>JAKCOX010000060.1:3346509-3714140 GCA_022605575.1 Laterallus jamaicensis coturniculus | reverse complement strand
AGGGCGACTCCAGCATCCGGTACTTTGAGATCACGGAGGAGCCGCCCTACATCCACTTCCTCAACACCTTCACCAGCAAGGAGCCACAGCGGGGCATGGGCTGGATGCCCAAGCGCGGCCTCGACGTCAGCAAGTGCGAGATCGCCAGGTGGGTGCGGAGAGGGGGGGGTGACGAGGGGGGTACCTCCCCACCCCATTTCCTTCCCTGGCCTGTCCCCCCCCCCCCCCCCATTCTGACTCCCTCCATCCCCCTGGCAGGTTCTACAAGCTGCATGAGCGCAAGTGCGAGCCCATCATCATGACGGTGCCGCGGAAGGTCAGTGGGACTTGGGGGTTTGAGGTCTCTGGGGGTGCTGGGAGGGGGGGTGGGATGCCCCCCTGTATTGGGGGGAGGGGAGGGTGTGTGGCTGGGTGGGGGTCGCTGGCTAGGACTGCCTGGGATTCCCCTCTGGGGTCTGTGTGGGGTCCCCAGGCAGGATGTGGTGCCTGGGTGGGGGTCCCCATGGGGGCTGCGGAGGGTCCCAAGGGAGGGAGATGGGTGGGGGTCCACCTCGGGGCTGCAGGGGGTCCCCAGGCAGGGGAGTGTCCCTAGGTGGGGGTCTCAATGGGAGCTGTGGGGTGTCACCAGGCAGGGTGTGGTGTCTGAGTGGGGGGCGCCTGCGAGGGCTGGGGGGTGTCCGTGAGCAGGGGGTTGGATGGGGGTCCCCAGCTAGAACCCAGTGCCTCTGGGTGGGGATCCCCATGGGCTCTCTTCTGGGGGGTCCCCAGGCAGGACATGGTGATGTGCTTAGGGTCCCCGTGGGGGCTGTGGGGGTTTACAGGCAGGGGCTGGGTGGGGGGTCCCCATGGGGGCTGCAGGGGGTCCCCGGGCAGGGGATGGTCGCCGTGTGGGTGTCCCCCATGGGGGCTGCGGGGGGGGGTGTCCCTGTGGGGTACAGGGGTCCCCGTGTGCCCCCTGACACTGGGGCGGGGGACGCCGCAGTCGGACCTGTTCCAGGACGACCTGTACCCCGACACGGCGGGCCCCGAGGCGGCGATGGAGGCAGAGGAGTGGGTGGCAGGGCGCACGGCGGGGCCGGTGTTGCTCTCCCTGCGCCAGGGCCTACGTGCCCAGCAAGCAGCGGGACCTCAAGGTGAACCGCCGGGCCCTGCTCCACGAGAGCCGCGCCCCCGCCACGCCCACCCCCGCGGCCCCGCCCGCGCCCACCCCCGCCGCCTCAGCGCCCCTCCGGCCCTGAGCACCGGCACGGCGGCACCCACGGTACGGGGGTGGGGGGGGGGTGGGGGCGGGGGGGGGGTAGGGGTGGGGGGGGGGCGGGGTTGGGGCGGGGGCGGGGTGGGGGGGGTGGGGGTGGGGGCGGAGGGGCGGGGTGGGGGCGGGGGCGGAGGGGCGGGGTGGGGGTGGGGGTGGGGGCGGAGGGGCGGGGTGGGGGTGGGGGCAGAGGGGCGGGGTTGGGTGGGGGTGGGGGTGGGGGCGGAGGGGCGGGGTGGGGTGGGGGCGGAGGGGCGGGGTAGGGGGGGTGGGGGCGGAGGGGCGGGATGGGGTTGGGGGTGGGGGCGGAGGGGCGAGGTGGGGGCGGAGGGGCGGGGTAGGGGGGGTGGGGGCGGTGGGGCGGGATGGGGTTGGGGGTGGGGGCGGAGGGGCGAGGTGGGGGTGGGGGGCGGAGGGGCGGGGGTTGGGTGGGGGGCGGGGGGGGCGGTGGGGCGGGGTGGGGGTGGGGGCGGGGGCGGAGTGGCGGGGTGGGGGCGGGGGCGGTGGGGCGGGGTTGGGGGGGGTGGGGGCGGGAGGGGCGGGGGTGGGGGTGGGGGTTGGGGCGGAGGGGGCGGGGTGGGGATGGGGGCGGAGGGGCGGGGTGGGGGCGGAGGGGTGGGGGGTGGGGGTGGGGGCGGTGGGGCGGGGTTGGGGTGTGGGCGGGGCCGTGGCCGCTGGGAGGCGGGGTGGGTGGGTGGGGCCCTCTGGGGGCGGGGGCGATGGGGTGGGGCCAGCTGGGTGATGGCGGTGCTGCTTGAGGGGGCGGGGCTATAGGGCAGATGGTGGGCGGGCAGCTGGGGCAGGGCTGCGGGGGGCGGGGGCGATGGGGCGGGGTGGGGTCAGTGGGTGGGGCGATGGAGGGGGTGGGGGTTTGCGGGGGGCGGGGCTATGGGGCGGTGGAGGGGGTGGGGTTTGCGGGGGGCGGGGGCTATGGGCGAGGCCGTTGGGGTTGGTGTGATTGGCGGGCCGGGGGAGGGGCCGTGGTGCTGCTGTGGGCCGGGGGCGCTGTGGGGCCGCCTGACGGTGCGGCGCAGGGCCCGGCCCGGCTGGAGGAGGTGCTGCAGGAGGTGGCGGCGCTGCGGGCGCTGGTGGCGGAGCAAGGCCAGCGCATCGCCCGGCTGGAGGAACAGCTCAGCCGCCTCGAGAATGGGCACGTCTAGAGCCCCACAGCTCCCCGCAGGGACCACCGGGGGGGGGGGACCGGAGACCCCCACTCCCCCCCCACCCCCCTTCCAACCCACCCCCCCGCCAGGGACCACGCCTGACCCCGGGGCCCCCCGAGCCCTCCCACCCCTCCCTGGGGTCCCCCCTCTGCTGCTGGCCGCCCTTCTGGCAGCGCCTCCCAACCCCTGTTGCCTTACTGGGTGCTGCCCCCCCAAAATCACGGACCATTCCCCTTTCCTCCGCCCCCACCCCACCTTGACCTCGGGCTGGGGGGACTGTTCCTGGGACCAAACACTACCCCCTGCACCTCCTCTCCCCGGGTGTGGGGTGGTCTCCTCTTGCCCCTCTTCCCCTAAGGCGGGGGCATCACCTGCCCCCCAACTGTGTGTCCCCCCCCCCTTATATTTTGGGGGGGTTCTCCCCACCCTCCCACACAGGGCAGGGTCAAAAAACTATATTTTCACTCCAAATAAAAGGACTTTGTAAGAAACGTGCTGAGCAAGGGGGGGCTGGGGAGGTGCTGGGGGCTTTGGGGGGGCAGGGGGATGCCAGGTTGTCTGTGAGGGGATGCTGGGTAGTTTGGAGGGGTTGCTGGGAAGTTTGGGGGGGGTGGGGGTGCCAGAGAAGTTTTGAGGGGGGATGCCAGGGAGTTTGGGGGCATGGGGGGGGATGATGCTGGGGAGTTTGGGGGGGGTTGCTGGGGAGTCTTGGGTGGGGGATGCCAGGAAGTTTGTGGGAGTGGAGGGATGATGTTGGTGGGGTTAGGAGAGGGTGCTGGGAAGTTTGGGGAGGCTCATTGTGGGACCACGGAGCTCTGAGGACTCGGGGGGGGGCGGTGGGGGGGGACAGGAAGGCGCGGCGGGTGCAGGTGTGAGCTCACCCGCCTTGGGCAGGAAACGGGGGTGACACAGCAGGGGCAGCTTGTGCTCATGGGGAATTTCCGCCCTCCCCCCCATCCCCCTCCCCAAAATTACCAGAGCTGGGCCAGGGGGACTGGGCACCCCTGTATGCATCTGACCCATCACCCTGCACAGGGGGGGCTCTCAGAGTGGGTATGGCACTTTTTTGGGGGGGAGAGATGTCAGTAATGGGTGGGAGGGTACGGGTGACCCCCGGGGGAGGGGGTTAGGGGGTGGGGGGGGGTCAGAGCTGGTCCCCACAGCTGGGAGCCAACCCGGGGTTTCCAGGGCCCTGGGTGCATTTTGGGTAGGCGTGGGGGGTGCAGCACCTTGCCTCCCCCCGCACCGATACATCCGGCAGGAAGTGTTGGGGGGGGTGGGGGAAGGGGGGGGGGCCCCCCATTACAGTTCACGCCTACAGTGCCAGCACCTGCTCTGGCAGCACCCGCTGATGGTAAGTACCCCAAAACTTGGTGGGATAGGAGATGGGATGCTTGGGAGCTGGGGGGGAGGGGCGGGCCTCGATTTGAGGGGGGTATTTCTCCAGCCTCAGTTTCTTCTAGTAAATCCACGGGGTGAGAGGGGGTAGCTGCACCTCAATCAAATTCAGTTCCTTGGGCTGGGGGGAGTGGGGGGGGGGGGGGGCAGAGGGGCACATCCCCCTCCTCCGGCAGGGCTGGGGGTCAGGTTTTGGCAGGGAGGGAGGGGTGTAGGGGAAGCAGGGGGGTGCGGTGATGCTGGGGGCGGGAGCGTGTGTTGGTGATGCTGGGCCTAAGGTGGAGCTGAGGGGGGGGCAGCTATGGGGCTGAGGGGGAGTGGGGGGCTGGGATGGAGGGGCCTGGCCCTGTGTGGGATCCATCTCTCACCCCCAGCACCCAGAGGTGCTGTGGCACCAGCCAACCGCGGCTTCCCACCGCGCCACAGGCCCAGCCGCCTACGCGGCACTCATCGCCGGCTGCCCTTCATCCTGGCCGTAACCCGCTTCCTGGGGACACCCCAAGTCCAGGAAGAGCTGGGTGCCTATATTGGGGCACTGACCCCATTTTCCCCACCACCTGCAGGCTGGAGCATGGCAACGCTCGCCGGGTACCGGGGCTGTTGGCGTTGGCTGGGGTGGTGGGCAGCGGCTGAGAAGGCACCACTGAACCGTAACGACTGGACTGCCGGGGCCTTGGCCGTGCTCCTGCTGCTGCTGGCTGCAGGGCTGGCTGTGGCCTGGCGCCACCTCTGCCTCTCGGATGGCCGGTACCATCCCCGGCCCTTGGGCCGCCGAGCCCTGGTGCTGCTGCGGGGAACGCTGGTACCAGCTCTGGGGAGCGGGTGGCCTGGCTGGGGAGCCCTGTCCCAGGGATGGGGTGCTGGAGGCGGCTCCCCGCGATGAGGAGGAAGAGCTGATGCCATGGAGCCAGGGCGGCGGACAGAGGAGGATGATGATGAGGAGGAGGAGGAGGAGAGGAGGAGGAGGAGGAAGAGGAAGAGGAGCAGGCTGAGGCTGCAGCTGCCACAGTGGCAGTGGAGGCGGGGGAGAAGCCCCCTGAGCGGGGGGCAGGCGGCAGGGGGCAGCGCTGAGGCCCTGCTGAGCGACCTCCACGCCTTCTCAGGAACCGCAGCCTGGGGGGATGCGCGGCCTAACGTCACAGCCCTCTGACAGCCCTGCGCCGCCCTGTGACATCACCAGCCTATGACATCACCACCCTGCGGCACCATCACCCTGCGGCATCACCGCCCTGTGACACCTCTGTATCATGACGTCACTGCCCTGTGACATCACTGCCTTGTGACGTCACTGCCTTGTGACGTCACAGCCTTGTGACGCCACTGCCTTGTTGCATTACTGTGACATCATCACGTGCTGTCAATGCCTGTGACATCATTGCCACCCTGGCCGCCTGCTCCTGCAGAGCCTCCTGATTGGGCCTGGGCATTGACCAATAAAACCGCAGCACTTCCCAGCTCCAACTGTCAGTCTGGGGGGGGTGGGCAGGGCTCGGGGTCTGTGGGCATGGCCACTGCCCGGTGGGCGTGACCCCATGGGAAGGGGGCGTGGTCAGGCGGGCTGCAGCCTGCGTGTGGGCGGGGCTTCAGGGCAATGGGCGTGGCTGTGTTGGTGTGGGCGTGGCCATTGCTCTGTGGGCGTGACCATTGCTCTGTGGGCGTGACCATTGCTCTGTGGGCGTGGTCATTGCTCTGTGGGCGTGGTCAATGCTCTGTGGGCGTGGCCATTGATGGGTGGACCCGAGCGGGACCCCGTGGACCAGGGTGGAGCAAGACTTGATGGGCGGAGCCAATGGCATCCTATGGGCGGGGCTATAGTCTAGGGGTGGGGAGGGGGCGGTGCCTGACAAGGGGCGGGGCTGGGGAGCAGAGCCTCCCCCACTTGGGGCAGCAGGTCCCCCCCCCCCTCCTGTGCCCACCCTAGCATGGGACCACCACAGCTCATCACCTCCTTTAATTGGCACGAGACCGGCCGCAGGTCCTCACCCACCCCCAGCGCGAGGCATCCCACCCCGGCAGGGGTTCCACCCCGGCAGGAGGGGTCCTGCCACCGAACCGGGGCGCCCCTTGCCCCCCCCCCAAACCCCCTCCCCAGCAGCACAAGAAGGCAGAAGGCCATGATGGGGTGCGGGGGTGCTGTGCCAGGGGGAGTGGGGGGGGTCCATGCCCATGGCAGCCCTGAGTACAAGCAGCATCACGGGGACCCCCCCACGCACACACACATACCCCCTGGGGGGGCAACAGGCCCCACCAGCACCCGGCGTCCTCCCCAGGGTCACGCTCCCCACCCCCCACCCCCACCCCTACCTGGGCACCCGCCCTCGGCCCCCCTTCTGCTTCTTGGCACCCACAGAGCTCTTGATGGGCAGTGGGGCTGTGCCTTCAGGTGGGGGGGGCAGGCTGCCCCCCACTTCCATCGGCTCCCCTGGTGGCCCCGGCTTGAACGCCTCGAAGGGGGAGAACTTCATAGGGCTGGAGGGCAAGGTGGGCAAGGGGGTGAGAGGGGGGGCACCCCCTCCCTGTGACACCCCGCTTTGCATTCCGGGCGCTTCCCTTGCCGACCACAGAGGAACAGGAAAGGGTCCTCTCCCCCTGCTCCCACCATCCCACCACCCCAAAGTACCCCATCCCATTGCTCTGCCCCGCAGCACCCACCCCACTACCCCCCACATCCTCACACTCCCCCGGGGGTCGGGCAGGTACCTGACAGGGGTGCGGGGGCTGCTGTTGAGGCGGCGGGGGGAGCGCACCTTGGGCTGGAAGGAGAATCCCTCCTTGATGCTCTCCAGCACTGAGGGGGCCACGTAGGTGAAGCCCTGGGGGCAGCGGGGTGGGCGTCAGGGGGACCGGAGGGTGCTGGGTGCAGGGTGGGTGCACCCCCTAGCCCCTCCCTCAATACCAGGAAGGCTTGGTTGGCGCTTTCACTGATGGCGGCGTCATCGGGGCTGTCGACAGGCGTCTGGCGGGTGAAGCGTGTGTCGAACTGGCTGACGTCCTCCTCTGACTGCTGCAGGGACGGGCAGTGGGTGCTCCTGCGGGTGCCCACACACACCAACACGGCCCCTGCGCCCCCCTGCCCACCCATCCATCACTCCCCCCCCCCGCCATACCAGGCAGGGTTTGAAGGGGGGGTCCAGCCTGCGGGCCAGCAGGTCCTCCCAGTTGATGTGGCGGAAGAAGGGCTGCTTCTGTGGGCAGAATGGGGAGGGATTCAGAAATGGTGGGACGGGGTGCAGATGCCTGCCTGTCACCCACCCCGCTCCCCCCTACCCATACCTGCACATCTGACGCATCGCCCGGCCCCCCCCCAATCCTCTGGTTGGGGTTCCTCTTGAGAAACTGGAAGAGAGAAGCAGGGAGGGCACGGGGAACACATGGGGAGGGTTGGTGGGACCTATCTAAATAAATTTTGAGGGGGGGTATGTTTGGGGGTCGGGGGTACCTTCTTGAGCAGGTCCCGTGCATCAGGCGTCAGGTATGGGGGCAGCACCAGTTTGCCCTTGAGGATCTTATCGATGGTCTTCTTACGGTTCTCGGCAGTGAAGGGGGGCTGTGGGGGAGCACGGGGTGGCAAGGAAGAGCCAGGGAGGGTGAGGAAGGCTCAGCATCACCCCAGAGGGCATCCCACCCCCTCATCCCGTGTCTCCCACCCCCACCCCCAGCTCCCACCCCGGGGAGCAAAGAGCAGGAGTGGGACTTGCCGATCCTGTGAGCATGTCATACATCAGGGCACCCAGGCTCCACCAGTCCACCGCCCGGTTGTGCCCACTGCGCACCAGGATCTCGGGGGCCCTGGGGAGGGGATGTGGGGGGGGGAATAAGGTGGGGATGGCTTGGGATACCCCCAAGTCCAATGCCCCCCCCCCTTCCCACGCCTCACATGTACTCAATGGTGCCACAGAAGGTGTGGGTGACAGCCCCGTCGTGGATCGACTCCTTGCACAGCCCGAAGTCCGTCAGCTTGATATGGCCTGAGGGAGGTGGGGGGGGGGGGTTAGCACTGCCCCCCATGTCCCTCCCAGATCCTTCCTGCCACCCCCCACCATCCCCAAGCCTACCTTGGCTGTTGAGCATGATGTTCTCCGGCTTGAGGTCGCGGTAGATGATGCCATGGGAGTGGAGGTGGCCCAGTGCCAGTGTGATCTCGCTCAGATAGAAACTGGGAGGATGAGGGGGGCAAGAGTGGGGGTGGGAATGATCCTGACACTGGGGTGCCAGGATGTGCCCCCCCACCCATCCCTCCTACCCATCCCTACCAAGCGGTGTCTTCCAGGAAAATGCCCTCCCGCTCCAGCTGCATGAAGAGCTCTCCACCTGCCAAAAAGACACCCCGAGTGAGAGCCCCTGAGCCCTCCCCCAGCCCTCCCTGCCCCCCCCCTCTCCTCCAGCCCTACCGCTGAGGCACTCCAGGATGAGGTAGAGCTTGCCGCCCGTCTGGAAGGCGTAGATGAGGTCGACGATGAAGGGGTGCTTGACGGCCTCCAAGATGTTCCTCTCAGCCCGTGTGTGCGCCGTGTCCTTGGCATTGCAGGCGATCTTGGCCTGGGGGGGAGGCGGTGAAGGGGGGCCGCTCCCCAGGGGGGGAACGGGAGGGCCGGGACAGCGCTACCTTCTTCAGGACCTTCATGGCGAAGATCTTCCCCGTGTTGGTGCCCTGCACTTTGCGGACCTGGAATACCTGGAAGGATGGGGAAGGGGCGGTGGGATGGTTTGGGGATGCTCCAACCCACCCCCTGGATCCCCAAGCACCCCAAATCCCCCTGCCGCGGTGCACCGTGCCCCCCACCTTGCCGTAGCCGCCCTTGCCCAGGACGCGGAGCAGCTCGAAACAGTGGGGACCGATGTGCTCGGGGCCATTGTTGACGCTGCTCTCTGAGATCTCGATCTCCTCGTAGTGCCCCACCGGCCTGGCGGGACAGCAGGAGAGAGGGAACGGACCCCCCGCTGTCCCCCAAACTGCTCCCCTGCCTGTCCCTCCCATCCCCTTCTCTGTCGCTGCTCTGTCCCCCTGCCTGTCCCCTTTCTGTCCCCCTGTCTGTCCCCCTTCTGTCCCCCTGCCTGTCCCCCTTCTGTCCCCCTGCCTGTCCCCTTTCTGTCCCCCTGCCTGTCCCCTTTCTGTCCCCCTGCCTGTCCCCCTTCTGTCCCCCCACTTACTCCAGGCCGTTTCCCCGGGGCTCCAGCTCCATCTCCTGCGGGAGGGAACCCACGGTCAGTGGCGGGCAGGGACCGGGGCGGGCAGGGACAGGGAAGGAACATGGAAGGGACCGGGAAGGGACATGGAAGGGACCGGGCAGGGACGCGGCAAAGGTAGGGACTGTGCAGGGACCCAGGACAAGCAGAGACCGGGAAGGGACAGGGAAGGGGACGGGGAGGGGGGGTCGGGTGGTCAGGGACAGAGCAGGGGGTTGGCAGGGACCGGGCAGGGACCCGGCAGAGACCGGGAGGGACAGGGTAGGGGCCGGGCAGGAGGAGAGAAGGGACCCGGAGCAGGCAGGAACCTGGGGCGGGCAGAGATCGGGAAGGGACGGGGAAGGGACCGGGCAGGGTGCCAGCAGGCACCGGGCAGGAACTGGGAAGGGGGAGAGAAGGGACCCGGGGCGGGGAGCGGGAAGGGGCCGGGCAGGGTGCCGGCCGCAGGCAGAGCCGGGCGAGGTGCCGCCGTGCGCCGGCCCAGCCGGATGTTTTGGGGCTGAGACAGGGCCCTGCCCGCGCGACCCGCCCTTCGCCCGCCCGGGCTGGCAACCCCCGGGGTCCCTCCCCCGGCGTCCCTCCCCCGGTGTCCCTCCCCCGGTGTCCCTCCGTGACCCCCGGTGTTTCCCGGTGTCCCCCGTGCGCCGTCCCCGCGGGCAGCCTGGCTGCGCCCCGGCCCCGCCAGCAGCAGGACCCCGGGGTGCCGGTCCCTGTCCCACCCCTCCTTCAGCTGCCCGACCTCCAGCAGCCCGTCCGCCCGTCCGTCTCCAGCACCGAGCAGGCCCCGGTGCGTTCTCCCCGGGGTGCCGGTGCCGCTCGCCGCCCCCCTCCCATCCCTACCCGCGCCCCGTCCCCCGCTCCGTGCCCCCCCCTTCGGTGTCCAGCCGGTGCCCGGCCCCGATCCCCGATCCCCGCCCCGGTGCCGGTCCCCCCCCCCCCCGCCCTCCCCCGGTGCCGTCTCACGGCTCCCAGCTCGGGCTCGTCCCCGTCGCTGCCCTCTTCGGTCTCCAGGTCGATGTCGAACACCCCCGCCATGACGGCGCTGCACCGGGACCCCGGAGGGACCCGCCCCGGTAGCCCCGCCTCTCCCCGGTGGCCCCGCCCCTCCCGTAGGCGCGTCACCCAGGGGGGACCCCCGGTATCCCCGCCCCGGGGCGCACCGGGACTCGCGCTGCCGGGCTAGGGGGGCGGCGGGGGGTCCCGGTATGGAGAAGGGGCAGGGTGCGCAGAGGGACCACACAGAGCCAGGCCGGCCGCTCACAGCCTTTACTGGGCAGCCCCCGGCCCCGGGCGCGGCTCCGCCTCCGCCGCGTCGCTGTGACATCAGCCGTGACGACACATGGGGGGGGTGTCCCTGGGAGAGACGGAGATACCCCCCCCCACACACACACCCAAAACCCAGCGCAGGGGTCACGCGGGTTTGTGGGGCACCGGTGGGATGGGGGGCGGAGGCGGTGGCGTGGTGGTTACTGTGGGGTCGGGGGGCTACGGGTGTTACTGGGGGCCAGGGGCTATAGGGGGGCTGGCTGCTACTGTGGGGTTGGGTCCTACAGGGGTGGGTGTTAGTGGGGGGTCGGGGACTATGGGGGGGCTGAGTATTATTGTGGGGTCGGGGGGCTGCCGGGGCTGGGTATTACTGGGGGATCGGGGCACTACGGGGGCTGGGTGTTATTGTGGGGTCGGGGGCTATAGGGGGCGCTGGGTGTTATGGGGGGGTCTGTGGGCTATGGGGGCTGGGTGTTATTGTGGGGTCGGGGGGCTATAGGGGGCGCTGGGTGTTATGGGGGGGTCTGTGGGCTATGGGGGCTGGGTGTTACTGTAGGGTCGGGGGGCTATAGATGGTGAGTATTATTGTGGGGTGGGGGGGATACAAGGGGACAGGGTGCTACTGTGGGGTCGGGTGCTATGGGGCGGCTGAGTATTATTGTGGGGTCGGGGGGCTGCCGGGGCTGGGTATTACTGGGGGATCGAGGGACTATGGGGGCTGGGTGTTATTGTGGGGTCGGGGGGCTATAGGGGGCGCTGGGTGTTATTGGGGGGTCACTGGTGTTATTGCAGGGCCCTGGGTGTTACATAGGGTCCCTGGGGTGGGTGTTATTGTAGGGTCTCCCCACACTGGGCTGTTGTGGGGTCTCTCCAGGCTGGGTTGTTTTGGGGTGTCCCCAGGCTGGGTGGTTGTTTTGGGGTGTCCCCATGCTGGGCTGTTGTGGGGTCTCCCCACGCCAGCTGGTTGTTTTGGGGTCTCCCCACACCGGGTGGTTGCTGTGGGGTCTCCCCTGGCAGGCCTGTTCCTGCACAGGTCTGTTATTGTAGGATCTCCTGTGCTGGCGGGTGCCAGCATGCCCCAGGCTGCACCCGCTGCGCTGGGGGACAGCCTAGGTGCCGGGGGGCCTGCCCTCACCCCCTGTTACCAAGGGGTCCTTAACGGGGGGCCCTGCCTGCCCTCACCCTGGGAAGAGCCGGGGAGGTCCGTGTTCCACCACGTGTCCCCTGGCATGGGAAGGGCACCGTTCCTTGCTGCAGGGACAGGGGGTGCTGGGAGCAGGGGTTGGGGGAGCAGGGGATGGGGTGTTCGGGGGGCGGAACAGGACAGGGGATTGGGGGTGTTTTGGGTGGGATGTTGGGGAGCAAGGAATGGGGTGCCAGGGTAGGGAGGAGGCCAGGGTAATTGGGGGTGCCAGGGGATAGGGTGCTGGGATGGGGGGTGAGGTCGGTCCCAGGGGATGCCAGGATGGGAGGGAGTGACAGGGGATGGCAGGGAGAGTAATGGGGGAGTGCCAGGGAATAGGGTGCGAGAGAATGGGGTGTCAGGATAATTGGGGGTGCCAGGGTGTGGAGTGCCAGGATAGGGGGATGCCAGGGGATGGGGTGCCAGGTTAATCAGGAGTGCCAGGATGGATGGGGTACGAGGGGATGGGGTGCCATGATAATGGGGTGCCAGCAGATGGGATACCAGGATAATGGGGAGGTGCCAGGGTAATGGGACGATGCCAGAGGGTGGGGTGCCAGGGTAATCAGGGGTGCCAGGGGATGAGATGTCAGGGGATGGAGTACCTGGATGGATGCCAGGGTAATGGAGTACCTGGATGGAGGTGGTGCTAGCGGATGGGGTCCCAGGGTAGTGGGGAAGTGCTGGGGTAATGGGGGTAATGGGGCAATGCCTGCAGCTGAGATGCCAGGATGGGTGGCAGTTATGCGGGCAGGGGGTGCCAGAGCAGGGGACTGGGGTCTAGAGGAGCAAGTGGGATGGTGATACTGGGGACAGGGGCGGCAGGGCTGCGGGAATGGGGTGCCAGGTGAGTGCTTGCAGTGCCTGTGCCCCCGCCAGCCCCGCTGCCTGCCCGGGGCTATTTGAAGTGGGATAAGAAATGCTCCACAGGGTACCGGGGCGAGTCGATGCCCAGCGCCTGGCACAGCCCCAGCAGGCGCTGGCACGCCTCGGCCCGCGTCGCCCCGCTGCACGCCACGCTCAGGCAGGGCTCCTCGTACTCCCCATCCCCTGCTGTCTCCTCGAAGAGGCGGTTGAGGCGGACGAGGCCGCGGCTCTGCAACGCCTGCAGAGCCGCCAGCCCCCCGCCCCCACCCAGGGTGGTCCCGTGCTCTGAATCCAAGCACATCACCCCGGCTAGGTGGGCGCGGGGCACGGGGCGAGCGGGCAGCACCGGCGGTAAGCCCAAGGCCACCAACACGGCCGCCAACAGCAGGTCAGGCCCGTAGACCTCCCGGATCCAGTCGCGGAGGTAGAAGCCCCCCATGCGGGGATTGATCTCCAGCAGGCGCGGCCCACCTGGCCCCAACTTGAGCTCCACGTTGAAGACACCGTCGTGCAGGCCGCAGGCCAGGCAGCACTGCAGGGCCGCCCGCACCAGCTGGGCCTGCCGGTCAGCAGGCAGGCAGGAGGGCAGGCAGGCTGCCGTCTCCAGGAAGGCGGGCAGGCGTGTGGGGCCGTTGTCAGACACCCATGCGCCCAGGAGACGCCCGTCGAAGACCACCAAGTCGACATCATGCTCAGTGCCCGGGACGTACTCCATCAGCAACATGGCATTGCCCCAACCCAACCCGATGCCCGGGTGATCAGCGTCGTCCCGAAGGTCGTGCCAGAGCCGGGCGGCGTGAGCGTGGCACTGCCCTGCGCTCTCCACCAACCGGACACCGACACCACCAGCGCCAAACTCCAGTTTGGCCACGGCGGGGAAGGGCACGGTACCTGCCGCCCGTTCCACATCCCCGTGGCTCTGCAGCCGGCGGCAGGGCACAGCGAAGGCAGCGGGTGGGGGGCGGCCGTGGCGGCACCGTTGCAGGTGTTGGTGGGTCCGGCTCTTCTGCTTGGCCACACGGATGGCAGTGGGCGGGCTGCCGCGGAGCCCCAGGCGCTGGCACACCAGTGCCGCCAGTACCACACAGTCATCCCAGTAGGAGAGGCAGGCGTGGGGCCGCAGTCCCCGGGCGCGTACCAGCTCTGTCACCCGCTCCGCGTGCTCCTCATCCCGCCGGTGCTCCCGGCTGTCGTAGGGCAGGAAGGTCTGCACCAGCCCCGCCGCAAAGTGCTCTGGGTCTGACTCCACCAGGTGGATCTGTGTCCCCAAGGGAGATGTCAGCATGGCAGCGGGGACACTTGTGTGGCACCGTAGCTCTGCCACCTCCACCCCCCCTCCTCCCCCTTCATGGAGAGACAGCCCAACCCACAGGTGCAGCTATGAGGCAGGGGGAATGCTGTGCACAGTGAGTGTTCACTCTGGAACCTACTGATGGCAGGCAGCCCCCCACCTCCTCACCCTCAGGCCATAGTCGCGCGCCGCCTCCCAGACGAAGCTCTTGCTGACGCCGCCGGCCCCAATGAGCAGGATATCCTTGCCCTCGACCAGGTGGCATTGCGCCCGGTGCAGCAGAGCCTCAGCCAACAGCCGGGGCAGGTCGCTGGGGGGCTGCCCCACAGCATGCCCCATGGCTTCGGCCAGCAGGCAGGTCTCCAGGCATCTCTGGCTGTTGGTGGACAGGACCACCAGCTCCAGCGTCTCATCCACGCATGCCAACAAGAAGTCCACGCCTGGGAATAGGGATGGGGATGCCGCACTCAGCACCGCACTGGCAGCATCACCCCCATCCCCATATCCTGGGGACCAGAGCTGTTTGCTACACCCCCACACCCCACTCACCCAGGAAGTCAGTGTGGGCGCGGGCACCGCCACGCTGCTCAGGGCTCAGCTCAGCTTCAGCGGCCAGGAGCGCAGCCATGGCGGCCTCAGCGGCCTCCCGCAGCTGTGTGGCCAGGGCCTGGCGCTGGCTGGGGGCCGTCACCCCCCATTGATGCAGGCTGCTGTCCAGGCCCTGGGGCAGCGCTGCCCCATGCCGCACCGGGGCCTCCGCACGCCCCACGCCACATGCCACCTGTGCAGCACAGGAATGGGGACACGGGGTGGCACCGCGTACCATGGGGACACACTGATCGTGGGCACAGGGACACAGGGTGGCAGCACAGTGTGGGGACATGGGTTACCACCAGCACCACTATAGCATGAGGACATGGATGCTACCAGCACCTGGAGATGCCCAGGGCCATTGTGGCGTGGGCACATGGATGGCCACCAGCACCCGGGGGCACCCAGGGCCACAGCAGTGTGGGGACATGGATGGCCACCAGCACCTGGAGATACCCAGGGCCACCATGGAGTGGGGACATGTATGCCACCAGCACCTGGGGATGCCCAGGGCCACTGTGGCATGAGATCATACACCCCCCTGGGTGTGGGTGCCCGCGCCTCCCACACCCCCAGCCCCTCAGGCAGGGCTGTACCTGGCAGAGCTGGGGCCGGTCCCCCCAGGACCTGCAGACCAGGGTGCAGATGCGCAGGGCCATGGGCAGCCGCGGGGCTGGGCTGCCTGGGGGGCAAGGGACAGGGCAGGCACGGCCGCCGCCTGGGGGCAGGGGTCCCTGCCCAACACCCCCCAACACACACACACACACCCGTGGGCTTCTGGGACACCGTGTGGGACTGTGGTTGCCCCGTTCAACCCCCAACCCCACGGGACCACAGGGACCTGCATGGCCACCATCACCCCAGCACCTTGAGGCAGTAGGGACTCCAAGGTGGTCACCCCCCAACCCTTACCCTGGGGGACCAGGTGGGGCCAAGATCATCACCTTCCCCCCCAAACCCACCCCAGGGGACGTTGGGGTTCCATGGTGGCCACCTTCCCACCCAAACCCACCTCAGGGGACATTGGGGGTCCATGGTGGCCACCTCCCTCCTGAAACCCACCCCAGGGGACTACGGGCATCCATGGTGGCCACCTCCCTCCCAAAACCCACCCCAGGGGACTACGGGCATCCATGGTGGCCACTTTCCCCCCTCCCTAGTGGACATTGGGGGTCCATGGCCCATGACTATGGGGGTCCATCCTTCATGCCCTACCCCAGGACTTTGGTTGCACCCATGGCCACCCACCCCAGGGGACAGACACGTGGGTGGCACAGCTGCAGGAACCCCGGGAGCCTGGTGGGGTGGGGTGTGAGGGGTGGGCCCTTCCCTCCCATCCCACTGTGGTGGGTGCCCGAGGGCGGGGGCCTTACGTGGGGGGGGCATAGGCAGGTGGGCGGTGGGCACCATAGCCTCCAGCAGGACGCTGTCCTCCTCCCGCAGCCCATGGAGCTGAGCACCCACTGCTTGCGCCACCGCCGCCCCCTCTGCCTTCTCGTGGGTGCTGCGGGCGCCTGTCCCGCGCCACCGCCAGCCCGCCAGACGCACCACCACCTGCGCACATCCCCCCACCGTGTCACCCCACGCCACGTGTCCCCCTCCCCACCTGGTGCCACCACCCCCCTCCCCAAAAATAAGCCACCCCACTGCCCCACTGCAGTTATCACCCCCACGACGTGTGACCCATGGGTACCCCCCCGAACACCCCGCCGTGCCCCACACCTCCCTGCCACCCCCCCTGCAGCCCCCTGTGGGAGCCTCCACACCCCGTGCCCACCTGGCTGTAGGGCTCCATGGCAGCGCACCCCAGGAAGGCGCCCACCTCTTCCTGCACCAGGCTCTCCTGGCCTTGGGGGTCCTCCAGCCGCACCAGCCTCACCCCGGCGGGCGATGGGTCCGTGGGTAGGTGCCCCCCAGTCCCCAGGACAAACGCCAGGGTGGGGGGCACGGGCAGGTTGGCACGAGCCGCCACCACCCAGCGGGTGAGCAGTGGGTCCTCGAGCCGGCAAGTGAGCGGGACTGACCCCCCCATGGGGCAGTCAAGGTCACGGGCCAGCTCGCCCACCCAACCATCCTCAGGAACCCCTGCCACAAAGGTGCCTGTCACGTAGTTGGCTCGCCGGGGGGGCACGTAGGTCTCCAGGGTGCTGTGACCCCCTGCCTCGAAGGAGACCCCCTGGGAGAGCAGCAGGGACCAGGCGCCTGGGGACGTCTCCGAGGGCACGCGGCTGGCCCAGCTGGGTGACAGGCACAGGACCATGGCACCTGCAGGTGGGCAGGGGCGCGGGCAGTGGCAGCCCTGGACCCCTGCCCTGAGACACTGCGGGGGGTGGGGAAAAAGGGGCTCCCACCCAGGGAGGGGATGTAGCGGGGGGAGTGATGCTGCCACTGCCCAGGCACCCTGGGGCGGCATTGGCTGCCAGCACTGGTGTGTACTGGAGTTAATGGAGATGCCGATGTGGGGGTGGAGGGGGGTGTGGGTGCCAGCCACACCCCCTCCCACCCCCACATCGGCATCTCCATTAACTCCAGTGTCTGGCACCCACACCCCCTGCCTCAGTTTCCCTCACGGTTACACAGGCACAGGGAACCCCTAGGCCGGGTGGGATGTGGGAAGCACAGGCTGTGGGTTCATGAGTGTCTCATATGGGGGTGGCGGGGTGGGGGGGGCACCCACGGGGGGGCTGTACCTACCTGGGCAGCGGCTGCCACCCTCCAGCAGGACAGGCAGGAAGACGGTGGGGGACCCCAGGATGCAGACGGTCACGTCCAGTGGGCCAAATCCTGCCGGTGGGGCAAGGTTTAACACCCCCGGGGGGGGCTAGCGGAGGGGCAGGCACACACCGTTTCCATCCTGTCCCCGGCACCCCAGCCCGGCTGGGACCCTCCTCCCGAGTCCCTGCCCCCGCCCCCAGCTCCGAGCCCCCCCCCACCCGTGCGGGGCTCTGCGGAGCGGTCCAGCGTGCGGGGCAGCCCCTCCCGGCGCAGGGCGCTCTGGAGCAGGCCGTAGGCGTGGGGAGCACAGCCGGGGTCCCTGATGTCCTCGGGCACGTCGCCGTCGGGGCTCTCGTCCTCCAGCCAGCCCGGGCACATCGCCTCCGGCCCGGCCCACTGAGGCTCCGCCGGGCTCGGCGCCGGCTCCACGCTGCTCTGCTCCACCGAGATCTGCGGGGGGCGGAGAGGGGGCTGAGGGGCAGGCAGAAGGCTGGCCGGGGGTGAGGGGAGGCGGGGGGTGGGGGCAGGGGGGTGGTTGGTTGGGGGAAGGGGTGGCAGGGGGTAAAGGCTGCAGGGGGTGGCAGTGGGCTGGCAGAGGGCAAGGGGTCGCAGGGGGGGTGGCAGAGGTTGGGGGCTGGCAGGGGGTAGTGGCAGAGTGGTAAGAGGATGGTAGGGGGGGTAAGGGGTGGCAGGGGTCTGGCAAGGCAGTAGCAAGGGGCCAGAGGGGTGTCAGGGGACTGAGTGGCTGGCATTGGGGTGTAAGGGGCTGGCAGAGTGCTGGCAGGGGTAGGCAGGGGGTAAGGGGCTGGCAGGGGTATGTGGGGCTGGCAAGGGGGGTGAGGGGGTTGAGGGGCTGGCATGGGGCTGGCAGGGGCAGGGGGTGTTGGCAGGGGACTGGCAGGGATGTAGTGGGCTGGCAGGGGTGTAGGGGGCTGGGGGGGGCAGGGGGGTGGTGGCAGGGGGCTGAGGAGTTGGCAGGGGGCTGGCGTTGGGGCAGACATGGGGGACACGGGGACAAGGGGTCTGCCTGAGGGAGCTGGGGCGGCCGTGAGGGGGAAGGGGCAGCCACGGGGCAGAAGGGAGCAGGGGGCCCAGATCCCGGGCGGGGGGCGGGGCGGGGGGATGTAATCAGGGTGTCGGGCGGCCGCGGGTGCCGGGCGCAGCGCCGCGGGTGCGGGGCTCGGGGCCGTGCCAGCCGCCGGGGCTGCCAGCTCCGGGACAAAGCGGGCCCTTGTCCCTGCGGGGTCACGCGGCGGGTGGGCGCCGCGGGGGGTGGGCGAGGCGTGCCACGCCGCCTGCTCCCCCGGCAGCGCCCGGCACCACCGGGCACCCCTTCCCCTGGGGCACCGGGCACCGCCCCCCCTCCGGGGCCACCGGGCACCCCCCACCCCGGGACCACTCACCATCCTGCTGAGCCCAGGGGCTGCAAGAGACCGACAGGCAGAGAGTCACCGGGGGAGCTCCGGGGACCTGCCACCCCCACCCAAACACAGGGATACCCACCCCTCTTCCCCATCACCCTCCCTGAAACAGGGCACCCTCTTCTGCAGCCCCTGCCGGGGCCAGGCACCCTTCCCGGGGCAGCCTCCGGGGTCCCACGCTGTGTTCCCCCCGCTGCCAGCCCCGGTGTCCCTATGTTGTCCCCCCCCAGTGACCGCGGTAGCTGCGGCTGAGCCCGAGCGGGATTAGCATAATCCCACACCGGCTCAGCCCGGCTGCGGGCAACCCCAGCCCTGGGGTGCCAAGGTGCCCTGAGGGGACAGCTACACCCCCCCCCCCCCCAGCTCACGCACGCACATATCCCACTCCCCACGCACGGGGTGCCCCAGCGCTCAGCAGGGTGCCTGGTGCTCCGTGGAGGGAAACTGAGGCGCGGAGCTGAGCGGTGCCTGCTCGCTGCCCCCCACCCGGGCCACCCCCAGCCCAGCTCCTACAGCCCCGTCGGGTGTCCCCATAGGGTGACAGGGTTTGGGGACACACGGCTTGTCTCCCTGCCTGCTGCTGAACGGTCACCAGCACAAGGACCACCTCCCCCCCCCCCGAACCCGAACACGGGGCACCCTGTTCCCCCACCCTCAAGCTGGGGACCACCCTTAGTTCCCCTGGCCAGTGATGGGGGGGGGGGGTGTCCCTGCAGTCCCCTCGCTTGTATGGCTGTGACCCCCGCTCCTGTCCCAGGTACCTTGGGGTGTGAGCCGTGGCCCAAGAGCGCGCAGGGGGACACTGCCTGGCACAGGGGACACCCGGCGGCTCTGGCCTTTAAACCGCGCCCCCCCCCTGCCACCCCAGGGTGCCCGGCCCTCGGCCCCGTGCCCCGGATTAGGCGGCGGGCACAGCCAGGCGGCACAGAGCCCCATTGTCCCCTCCACCCCGGATTGGGGGGTGTAAGGGTGTGTGCGGGGGGGGGGGGTGTCACAGGCACCTCACGCCAGACACTGGCAGCCTCACCCCGAGCTCGTCCCCCTGTGCCCGTCCCCGCGGGGCAGCGGGGACACCGTGGGGAGGCGCGGCCGCAGCGGGACCGGGGGACAGCAGCTCGGTGGGTGTCTCCGTCATCCCCGTTCCCGTCCCGGAGCTGGCCAGGCTACGCACGGCCCCCCCCCCCGTCCCCCGTCCCCTCAGCATGGCGGAGCTGCCAGGCCGCACGTCCCCCGGCTTAGCTCCAGCTGCCCAGGGCGTCAGTCACCGGCACCGGCAGGCACAGGGCCGCCGGCACGGCCGCCACGTCCCCCCCCCCCCCCCCCGGCACCCACGGCCACCCAGCGACACCCGTCCCAGGGTCACGGCCGCAGCGCGGTGCAGGCTCTGCGCGGGCACGCGCGTGGGTGCGCGCACACGCGTGTAGGTACAAGCACAGGCGAGCACACACGCAGGTGAGGGCACGCACACGCGTGTACCGGCACCCCCGTGCATGCACGCACACGTGCAGGTGCAGGAACGCACGCGCACACACGCACGTGCAGGCACGTGCGGGCTCGGGCACACCACACGCGCGCACGCGCGTGTGCAGGCACGCGCACACACGCGCGCGCGCACATGCACGCGCACACGCGTGCACAGCCGCACACACGCGTGTGCACGCACGCACACACATGTATGCACGCGCACACACACACGCGCGTGCACACGCGTGTACCCGCGCAAGCGCGTCCCCCCACCTGCGTGTGTACCTCCCTCCCCCCCCCCCCCCAATTCCCCAGCCCCGGCCCCCGCTGCTCCCGCACCCCCCGGTGAGTTCACCCCCCAAAAGTACACTTCCCCCCCCCCCCCCCGCAGCCCCCGTGCCCTCCCCCGGTCCCGCCCGTACCGGCACCCACCGGTCGGTGCGTCCGGTGCTGTCGCGTCCCGCACAGCGGCTGTGCCCGCTCCGGTCCCGGCGGCAGCGGCGGCGCCTCCCGCCCGGGCGGGGCGACCCCGGGGAGGGGCGGGGCGGGGCCGGGGGGGGACCCGAGGGGACCGGGACGGGGGGGGTGCCGGGGGCGGGGGGGTGATGCTCGGTGTGTGTGTGGGGGGGGGGGAAGGGGGGTGCCGGGACAAGGGGGCGGCGGGGAGCCGGGAGCGGGACGCGGGGGTCAGGGTGCCGCCGGGGGGACCCGGGGCGGGGGCGGGGGCCGGGGCCAACCGGCGGGGTCAGCCGGGGCCGGCGGTAAAACTGACACCGCGGAGGAGAAATGTCAGGGCCGGGGCCAGGCGGCTGTTCCACCCCCCCCCATCCTCAGAGCTATTCCCGACCGCCCGGCACGGCCGGGAATGGCACGGGAATAGCACAGAACAGCAGTGGGAATGGGAAGAGAATGGGAATGGCATGGGAATGAACATGGGAATGACATGGGAATGGGAATGACACAGGAATGGGAATGGGACGGCCATGGGAATGGCATGGGAATGGGAATGACACAGGAATGGGAATGGGACCGCCATGGGAATGACATGGGAATGACACAGGAATGGGAATGGGTTGGCCATGGGAATGACATGGGAATGACACAGGAATGGGAATGGGACCGCCATGGGAATGACATGGGAATGACACAGGAATGGGAATGGGGCGGCCATGGGAATGACATGGGAATGACACAGGAATGGGAATGGGACCGCCATGGGAATGACATGGGAATGACACAGGAATGGGAATGGGACCGCCATGGGAATGACATGGGAATGACACAGGAATGGGAATGGGACGGCCATGGGAATGACATGGGAATGGGAATGACACAGGAATGGGAATGGGTTGGCCATGGGAATGACATGGGAATGACACAGGAATGGGAATGGGATGGCCATGGGAATGACATGGGAATGACACAGGAATGGGAATGGGGCGGCCATGGGAATGGGAATGGCACAGGAATGGGAATGGCATGGGAATGAACATAGGAACAGCACGGACATGGGAATGGTGTGGGAATGGGAATGGGAATGGCATGACGTGGGCATGGGAATAGCACAGACATGGGAACCGCACGGAGGTGGACGCGGGAATGGCCTGGGAATGGCACAGCACAGTCACGGCACGGGAATGGCACAGCATGGACACGGCGACGGTATGGCACAGCCATGGGAATGGCGTGGCGCGGGAATGGCCCAGGAACGACCCGGCACAGGACCCGCGGGGTGGCTCCGGTTACCGAGCGCCGCGGGGGGGGGGGCGGCGGGCCCGAGGACCGTGACTCCCCCTTCCCCCTCCCCTCCCTTCCCCCGCCCCGGGCCCGGCTCCGCGCCCCGCGCAGGGCTCAGCCCCCGCCGGGCCCCCCCTCCGGGGTTTCGGGGCGTCCCCGGGGAACCCCCGCTGGCAACAGCCTCCCGGCAACGGCCCGAGTTGCCCGCGGAGGCGGCCCCTCGGGCCGGCGGGAGCGGGAGCACCGGTGCCCCGTTTCGGTCCCTCCCGGGCACCGTGTCCCCTCCCTGGGGTGATGCCGTGCGGGGATGCCGGTACCGGGGGTCCCTGTGCCCCTCCCCGGACGGTCCCCGTGCCGGCATGCCGGTACCGGGCGTCCCCGTGCCCCCTCCTGGGCTGTCTCCGTGCTGGGATGCCGGTGCCGGGGGTCCCCGTGCCCCCTCCCCGGCAGTCCCCGTGTCCGAGGGCTGGGACGCCGTTTCCAGGGGTCTCCGTGCCCCGTCCTCGGGCTATTCCCGTGCCCGTGGGCCGGTACCGGGCTTCCCCGGGCCGCCTCCCCGGGCTGTCCCCGTACCCGGTACCATCCCCCTCCATGACCCCCGGCGCGGCGCTGATTCCTCCGGGCCGGCAGGGGGCGCCGCTCCCGCCTCCCTCCCACCTCACCCAGCGGCCGCTCCCCCGCGGGCGCGCGGGGCGGGGCGCGAGCGTCCGGCGGCCATGGCGGACACCGAGAAGCTCAACCTCGACTCCATCATCAGCCGCCTCCTGGAGGGTGAGCGGAGTCGCCGACCCCGGTCCCACACTGGCCTCCCGACCCCCACCGGCCCCGGGACCCGCCCCCGGCCCCTGGACCGGCCCCTGGCCCCGGCCCCCCCCACCGGCTTCCGCCTCCTGCCCCCCCCCCCCCCCGTGCCGCCCCCGTCGCGCCCCCGGAGGCCCCGAGGACCCCCCGTTCCTCCCCCCCAGCAACGGCTCCAGGCCCCCTTTAACGGACTCCGGCCGCCCCCAATGGCCCCGGTTCCCCCTTCGCGGCCTCCGGGCGCCCCCTCCGCCCCCTAAAACAGCCGGTTACCTCGGGGTCCCGTCTGTTCCCCCCCCCCCCCCCCCGCCAAAGCCCGCGGGGGCAAAGCCCCCAGCCCGGGCTCTGTGGGGGCGTTTTGCGGGGCCGGTACCCCGGGAGGAGGATCTTGGAGCTGAGTCTGTGGGGGTGGGAGAGCCTGGAGAACGGCGGGGGAGGGTGCTGAAGGGGGGATCTGAGGGGGCTGGGAGGCTGGGGGGGCGTTCAGGGGCTGGGGAGCTTGGGAAGCGGCAGGGAAGTTTGAGGGGGTGGGTGTTCCTGGGGGATTAAGAGAGAGGGGGGCTGGCAAGGGGGCTGCTGGATATGGGATGAGCTGGGGGGGGGGGCAGGGTCAGGGGGTGGGGAGGGCGTTTGAGCATGGGGGGCAGGGAGGGGAGAGGATCAGGCTTTGGGGGGCCTTGCCACAGCCCCCAGGTGTGGAAGGAGAGAAAGTAGCCTGTTGTTGGGAGGGAGGGGTGATCCATGCCCTTCCCCCATCCTGGGGCAGCCAGGACCCTCTTGGTGTGGGACACCCCCAAATCCCTCACGCCCCCATTGCTCCCACTGATGCATGGGCCCAATCTCCCCGCCGGTGTCGGTGGGATCCCTGACTCCCGTCTCTCCGGTGGGCCCAGTCCAAGGATCGCGGCCGGGGAAGAACGTGCAGCTGACGGAGAACGAGATCCGGGGGCTCTGCCTCAAGTCGCGGGAGATCTTCCTCAGCCAGCCCATCCTGCTGGAGCTGGAAGCTCCCCTCAAGATCTGCGGTGAGACCTGGCCGCCGTGCCGCACCGTGCCGTGCCGTGCACGGGCTGGGTGAACCCCCAGGATGGGCTTAGGGGTCCCAGCACAGCCCGGAGTGGCGTGGGGAGGGAACGGGGGTCTGACATACACCTTCCTCCCCCCACCACCACCCCCTTCCAGGTGACATCCACGGGCAGTACTACGACCTGCTGCGGCTCTTTGAGTACGGGGGCTTCCCACCTGAGAGCAACTACTTGTTCCTGGGGGACTACGTGGACCGGGGCAAGCAGTCGCTGGAGACCATCTGCCTGCTGCTGGCCTACAAGATCAAGTACCCCGAGAACTTCTTCCTGCTGCGCGGTAACCACGAGTGCGCCAGCATCAACCGCATCTACGGCTTTTATGACGAATGTGAGTGCTGGGGCTGCTGCACCGGCCTCACCCCCAGGCCGTCACCCCCAGGGTCACCCCGATTCTGCCTAAAGCCACCAGGAACAGGGCGGGGGGTTCCTCCTGCCACCCCCCTCATGCCCACCACCAATCTGTACCACCCCAGTGCTCCCAGTACCATCTGCACCCAGCGTCCTGCACCCACCCCACACCCCCGTGCACCCCCCCCAACCACTTCCATGGGCACACACCTTGCAGACCACCCCCAGTCCGTGGGGTAGTGCCACCCCACAGCATTGCCCCTGTGCAGCCGTCCCTCCATTGGGTCTGCTGGGTTTCTGGGTGACTGCAAGTGCTTCGCCCATGTGTGGGGGCTCGCGGGGACCCTTCTGCACCCCCCTGAGGGGTGGCACCCAGGCACCCACCCCCTCTCCCTTGCAGGCAAGCGGCGGTACAACATCAAGCTCTGGAAGACGTTCACCGACTGCTTCAACTGCTTGCCCATCGCCGCCATTGTGGATGAGAAGATCTTCTGCTGCCACGGAGGTGGGCACGGGGCATTGGGGGCTGAGGAGGGGGGACACACACAGGACCTCTGTGCTTTTGGGGTGCCTGGGTGGGAAGAGGAGCTGTTTGGGAGCAGGCAGGTGATGCCGTACCCCCCCTTGTTGCCGCAGGGCTGTCTCCCGACCTGCAGTCGATGGAGCAGATCCGCCGGATCATGCGCCCCACTGACGTGCCGGACCAGGGCCTGCTCTGCGACCTGCTCTGGTCCGACCCGGACAAGGACGTGCAGGGCTGGGGCGAGAACGACCGCGGCGTCTCCTTCACCTTTGGGGCCGAGGTGGTGGCCAAATTCCTGCATAAGCATGACCTTGATCTCATCTGCCGGGCGCACCAGGTACCCCCAAGCTGCACCCATGGGTGGGAGTCCCCAGTGGGTACTGTACCTCCCGCCGGGGCAGCAGTCGCTTCATGGGCTGCCCTAGGCTGCACAGGGGAGATATTTCCCCATCCAGAAGGGGATGTTTGACTTTGGGGGGGGGCTGAGGGGTTGTCTAAGCTGAGTGGTTGAGCCCCTGGGGTAGGTATTTGCCCCCCCTCTGCCCCTGGCGCAGGGCGGGGGGGGGGTCAGTTCCTGGCTCAGCACCAGCTCTGGCGCAGGTGGTGGAGGATGGTTACGAATTCTTTGCCAAGCGCCAGCTCGTCACCCTCTTCTCGGCGCCGAATTACTGCGGGGAGTTCGACAACGCGGGCGCCATGATGAGCGTGGACGAGACGCTTATGTGCTCCTTTCAGGTAGGATGTGGGGGGGGGGAACAGAGCTGGTGGGGTGGGGGGAGCCCTTTGTACAGGGAGGGGCTGTTAGTGGGGCAGGAGGGAGAGGGGTTTTTTTGGGGGGCAGCTCTGCCCTCAAGGCAGGAGGAGAGCTGGGGGAAGAGGGGGTAAGGTGTGTGGACCCCCCCTCATTTCTTTCCCCCCTCCATTCCCTGCAGATTTTGAAGCCAGCTGACAAGAACAAGGGCAAATACGGGCAGTTCAGCGGGCTGAACCCCGCGGGGCGCCCCGTCACCCCTCCCCGCAACTCTGCCAAAGCCAAGAAATGAGCCACAAGCGCCCCCCGACCCACCCAAAGCCCGCTTCCCCAGCTGGGGTCCGTCCCCCCTGCTCCCCCTCCCCCCCCCCACTGTCAACATCAGGTCGCTTTTCTTTCGACTCATTTTTTATTTGTAGGATCCTGCCGCTCCCCCCCCCCCCCCTTGCTGCCCCACTCCACCGAAACCAAATGTAGCCCCAGGGCAGGGACCTCTGGGGCCAGGGGGGAGCCCAGAGCCCAGCCCTGGGGTGGCAGTGGAGGAAGGGGGGTGCAGGAGGATATTTTTTGGGGAATAAACTTGTAATGGGTCACGGGGGGGTGCCTGTGTTTGAGGGGGGTGGTGATGCTGAGTTGGGGTGGCTCCGCATCCTCGGGGCTCTCAGTACTCGCCATCACTGTCCTCTGCCAGCACCTCCTGGGTGGGGGCCAGGCTGGGCACCCCTGGTGTCAGCACCGAGCCAAAAAACAGTGAGCGAAACTGGGGTGGGAGAAAGAGGGGTAGGTCTGGGTCAGGAGGGGGCTGTGCCCATCCTCCTGCCCCCAGGCTCACCTGTCCCCCACTCCAGACCTTTTTATGAGGGGGGGTTCCTGGCACAGCTCCTTCCTCTTCCTCCTCCTCCTCTGGGTCACTTTTGGTTGGATCTGGGGTACGCAGGGGGAAGGTGGGGCTGGGGGGCGCCCCTGAGCCCCCCTCATAGGCACTGGTTTCCATGGCGATCATGTAGGACTCGAGGTCATCGGCAAAATCATCCAAGGGGACGGTGAGGTGGGAGGCGCTTGGGGGGAGAGCACGTCAGAAGGGGCAGTGTGGGTTAACCGTTCACTCTGGTCCCTACTGATGGCGGCTGGGGGTGGGGGCTCAGCTTACCCATTGGTTGGGGGGAGCTGGGGGTTGCTTTCGGGGTCTGAGAGGGTGGCCAGCACCAGGTGTACCTCCAGCACTGTGTCTTCCAGGGTGAAGATCACCGGACTGGCGGTACAGAGGGCTTGAAAGGGAACGGGGTGGAATGGGGGAAGAGGGATGGCAGGCATATGTGAGGGGCTGGGAGCCCCGTTCCTACCTGCCGGGTGCGTCATAGTGGATGGTGAGGGGCAGGTTGGAGGCCTCAGCAAAGGTCAGCAGCCCCTGGGGTCAAAGGCAGGGTTGAGGGGGGCTAGGGGGATGTGTTTGGGCTGGGGGACACTGGGCAGGGGCTCACCCGAAACTCCTTGAGGCAGAAGGTGATGCGGGAGCCTGGGGCCACAGCTACTGCCTGGAACTCGTCCTTGGCCAGCCACAGCTCCGTTACCATCGTCTTGCTGGGCTCTGGGGTGGGTTGCGGGGGGAGGAGGAGGTGGGTCAGGGAGCTGTGCTGGCACCCCAGGGCCAGGGAAGGGGCAGCCCCTCTCCGCAGCGCTCACCTGCCCCCTCCTCCACGTAGTTTCGGAGGCCGATCCTGCCGCCGGAACCAGCCTCCAGCGTCACCTCAGCCAGCGTCTGTGGGAAGTGAACCACGGCCTCTGCCAGCACCCTGGGCGCATGGGAGGGGTGTAAGCACCCCAAAACCCCACTAGCTCCCACATGCACAGCCAACCTCCGTCCTTCCACTCACCCTCGGCACCCCCTGTGCCCTTCCTGGTGCCATCCACACCCCCTTCAGCCCCCCTCCAGGTCCCCACTCACTGTGCTGGGCCGGTGATGCTGCTGGCGCAGCGCTGAGTGTCGAAGACGGCCTGGAGCCGCTCGCACTCCTGGAAGGTCAGGTTGTGGGTCTTGGTGACACCTAGGGGGACACACACTGGCTCAGCGGGGCAGGGGTGGGGGTGTGTGTGTGTGTGTGTGTGTGTGTGTGTGTGTGCCAACCCCACAGCCCCCTCCCCACTCACCGTACTTGCAGTGGAGCTGCAGGACGAGGCGGCCAGCCTGGGGCTTGAGCAGGATGAGGCATCTCCCCACCGTCTTCTCCAGTGAGGGCAGCGAGCGGAAGACGCCCAGGAAGGACTGTGGGCATCGGGGGGGGGAGGATGGATGGACACAGGCATACAGGGACCACTCCCAACCCCAGTAAGTGGCGGTTTGGGAGTGCCCTCCCAAGCCCAGTTAGGGGCAGTTTGGGGGTGCTTGGACGGGGTGCTGCACCTTCATGTGGACTTTGCATCTCTGCAGCTCCTGCTCAGGGCCGGGGCCGCCCGGCTCATAGAGCTGGAAGAAGAGGGGTGCCAAGAGGAAGGAGGCGAAGGCGGAGCGTGAGGAGTTGACGGTGCACAGGGAGAGCTGGGGGGGGGGGCCAGAGAGGGAGGGGGGAGGGTCAGGGCTTCGGGGGTGCGCCGCCTGCCCCCTCTCCCCTTCCCAGAGGGGACTGAGGGGGGCACAGGGTGGTCCGGTCAGCACCCCTGTGCCCCGTACCCCGCTCTCAGTGGGCTCCAGGTAGAGCTCGTCCCCGATGCGCGACAGGGAGTGAATGGCTCGGCCAAGGACTGGGGGGAGAGGGAAGGGGGAGTGAGGCAGGGCACCCCCGTACCCCCCCGTACCCCCCCCCCCCCCCCCCCGACCTCCCCAGCCCTGCTCACCTTTCACGTTGCCGCCGGTGATGACGCACTTCATGACGTAGGCACCGGGACCGGGCGGGCACGTGGGGGCTTCACGCCTGCCCGCCCCAGGCCCCGCCCCCAAAGATACACACCCCCCCCCCCTTCCTCACACACACACCAGATGGTTGCGCCCGGCGGCTTCCCCGGCGTGGCCGCCCCAAACTCACCCCCAACTCCGCGATGGACGCGTCCAACCCCCCCCCCACACCTTTCCCCGGCAGCTCCTTTCCCTCCCCGCCCCGCTGGTGCCGCCTTCCCCCCCCCCCTTTAGCGCCCCCCGAGAATGGTCTCGCCTCCCCCCCGCCCCGCGTCCCCCCCTCCCTCTGCAGCCGCCAGTGGTTCCTCCCGCTTCACCTCCGCGCCCTCACCTTCCCCGCGCCCGCACCGCCTCCGCCCACCGCTTTTCCATTGGGCAATACCCTTCCTCTGTCCCGCCCCCTCCCTCCTTTCGATTGGCCGCCGCGGCGGCATGACGGACAGGGCGGCGTTCTCTGGTCTCACGTGACCTCATGACAGACCGCACCCCCCTCCGCCCTCCTCATACACACCCTCTTCCTCTCCGCGAAGGCAGTCCCACCGCCTCCCGCCTCACCGTGCTTCTCTATTGGTCCGAAGTCTTGGAGTGACGTGCCTCTCCGCCAATGGGGCTTCGACGGCGGGAGGCGGCAGGTCGTGGCGTCAGTACAGTTCTCAGAGGCCGGGCGGTGGTTCCCGGCTCCCGGCTTCGGCTCTCCAGTTCCTCCGCGGGTCCTCGTCCTTCCCTCAGGCTTTCGTCCCGTCTTCCTTCCCCCTCCTGGGTCTTTTTCTGCCCGAGTCCCGGCGCTTGCCTGCCCGGGAGGGTCCCCTGCCTTCCCCGGGCCTCTCAGAGGGGCCTGCACAGTCCCGGTGGGGCTTTGGTAGCCCTGAGCCGGCCCCAGGCCACCGCACAGGCCCCCCAGCCTGCCTCCCCCCCCCCTTGAATGCGGCCTTGGGGCTCCAGCCACCCCCCTTCTCCCTGGCATGCCTGCTGCCCGCCCTCAGGCTGCGCCTACGGGTGTAGCAGGACTCCCCAGAGCTTGGGAACCCTTGTGAGGGTTTGCGGTAGTCCCCTTCTCTGGGGGAGCTCCCCCCCGCTGAAGTTTGGGGGGGAACCCCTCTGCCCTGGGCGATGGTGGAGGGGGGTGGAGTAGGTGGGTTGGCAGTGGATAACGGTTTCTCCATCCCGCAGGCGCTGCTGGCTGCGTCACAGTTTAAAGCAGGAGGATCTTACCTGGAAGGCTGGTGCTGTGGTGGTTGCGGCGTGACAGCAGTAGCACAGGGTAAGGGGTACTGCTGGTGAGCTCAGCGCAAAGGGCTTGCAGGCAGACAGCCCAGAGCGACTGGCTCTCCTTTTTCGGATCTTGAGGGAGGTTGGGGGATTTCACAGGATGACAGAATGACCAGGTTGGAAAAGACCTTTAAGATCCTCAAGTACAACTGTTCCTGTCCTATGCTAACCCCAGGCTCAGTCCTATGCTAACCCGTATCCCTGACCACCTCATCTGTCTGTTAAACACACCCAGGGTTGGTGACTCAGCCCCCTCCCTGGGCAGCCTGTTCCACATCCCCACAACTCTTTCAGGGAAGAACTTTTCCCTAACATCTGATCTGACTCTGCCCTGGTGCAGCTTAAAGCCATTTCAGCCAGCCCCAAGCGACCAGCTCTCTTGTTTTGGGTCTTGAGGGAAGTCAGGGGATTCAGCCAGCCCCAAACAACCGTCTGTCCCGTTTTGGGTCTTGAGGGAGGTCAGAGGATTTGGCTGCAAGGAACTTGACTCGCGCTCACAGCAGTGTCCTTCAGCACACTACTGGAGCCTGCAGCAGGATCCACAGCAGCTGGGGTCTCTCCTCCCAGGCTTGGTGGCTGTGGAGCCCAAGGCAAGGAGGCTGTAATACACGTTCTGCAGAGCTGGATTGGCACCTGAGGGGGCTTATGGAGGGGTGTGCAGAGCCCCTTCCCCACGGCTGCCGTCTGCCAGTATGTGGCCTCTCCTTCTCCTCTCTCTTTTCCGTCTCAGGTGTGTGTTCAGTGCCTTGGGCCTTTCCCAATGCCTCACCTCTGGAGTTTTGGACCTGATACTCTTGGCAGTGCGTCCCTTCCAGGTAGGCAAACCTCTGACCTCTGCGGGGATGCTCCGCAGGCCAGGCCACATGCACGTGTCTGGGCTCCGGCCACAGGTGGGGAGCTCAAGGGACTCCCAGGCCTGCCTTGGCCTAGGCTTGGGGTCTCTGGCCCTCTGAGGTTGGCTGGATCTGCCTCCCTCTGCCCCTGGGGTGAGCACTGGCTACCGGCCCCTTCCTCCCAGGAGGAGGAGGAGGACGCCGGGTTTGTGTGTGAGCATCCGTTCCAGCTCTTGAACGGCAGCCGGGCTCCTCTGGAGCCGGTGTCCCCAGGAGGGGCTCTGGCCTCGGGGCTCGGCGTTTTATGGGGCTGTGGATAGGACGCAGCTGGCTGCGGTCGTGACACACACACCTCAGCGGTGGCCAAAGCCACACGCACCCCTCCCTCTTCCCCTGGCCGCCCTGAGCCGGTGCTGATGAGGCTCCGGGGACTTGGCTGGAATCAGGACTGGAGCAGGAGCCTGGCAGCTCCCAGAGTGGGGCTCCGGCACCCCCAGGCTCAGCCCACCGTTGCTCCGTCTCTCCCAACACACCCCTGGGGCTAAGGACCCCCGTCCGTGTCACCTCCTCTGCCCTCCTTGAGTGCCCCCTCCCACCCGCAGGGCTCGGGGCCGTTTCCCGCCACCATCACTGGCTGCCCGTTCCCCTGAGAGCCACAGCTTCCCGAGCACATGGCGCCATGCCCTCGCCCAGGCAGCAGCGTGGAGAGACAGACGGCCACAGCTGGGCTCCTGCTCCCTGCCTGGCAGGAGGGGACAGGCGCCCGGCCATCACTGGTGCTGAATGTCTCTTGGGTACCCCAAACTGTCCCCTCCCTGCAGCTTACGGGGGCCCTGCTAGTGGTTTGGGGCTAAAACCCTCCCCAATGCTGGGCACTTGGGCTCTGCCGGGGTGCTGGGCAGCTCCTCATCTCTCTCTCCTCCATTTGCCAGGGCTCCAGCGTGGCCCCGGGACGTTGGTGTTGCCCGGACGGTGCTGGGTGCGGAGCTGGGGACTCCGGAGGGTCAGGTAGGGGTGCGAGGGGCCGCAGTCGGGCAGGGGCCGTGGTGCGCTGGCAATGGCACTTGGGCAGACGGCGAGTTGCCCGCTGCAAAGGTCAGCAGTGGGAGGCAGGGCCGCAGCGGCGCCGGCGGAGGACCCGGGTCGGGATGAAGGTGAGGTCAGCTGCCCACGGCGCTGCCGGTGACGTGATCCCCAAAGGCGAGGAGGGGGCACGGCCTCACCCACGCAGGGCCTGTGCCCGGGGTGTGCAGAGGAGGAGGCGGAGGATGAGCATCGGGGGCTTGTGCCACGTCCTCTGGCTGCGTCACCCTCCTCCTCCTCCCGTCTTGTCCCTCAGATGCCGGTCCCGTGTGAGCCGAGCGAAAACCTCCCTGTGCCCTGCGTGGGTGCTGCTTTTCGGGGAGCCAATTGGGCCGCATCAGGTGGCCCTGCTGCTGCCTTGCCCACCCGGACTTGACGTCCTGCTCAGGCTGGCGACCCTTCCTGCAGCCCTGGCAGCTTTTCCGCGCTGTTTTGCTCAAGGGAGGAAAGGAGAGGGGGGGAAACCAGATCCCCCTGCACGGCGGCTGGCGCGGGGGATGGGGAGCACAGGGGCCAGCCCCACGCTGTGCTGGCAGGGGCGGAGGGTGGAGAGCCCCTCTGGCACGCTGCGGGGAGCCAGGCCCTGGCACCTTTGCTCCTCGGAGCCGCTCTCTCTGGCTGGCCCGTTGCAAGAGCTTGGCCAGTTCAGTCCTGGTGCAGGGTTGGAGCAGGAGGCTGTCCCACCGTCGCCTCCACAGCCCCCCTCCCTCGACCCTCGGGGGGCTGTGGCACCCCTTGAGCAAGCGCCGCGAGCACCTCTTGTTTCTGTTACTACTGGTCTGCAGCGCTCACAGTGTCGCCCCTTCCGAGCGTTGCCCCAGCAAGAGCAGCGTGACAAACCCCCCCCCCCCCCATTTTAACCAGGGCTGGCGGGGGGGAGATCCAGAGCTGCTCCCCTACCCCCCCCCCCCCAGTTTGTGGTGCTTCCTTCCTCCTCCACCATCTCTCCAGCTCCAAACCAATAAATCACCCCCAGCAGTGCCGCAGCCGCTCTCAGTGCATGGCTTCTTCCTACCCGCAGCCGACGTGGTCCCCACCCGCCCACCCCCGTTGAGTTTTCGGGGGAAACCAGCCCCTTTGGGTGGGTGCTGTGTGAGCACCCGCCTCAGGGGATCGAAACCTGTGACCTGTGAGGACATGATCGCTGCCGGCAAAGGAGCCATGAGGGCTCAGACCTGGCCGGGGCTGGGAGCCAAAATGAAGCGGCCTGTTGCCTCCTGGCCCTTCCCAGTGTTCCCGAGCAGCGCCGGCTGGCCAGCGCCTTTGTTTTAAACAAAGCAGTTTTATTTGGTTTTCGGGGGGAGCCAGTGAAGGTCGGGACATTCCCCCCCCTCTGCCTCCCCCGCCTTGCCATGCCTGCCATCGGCCATGGTCATTCGCCTCTGTGGCGCTGACCCACTTGTGGCTGTGGGGCCCAGGGAATGGCATTTGGGGAGCGGGGGGTGTCTGGCTGGTGGATGTTGGGATCCAGCAGTGGCTCGATGGGGGGTTTATACCCCCCATGGGATTCCTGCACCCCCCTACCCCAGTGCCGGGTGAGTGATGAGGAACCCCCCGTCATTGCCAGACACCCTGTGGGCACCGGGATGGGGGGGGGGGGGTCTGTCCTAACGTGGTGGGGGGGGTGAATTGGTGCATCCTCGCACCCCACAGGGTTGGGGGGGTTCTTGGCCGGGAAAGGGGGACTCCACTTCACCGTTCCCCTCGTAGCTGGTGTGGGCAGCCGTAGCTCGGGCAGCCCGCGGGATCGGGATCCCCACAGGGCTGGCGGGTCCCCCCGCCCCTCCCCGGTTCCTGCAGCCGGTGCGGCGGGCACAGGTCTGAGCCGCCGCCGCTCCGCTTTTAGGGGGGGGTGGGGGGGGGGGTGTTAGGCGGAGGGTGTCTCTCGATCTGCCTCGGCCGGAGTCCGGGAGCGGGGCCCCGACGGCCGCTTTCCCGCCGCCGTCCCCACTCCGGCCGCTCACCTGCCGCCGCCCGGGCCGTCCCGGCAGGGCAGCGGCCGCGGCGCTGCGGGTCCCCGCGCTCCAGTCCCGTCCGCGCCGCTGCCAGCCGAACCGGGGCGGGGGGTTGTGGGATGTGTGTGTGTGTGTGTGTGTGTGTGTGTGTGTGTGTGTGTGTGTGTCCGCCCCCCCCATCCCCTCCCCCGGGGACCCTTCTCTTTACCGGTTGAACGGCGCGGAGTGTGGGGGGTATGGGGTGTGCTGTCTGCCTGTCTGTCTGCCTGTCTGTCTGCCTGTCTGTCTGTCCGTCCCGCCACCCTGCTCGCACCGGCGGCCCTCACTGCCCGCCCGCCCGGCTCTGCGCCTTCCCATCCCTCCAGCCGCCCCTCCCCGCTTCCACCTCTCCTCTGCCCCGGCCCCTGCCCGCGGAGAGGAGGGGGGGAAGACACGGCGCGGGGGGGGGGGGGGAACCCACACGACACACGGGGGCAGGCTGGCACCCACGCCCCCCACCCCGACACCCCCTCCTCTCCCCGGCCCCACTGCGGGCGGCGAGCGGAGCCACTCCGCCGCACCTCGCCCGTTCCCCCCCCCCCACCCCCACCACACACACACCTCCTCCCCGCCCCGGACCCCCCCCCCTCGGGGACCGGGCTCTCGGCGTGCGGCGGCTCTGCACGTCGGGAGGAGAAGAGGCGAGAGGGCTCAGACCGGCAAATGGGAGCCGCAGTCTCGGGCCGGTGTGCGGGACCGCTGCCTCCTCCCTGCCCGGGACCCCCCGGCCACGCACCCACCGCCCCGGCTCGCGTCTGTCCCGCATGGAGCTGAGAGCAGGTAGGAGAGCCCCCTACCCCCCCAACCTCACCCCGCACCGGCCCCGCACCGGCCCCGTCGCCACCACTAACAAAAGCCATACGGGAGCCAGACCCGGGGAGGGGGGGGGATGTTTGGGGAGAGGGGGAAAGCAGGGACAAAACCTCGAGGAGAGTGGGGGTCCCTCCCCTCTTCCCCACTCAACAGCACCCGAAGGATCCCCCTTCACTCCCTGCTGCTTTCCTGGGGCTCAACTTCAACCCGCCGTTGGGGACCCCAGGGATGGGGAATATGGGGAGGGGGCTGGGGTGTGGTGGTGTGAGTGTGGGGGGGGGGGGGGGGAAGGCCGGGGGAGAGGGGGAGGGAATGAATGGAGCCCGCTCTCGTGTCCGGCTGCATCAAATACATTCTTGAAAGCAACCTGGTTCTGCTTAGCACTTGAGCCTGAGTGAAAAAAAAAGGGGAAGGAGCTGGAGCAGGGAGGTGGCAGCCCGGGAGGGGTGTTTGTGAGCTCGGGGGGGGGGTGCGGGGTTTGGGGATTGGGGGTGGGGGGGGGTTGGGGGGGGGGGCTGTTTTTATTATTCTTGCATTCCTGGACACCAATCAAAAGAGCAAAATCCAGGAGGTGGAAGGGGGAACGGCAGCGAGCAAGGCAGCCGGAGCGCGGGCGAACAGCGCGCACGCAGACTCTCGCCCCCCCCCCCCCCCCCCCCCCGAAAATCCACCCGCCCAACCCGCTGCTGCTGCTTATTGATTTTTTTTGGGCGGGGGGGGGGGTGTTTGGCCTTTTATTTTTCTCTTCTTTTCCTCTCCCAGCGACTGCCAACCAAAACAAATAGTAGGGGAGTCGGGGGGGGGGGGGAGGAGGAGGAGGAAAGAAAACACCAAAAAAAAAAAAATAACCCCCACCCCAAACCCAACCCAACAACAAACCCCAGCGCCAGCGAACAGAGCTCAGCCGGCCGCTCAGGGCGCGGAGCGAGAGCCAAGCCCCCCGCTTTGGGCTCCTCTCGCTTGCCCCCCCTCCTCCCTCCCTCTCTCCCTCCCTCCCTCCTTTCCCCTTGCACCCCTTCCTCCTTCTACCCCCCCCTCCCCTCCCACCCCATACCCTGACTATGCTAAATGTCGCTGGGGAGCTCTCAGGTAAGAGCGCGGTGCTGGCTGGGGCCGAGAGGGGCTGGGGTTCGCCTCACCCTGGTTTTGCCTTTCCGAGCTGTCGCTGATTTTAATTTGGGGGGGGTGTGGGGGGGGTGGGGGGCGATTAAAACGTTTGTCTGGCTCTGGGGTTGATTGGCGGCTCTACTCTCCCATGGCGGGGAGGCTTCGTTTCGGCTCGGGGCAGGGGGGGGGGTTGGGGTTTATGGTTTATTTCCTCCCTTTCCCCTTTCCCTCGTTCCCTCTTTTCCATGCATGTTTGTGATTACCAGGGAGGGAACCGCCGCTGAGCTCGGAGAATTAAACCCCGGCACTGACAGAGGGGAGGAAACCGAAAGTTGCTGGGATTTGGGGACGGGGAAAGGAGTAGGAAAGCAGGGGGGGGGGGGGGGGGGGAATTGGGAAAAGTTTCTTGCCCGGGGATGGATTTAGGGGGGTCACCTCCAAGCTAGGACAGATTTGTCCTGGGAGAGGTTCCTCCGGTGGGATTTTCTCTCTTTAATTTCGGGGGGTGCCAGGGAAATGTCGCTTTCTGGAGGGGACCATCCCTGGGAGGGGCTGCGGGATGACTTTGTGTGTGTCCCCCAACCTGAGTGGCTGTCTCAGGGGTACCACGAGAGCCAGGAGAGCGTTTGGGGGGGCTGGCTAGCCCTGCAGCACACCAAGCTTGGGGGGCTCTTCAACCGGAAAGGACGGGGAAAATACTGGTAAACACCCTTAAAAGGTCAAACTGTGGGTGCCATGAGGCTCCCGGGGCTCCCGGACGCTGAGATTGGGGCAGCACAAGGCCGGCACTGGGTTTGTCTCCGGCTCCCGCAGTGCTGGTGTGACGCAGGATGGGCAAAGCGGGGCGAGCGCTGGGGAACCGGAAAAGCGAGGCCAGGATCCATTGTCCCTTCCTTTCCCCCCCTTCCCGCTCGCTGCTGGGGCCAGTGGATGTGACCGGTGAGCCCCTTCCCTTGATGGCCACAGGTCACCGGCTAGGGCCATCGAGGGAAGGGGACGCCAAGCCTGGCATGGCAGGAGCAACCATGGGGGCCAGAACCAGCTACCCCAGCTCCACTCCCCATTTTGGGACATCCACGGTCGTCGTCGACTTGGCCAACTTTTTTGGACCCATGAGGGCTCAGGCACGTTGGGCAGCACTGGTGTCCCTGCACCTATTTAGCGGGCGGCGCAAGGGCATGGTGCCGGCACACATCTGGGCTGCATTAGGCGCCAGCAGCCGCCACGGGGGAAAGCCAGCCGGCTCTGCTTACAGCCCAGGCTGGGGCAGATTTATGCCCCGCTAAGTGGCACGGAGCCCTGTAAATCATACCCCTGTCTCCCTCTGGCACCCCTCTCACCCACCTGACCGCTGCAGCAGTGCCCGTGACCCTGTGCCATGGGGTGTGTGTGGGGAATTTGGCACCCCGTGGCATCTCACCGGTGTGCCGAGGCCGTGGCAGACACGTGGGGACGTGCTCGCCTTGGCACAGATGGGACATCTGGGCGGCAGCCGGTGTGGCTTGTGCCGGCAAGCTGCCGGCCTGATGGTGCTGTGTTGCTGGGTGGCGTGTGGGGCGTCTGGGGGCTTTGCTGTGGGGCTAGTCCCAGCATCCCACCAGTGACACTGTAGGTCCCAGGTCAGGGGGGGGGGGCTCTGTGGCTCCGCAACCTGTGCTGGGAGAGGTGGGAAGGCAGCCGTGGATGTCGTGGCTGTGCTGGGCTGGCTGTGCGTGCAGGGCGGTGAGGTCTGGTTGGGATTAGGGGTCTGGGGCCCCCCCGCCCCGTCCCCCACACACCGACTGGGGGGAGGCCCTTGCCTGTGGGGGTGTTTCCATCGTGCCGCCGGATGGGAAATCCAGGCCTGGCTAATTACAGCCTCGCTGGAGTCTCCCGTGCACGGCCGCATTTATAAACACCCAGAGGAGACAGGATGTAAACACTCAGCGCTGCGGGCGTGGGCAGGATGGGGGACGCCGGGCCAGGTTCCCCCCCCCTGCACCCCCAGCCACTCTCTGGCTACGCTTGTGCAGAGATGAGGGGTCTGGCAGGGTGGAGGGCACTGGGAGCTGCAGGTGGGGGTGAGGCAGGGGCTGCAGCGAGGGCTGGTGGGTCCTGGTGGCTCCCGGCGAGCCAGGGAGCGGGCAGGTGGGGAGGGGTGTGTTGGGGACCCCACTGCAGTGGCCGTGGAGCCAGGACACACACGTGTCCCTCCCGGCACTGATGTCCAAGCATCCTCACGCCTCTGGCTCCACGAGGCGGCTGCTGTGCCCGTCCAACACCGCATTGTCACCCCTCTGACAGCAGTGGGGACACAAAGGTGTCTGTCCTCGCGCCCTCCGGCATCGCTCACTCCCAGACCCCACGGAGCAGCGGGCGGAGGCAGGGTGCTGCCTTAATACAGCTCCGTGATGGCGGCGTGGGGAAAGGTCAGGCATCTCTGGTCGAGGTCACGGGCCGGCTGCCGGGATGGCGGCCGCTCTGCCCTCACCACAGCTGCCGTCAGACCCCTGAGCTGGGCTCTCACGCGAGCACCGGGGATGGGGCCGCTGAGTGGGATGGGGCTCCGCTCGCCGCTGGACACCGGCCCATCAGATACAGCAGCTCCTGCCGTGGGGCCGGCTCGGCTCTGCACACCGCCGGGGCCAGGGGGGATGGAAGGACGGGGGGAGGGTGGATTTCGGTGTGAGGGTTTGCCCCGGTCCTGGCTGCCACCCCCACCCCTGGCACCATTTCGCACGAGGGTTTCGGGGAAGCGGCTCTGGGCAGCTTGCGGTTGCTCCTGACCTCGGCAGCTCTGCCCACAGCATGCCCAGCGAACAGCTCACCCGGCACCGCCGCTCTCTGGGAGGTCTGCCTGTGCTGCCGGGAATGGGGGGAGGCTGGGGGGGTTATGGGAGGGCAGGGGGTCCCACCAGCGTGCCCCCGGCATCCTGCTGAAGGTGGGTGAGCAACATCCCGGCCGCCACGCATTTTGAGGGATGCTGGTGGCACCGCCGATGAATCCTACCACAGCCCCTCAGCACCAGCAGCGTGGGTACCCCAGCACCGCTGGACAAATACGGGGTGGGTGGGGGGTGTGTGCCCAGTCCCTGGCTGCCCCTGGCACTGAGCGGGTGACCCCGGGCAGCCACGCCATGAGCTGCTTACGTGGGCTGGGAGCATCCTGGCTGGGCTCCAGGGCCGGTTTTGAAACCCTTGGGCTCTTCCTCTTCAACGTCACCAGGATCCAGCTGTGCCGGCCCGCGCCTCCCTCCTCCCTGCCGCCGCCACCGCCGCCATTGTCTGCCGGTGCCCAGTTACTCTCTGTCCGGCACTGAGCTGCTGTGACTGGGCCAAGTGAGGGAGAGCCAGCTGCTCCACGGGGCACCTGGATGGCTGGGCCACTGCCATGCCATGGCCCATATCACCGCCATGCCACCCACATTGTGGTGCCACTGCCGCATCCATGCCACCACCGGGCATCCCACCATCGCTCAGCCATCGTCCAGCCACCTCCCTGTGCCCTTTCTCCCTCCTCCTCATCCTCATGCTCCTCCATCCCGCAGCCCGGCCACCTGCAGCTCCATCCCCAGCCCCCCCTCCCGCCTCATCCCCCCCAGCCCATCTCCCCCCCCCCACCCCGGCTGTGTTTGGTTTGGCGGCTGCGGGGCTGGCGCTGGTGTAAATCCCGCGTTGGAAACTCGAGCCGGTGCCGGGCGAGGGTCCGGCCAGCCCAGCGGTGCCGGGGGCTCGGCCAAAGCAAACACCCGGGGGCGGGTGAGTCACCGCGGTGGGGCCCCCCCCCTCCCTGGCTGTCTGTCCCACACACGCTTGCACGCACGCGAGGCAGGACAGTGGGATGCTCCACGCGTGTCACACACGTGACAACGGCATGTGCATCCTGCAGGCACAGTGCATCGCGGGCCCGCATTACGCGCATCAACAACGCATTGTTGATGTGCGTGGTTCGGGCCCCCGACGCACTGCAACCATGGTGTGTCTCATGACACTCCCGGACACAGAGGCCATGGGGGTACCCACCACGGTCTAGGGTTGGCACAACCAGAGCTGAGGTGTCCCCCGAGGACCCTCGTGCGTCACTGGCTCTTGGCCTCTTCCAGGTTTCCGAACCTCCTGGTCGCTCATGACGTGTGGTGACGTGCAAAGGCACCGCGGGGCTCCCTGCCTTCCCCCCACACACACACCCTGGGGACCACCGCCAAGGGCTGCCCACGCCGGGAGCCCTGTGGTGATGAGCTGTACCGGCTGTGGGTTCTCCCGCCGGGGGAGCTGCCGGGAAGCCTGGCTCTGGCATGCTGAGAGGTGCCAGTTGGCCAGCAGCGTCCTGGCCGCGGGCCGTGACCTTTCCACAACCGCCGGCTAATGAGCCCGGAGCTCGTAAGGCCACTCTGACGTCAGAAGTGATGACGGGGACCCGGCCGGTGGTTTCCGGCACACTCAGCAAAGGTCACCCCACCCCCCCCGGCCACCCCTGGGGGGTCCCTCATCCCGGCTCCCCCCCCTCTTCCCACCCTTGTTTCCCAGGGCCCCTCGGTGGGTGCGGCCAGGGGGTGCCCATGGCGGCGAGCAGTGCCGGTGGCCCTGTGGGATGTCCAGCCCGCTCTGGCGTTGCCGGTGGGTGAGTCGCCGTGCCCAAATATAACCCAGCTGTGCCGTCCCGGCGGGAGCGCACTGAGCCATGCTCACTCCAGACCATATAAAGGATTGTTGCTGGAGCCTGCGGCGGGAGCGCCGAGGGTAGCCCAGGAGGACCCCCGCGCCCTGGCCATGCCGGCACCGTTGCTCCGGGCTACCGTCAACACTGAGGCACAAGCTGCCCTGCACCAGGGGGGAGGTGCTGAGCCGCTCTGGTGTGGTATGGGTACCCCAATACCCCCCCCCCCCCCACTAACACATAGCCCTTACGTGCCTCAGTTTCCCCAGTCGTGGCAGCACAAGGCAGGGAGATCCCTGCGGGAACCCAGGGTGTCCTCATCCCCCGAGGCCCAGGGGTGGGAGAAGGTACCCTCACACCCCCTGTACCCTTTGTTCCCCCCCAACTCTGATGCACCATGTCCTCGCAGGAGACTCTTGGGGGATCTTCACCTTCCTGTGCGCCGCGCTCTGCAACCTGCCGGTGCTGCCGGCCCTGAACTGCACCGAGGAGCTGGGTGCCGGCCAGTCCATCCAGAAGACCTACGACCTGACGCGCTACCTGGAGCACCAGCTCCGCACTCTTGCCGGCACCTACGTGAGTAGGGGCTCATCCCTCCCCCGATCCCCACCCAAACCCTCCCTGCCCACCCTCCCCATGTGTATACACCTGCATCGCGGGCCCACAGATACACACGTGTGTGCTGCTTCTGGGTCCCTGCCCACGTGTGTGTTGCTGCAGGCCCTGTGCAATGTGTTTGCCCTCACGCGCCCTCCCCAGGGAGGGCTGTGGGTCTTCCCTCCACCCACCTCCCTCTGGCCGTGTCCGGCTGCTCCCATGCCGGGGGCCAAGGAAATGTTTCACCCTGGGAGCCGCCCTGTGCCCCACGCCCCTTCTCTGGGTGTGGGCAGGGGTGCGGCTTCTCCCTGCCCGCTGGCGGCACCGGCTCAGGCAGAGGTTCCCCGTCCCTGCCTCGACATGCCCCTGGTGCTGCTGGCTCAGCTCTGATGGTGTCGGCACACGGGGTGCCAGGTGGTGATGAGGGTTGCACTGCTGTGGGGTGCAAGGCAGGGTGGGGGCCTACTGCCTGGGGCTGTGGGCATGATGAGTTGGGGGGTGGGGGGACACATGGGGATGTCGGGCTGGGGATGTGGGTGGGAGGGAGGTGGAGAGGTCTGGGATGTGATGAGGATGTCGGCCCTGGGGACATGGCGTGTGGGAAGGGGACCTGGAGAGCGGGGACCTGCTGGGGAGGGGGACGTGATGGGTGTGGGGATGTGGAGACCTGTGACATGTTGGGCATGTCCAGCTTAGGGGTGTGCTGGAGATGTGGGGACTGGGGGTATGGGGACTGGGGATGTGGGGGGATTTGGGGACTGGGGATGTGGGGGACATGAAGTGTGGGGACTGGGGTGTGGGGATGTGGGGATTGTGGGTGTGAGGATGTGGGGACTGGGGACGTGGGGATGTGGGGGACGTGGGGACTGGGGGTGTGGGGACCTGGAGGACAATGAGGTCAGGGACCTGCTGGGATGGGGGCCATGGCATGCAGGGCCCATGGGGACAGTCCCTACCCCATGCCACGCCCCAGCTGCCTGACATCCCCCCTCCCATCCCCGCCCTTGCAGCTGAACTACCTAGGCCCCCCTTTCAATGAGCCCGACTTCAACCCCCCCCGCCTGGCACGTGCCGAGCGGGTGCCCAGCGCCACGGTGGACTTGGACCTGTGGCGGGGCCTGACCGACAACGCCCGCTTGGCAGCCAACTACCGTGCCTACAGCCGGCTGCTCTGCTACCTGCGGGCACTGGACGGGCAGGCGGGCACGGCCGAGCTGCGCCACCGCCTCGGCCACTTCTGCTCCAGCCTCCAGGGTCTGGTGCTCAGCATCGCTGGCGTCATGTCCTCCTTGGGATACCCGCTACCCGCCGGCCCAGCCGGGCCCCCCGCACCCCCCGGCACCCCCGTGGCTCCCAACGACTTCCTCAAGAAGATGGATGACTTCTGGCTGCTGAAGGAGCTGCAGACCTGGCTGTGGCGCTCAGCCAAGGACTTCAACCGCCTCAAGAAGAAGGTACCGCCCGCGGTGGTCACACTGCGCCTGGAGGCCAGGGGCTTCTGAGTGTCCCCCCCCCACACAACACAACGACCCCCTCGATGCCTCCCTGCCTCGCTGGGATGGGGCTCCTCACCTCGCTGGGCCACCGCACGTCCCCCACCGCCACCTCGCTGGGCCATAAGGGATGGGGCTGCTGACCCCAAAATGCCAGCAAAGCCACCTCATGTCGCCCCCCCATCACCAGCGTGCCTTGAGAAATGGGGCTCCAGACCCCAAAGTGCCGCCAAAGTCACCTGTGTCACACTCCATATCAACAGGGTGCCTTGAGAAATGGAGCTCCAGACCCCAAAGTGCCACCAAACCCACCTCATGTCTCCCCTGTCACCTTGCTGTGCCTTAAGGGATGGGGCTGCTGACCCCAAAATGCCACCAAAGCCACCTGTGTCCCACCCCATACCAACAGGGTGCCTTGAGAAATGGGGTTCCAGACCCCAGAGTGTCACTGAAGCCACCTCATGTCCCCTCTCACTTCACTGTGCCTTAAGGGATGGGTCTGCTGACCCTGAAGTGCCACCAAAGCTGCCCGTGTGCTCCCCTTCACCTTGCGGGATGGGGCTCTGCACCCCAAAGTGGCACTAGAGCCATGTTGCTCCCTATCACCAGCGTACCTGGAGAAATGGGGCTCTGGACCCCAAAGTGACACCAAAGCCATCTGTGTGTGTCCCCCTTCACCATTGTGCCTTGAGAAATGGGGGTACAGACCCCAAAGTGCCACCAGCGTCACCTCATGTCAAGGCAGGGCGCTGGTGTCACCACGGTGCTCCCTCCCCCGCCCGCCCCGGGACCACCCCCACACCCATGGGGCCGGGGGAGGAGTCTTGTCTCCTGGCCCCACCCCAGGGACCGTCAAACAGGACCAATCCCCCCTGAGCGTAGGACTAAGCCCTGCCATTCCCTGCCACATGCCTTGCCCCTAGGAGCACTAAGCTCCACCCCTGGATGCTGATAGGTCCCGCCTCTTTCCAACAGGTCCCACCCCCTGCACCCAAGCCTCACCCCTCCGGGTGGGCTTTGGGGGCTCCCTGAGGGCTTTGGAGGCTCCCCGGGCAGGGGGCGGGGCCGCGGGTCCCCCGTCCTCTCACGTCAATGAGTGTTTATTTATTGGAGTTGTTATTTATTGGGGTATTTATTGCAAAGATCTATTCTTGTATGGACAAATAAAGCCTTTCTCCAGCACCCCTGTACCCCAACACACCCCCTGGCGCGGGGCGAAACCACGGGGGCCGGTGCCCACCATCATTAGGGACCAGAGTGAACGGGGTCACTGCCACCCACTCCTAGCTCATTGGAGGGGGGAAGTGAGGCCTCTTGGGGGTAACCCCATCTTATCCTCCCCCTCTCCTCCAGCCATGAGCACAGGGGCGAGGAGGGGTGGCACCCCACTACTGAGGGGTGACCACCAGTGTGTAGAAGGTCCCGGGCTGGGGCAGGAAGCCCACGGCACGCACGGCTCTCTGCGAGGGGGTGTTTTGGGGCAGCACCCCACAGTAGATGGGGAAGCCGCGGGCGTGCAGGTCCTGTCCCAGGGCGCCCAGTGTCACCCCGCTCAGGCCCTGCCCACGCCAGGCCGGCAGCGTGTACCCATGGGTCAGGCAGCCCAGGGGGTCCAGCAGGCTCCAGGAGACAGGGCGCCCGCGGGGCCCCAGGAGGCAGGCACTGGGCAGCGCCCGCACCAGCCCCAGCAGGTACTGTTGGCTGCGGGTGTTACCCCCGAACCCCCATGTGGCGTTGAGCAGCGGGACGTGGGACGGAGACACGGGTGCCAGGCGCAGTCCCGGGGGCACCCTGCCGTGGGGTAAGGTGGAGACATGGGGCAGAGGGCACAGGAGGAACCTGCGCCCCATTCCCCAGCAGCGGCTGCACGTAGGGTGGGATTGGGGAACCCCACATCACCCAGGGACTCAGTGACTCATGATGCCCCCTACCCCACATGACTGTGTCCCTTCCCTTGCTGTCACCCAAAGATGCAACCAGGACCCCCAGTGCCACCCGTGGCTGTGACTGGGACCCCCCCCAGGACCCCCGGTGCCCCCCCACTCACTGCACGCGGGGCCGGGGAGGCCCGGGGCTCAGCAGGGCCTGGTACCGGTACGTGTCCAGCCGCAGCCCCCTGGCATCGGCTGCCTCGCGCACGGCTTCGTACAGCCCGTCCTGCATCCCTGCGGCAGCGGCGTCAGCGCGGGAGGGGCAAGGGGGTGCCTGAGACTTCCCCCCAGCCCCTCCACCCCGTGCCAGGCTCACCGTTCACCTGGAAGGCCCGAGTCCAGCCCACTGCCTCGTTGCCCCCCAGCAGCGCCCTCCAGACCCCCTCGTCCTGGTAGTAAACCGTCATTTGATTGGTGTAGAAGTCCTTGTGGTCCTTGTGCTCCTGGGGGGGGGGGAGGGGGGGTGGCATCTGAGCATGGTGTGTCATGTCCATGTCCCCCCATTTACCCTATGGACCCAGGGTTTGCGTGGTGCTGCCAGGATTGGGTGTGGGGGGTGCCTGGAGCATCACCTCTGGGCGCAGGCGTGTCAGGACCACGCTGAAATCGGGCCAGGAGTCCACCAGCACCTCATGGGCTGCTGGGTTCCCCCGGGCCACTGTCATCACAGTCCCCAGCACCTGCAAGACACGGTCAGTGCTGGGGGGAGGGCACAATGCGAGGGCTATGGGGCTGTGACGGGTCTCTCCATGCCTACAGCCCTGCTCCCCTCCCCTCCCCACCATGGCGCCCGGCTGTGCCTTGGGTGCTGCCAGTTTCCATCAGTGCGGGTGGGCAGGATGCCATGAGGGGACCAACCTGGGGTCCCTGTCACCAGCTGGGGGGGGAGGGCAGGCAGAGGGGTCCCTGGGGTCTCCGTCACCAACAAGGCCGGGGGGGAGGCAGAGGGGTCTCTAGGGTCCCTGTCACCACCAGGGTTGGGAGGAAGGGGGAGAGGGGTCCCTGGGGTTGTCACCATCAGGGCAGGGGGGGCAGGCAGAGGGGTCCCAGGGATCCCATCACCGGCAGGGAGGTGGGCAGTCTCCTCCGCAGGGCCTCCTCCAGGCTCCGCAGCTGGGCCGGGCACGTCAAGAGCAGCATGGCCTCGTTGTCGTGGGGCAGCGGTGACACCGGTGATTCGTGGGGCAGTGGTGACACCGAGGGTCCCAGGCCTGTGGGGCAGGGTGTCCCAGCTTCACGCCTGCTGCCTGACAGGATGGACCCTGCCCGCGGCTCCTGTTAATGGACCACCACCCCCTACCACCCTCCCCGCCCCGGGCAGGGGACACTCACTGGCCCGTGACAGCTGGCGGTGGCCTTGGGACCCACCAGTCTCACCTCATGCTCCACAGAACTAAGGACCTGCTGGTGTCACCACCTGTCCCACAGTTCCCAGACGTCAGACCCGCGGCCCCAGGACAACTGTGGGGTGAGTGCTGGAGGGGCTGGGGCCACCTGGGACTGGGGGTAGGGGAAGAAGGATGGGGACAGAGGCAGAGCAGGGAGAGGTCCTGTCCCCCTGACTGCGGGGTCTCTCAGCAGGGCCATGCTGCTCCTGACATGCCCGGCCCAGCTGCAGCGCCTGGAGGGGGCCCTGCGGAGGAGCCTGCCCCTTGCCTTGCCGGTGATGGGAACCCCCTGCCTCCCCTGCCCTGTCGTGATGGGGACCCCCAGTGTCACCCCTGCCCCTGTCATGACGGGGACCCCAATGTTAGCCCTGCCCCCTATCGCGATGGGGACCCCCAGTGTCACCCCTCCCTCTTGTCAGGACAGGGAACCCCAGCGCCACCCCTGCCCCTTGTTAGGACAGGGACCCCAATGTCACCCCTGCCCACTGTCATGACGGGGACCCCACTGCCACCTCCCCACTCCCGCGCCACCCCGGTGTTCCCCCACCGTGCCCCCCCCAGCCCCGAGTGTCCCAAGTCCAGGATGCTCCTGGCATCAGCCTAGCCAAGGGACTGGCTCCGAGCCCACCAATCCCAGACCAGGTGGACTCTGCTCCAGCCAATCCCCTTCCAGGGCCACACAAACCAGCCAATCCCCTCTCAGTTCCCCCTTACAAGCCAGTCAGTCCCAGCTCAGGCAGGATGCAATGCAGCCAATCCCAGGCTTCCTATCTGCCCCTCCCCACTCCAGCTGACCCTGCCCACTTACTGGCAACCAAGCTTTAGGCCCCGCCCCCTTTAACCTTCACACCCACCCACCCCCAGCCCTGTGGATAGAGGGGGGCTTATTGGGGGGGGAGGGGGTGTCCCCCTTCAGGAAGGCCCGGGGACCCCCAAATCAGCTCCCCCCCCCCCAGCTCTGACCCCTCTGCCCACAGGTCTATGGGGCTGTGCTGAACATCAACCGGGGCAACCCAGGGGAGCTGGAGGTGGTGGTGGACTCGTGGCCCAACTTCGGCGCTGTGCTGGCACGGCGCAGCGGAGAGGTGACCCATGGGGACGTGGGGGGCACAACGGCGGGGGATGGGGCAGGGAGCATGGGGTAGACCCGGTGCCCTGGCATGCAGCGGGGTGGGCTCATGGCACCCATGGGTGCTGTGCAGATGCCAGTGGATGACTGCTACAGGAACATGCACGCAGCATTTTACCGGGATGTGGGTGCCTACCGGGCGCTGCTGGAGACCCCCGGCTGCCTGCGCTGGGACACTGCCTTCCACATCTTTGGTGGGATGGGGTGTGGGATGGGGGGGGGCAGCACCACAGAGTGCTGGGGAGCACTGGGAGCAGGGAGCACTGGGTGAGGAACTGGAGACACTGGGTGGTACTGGTGGAAAGAATTTGGGGCATGGGGGGGGGATGCTAGGGGTGGGGTTTTGGGTGCTGGGGAGCACTGGGGAGCATGACTCGGGGTGGATGCTGGATGGGAGAGGTTCGATGGGTACAGCCACTGTACTGGGAGAGTACTGGGGGAGTACTGGGGCTGGGCTCAGGGGTTGCTAGGGGCAGGATTTGGGGTGTTGGGCACTCTGAGGGCAGGGCCAAGGCTGCTGGAGGCAGGGACTGGGGCTGTGGGGATTCCTTACGGGACACCCTCCCACAGCCAGGGTTTGGGGGTGGGGGTGGGGGTGGCAGAGGCAGTAATGGGAGCACTGGGGGGGGTTGGAGCCCCCTGACCACACCATCCCCAGGGCTGCAGGAGGGTGTGGCCACGGTGTCGCAGGCCATTGCAAGGACCAAGGACGTGGAGCTGGAGCTCTCAGAGTACTACACCTATGTGCACCCCGACCCCAGCACCATCCCCGAGCCCCGGTGAGACCTCCCACCCTTCCTGCCACCCCCCTCCCCTCCTCCATCCCCTGACCCGGCCTGGGCAGCCCCCTCCGACAGCCACCCCTCGCCACAGGCTGGACCCCGGCGTGCGGGTGAGCACCCTGAGCCCGGCGCACGTGGATCTGCTGAACGAGACGTGGGCCTACGGGGGCAACGCACGCAGCCGGCGGTACCTGGTGGAGATCTTGGGGCGCTTCCCCAACCTCTGCCTGCAGGACGGGGACGGGCAGCCCCTGTGCTGGGCCCTGACCGATGCCTTCGGCACCGGGGCGCACGGATACACCCTTCCCGCCCATCGCCGCCGCGGCCACATGCGAGCGGTGCTGGCCATGGCCGCCCGGCGGGCACAGGCCCGTGGCTTCCCTGCTTTTGGGCACACGGCCATGGGGAACGGGGCCATGCAGCGGCTGCAGGAGGCTTTGGGGCACCAGCGCGTGCCCGGGCTTTGCCACTTTGTGCTGCACAACCCCGGCCTAGGCAGGGCCGGGCCCTGAGCGTCCGTTTGTCTGTGTGTGTGTGTGTCTGCCCCCCCCCCCCCCCGCCCCCCGGCGGCCTCGGTTTGTGTACCCCAGTTGTGGGGCGAGGAAGAGGAACAAGCCCAATGGAAACCAACCCAACCGTGTGGGCTCTCAGCTGGCTGCTGCAGACTCGTGGCTCCTTCTGGCACCGGTTTTGGCCGTTATGGCCATGACCTGACTTGGCAGCTGGGTGTCACCGCTGCCAGACGCAGCTGCATCCCCGGGGGGGGGGGCTTCTGTGTCCCGCTGGGCCGGGACATGTGCTGCAGCCCTGCTGCGACTATTCTCAGCCTCCCCAGGGAGGGCTGAGGACCCCCAGGGGACCCTGTGCCGGTGGCACCTGCTGTGTCCCCCCCCTTCCGTGACCCCCCACCCCATCCTGGGACAGTGTCACCTCAGCTGGTGACACCACGGTGTCACTGCCTGTGCTCCCTGGGCTGGGGGACGGGCAGAGCGCTGCGTGGGGCACAGGGTGAGGGCTGCACTGCGGGAGGCATGGCTCAGGGCACGGCTTGTGGGGTGATGGGGGGGGGGGAGGGGGGCACAGTGCCTGGGGGTGACGTGCAGAGCTGGGTGGGGGGACAACACAGTGCTCGGGGTGATGGGCCAGCCAGGGGGTGCCAGTGCTCAGGGGGATGGGGAGAGTTGTGGTGGGGGTGCCAGACACAGTGCCTGGGGGTGATGGGGAGAGCTGGGGGGGACAGGGACAGACAGGGGGAGGGTGTGTGACAGAGTGTGACAGGGAGCCCGATGGGGGCTGCCAGTGTTTGGGGTGATGGGCAGAGTTCGGGGGGCAGTGTCTGGGGTTGACAGCTGGAGGCAGGGGGGATAGTGTTTGGGGTGATGGGCCAGCCTGGGGGTTCCAGTGCTTGGGAGGATGAAGGGGTGACAGGGCGTGACAGGGACCCCGGGGGGGGTGAGGGTGCCAGTGATCGGGGTGCCGGGGAGGGCTGGCGTGGGGACACACACCCCCCCTTCAGTGCCCGGGGCTGCCGGGCCCCGCCGGGGGAGGCGGGGTGAGGGGGGGGGGGGGCAGCCGCGGGCCGGCCCCGCCGCTTCCGCCCGGCGCGCAGCAGGGGCGGGGCGGATGCAGAGGAAGGACCGATGGTTGCCCGGTTCACGGTAGCCGCTCGGTTCCCGGTAGCCGCCGCCGCAGCCATGGAGCAGTCCCGCCGCATCACCGACTCCTTTCCACGGCGACGGCGACCGGGACGAGCCCCGGGCAGGGCCAAGGGGAAGCTCAAGGGCAGGGGTCGCCCCCAGCCCCGCTCCCCCCCGCCCGGCGAGCAGCCCTCCCCGCCGCCCCCTCCCCAGCCCCTCCTGGAGATGCTGCAGCGCTTCGACTTGGCCTGGGAGTACGGGCCCTGCACGGGTGAGAGCCCCCGGCCCCCCTAACCCCCTCCCGGCCCCACCAGCTGCTGATCCCGACCCTCCTGCAGGTATCACCCGGCTGCAGCGGTGGGAGCGGGCGCAGGCACTGGGGCTGAGCCCCCCTGGCCCCGTGCGCGATGCCCTCCTGGAGCACCCAGACAACCCCGCTGTCACCCACAGGTGGGTGTGGGCTGAGGGGAAGGGGGGCGCCGGCCACCTCTGCCTGCCCCCCCCGGAGCCGTGGGGGTGGGTGGCAGCAGGTTCCCCCTGACCCCTGCTGTGCCCCACAGCCTCTGGCACGACTACGCGCTCTGAGCCTGCGACAGAGGGAGGAGAGTTGGGGGACACACATGTGGACCCCACACACCGTCACCCACCCCACCGTCCCCTCTGCCCCCCCCCAGGCCTTGGCTGCAGCCGGGGTTTTGGAGGTGGGCACCCAGCGGGTGGATTAAAGGCTGGTGTGAGTGAAGGAGGGGGGCTGCTGCGTGCTGTTTGTGGGGAGCACAGGGAGGGGGGCTGGAGGGCAGGGATCCTTGCCCCCCACCCTGCCTCCAAAACATATCCAGGCGTGTTGTCCAGTCACACAGTTTAATGCCCCCCCCGCCCCGAACCCCCAGTTTGGAGCAGATGACACCCCCCAGCCCCACAGAGCCCTTGCTGTGGGGCAGACAGGCACAGATGCAAATGCTGTGGGGTGCTCCTTCCCCAGAGGGGCCCCCCACACATACCCCAGGAAGCCTGACCCATGGCAGGGGGCTCAGCCATCCCTCTGGGTGCTGAGGGGCAGGAGGAAGGCGGCAGCACCCAGCCCAGGGGACACTTGGGACGGAGACTCTAGGGACATGGGGCAGGGGTCTCCTAAGGGACAGGTGCCCCTGACCCCCATGGGGTGGCAGAGGGGCATACCCAGCACCCCTCCGTGCCGGCTGGGGGTGAGGGGTGCAGGTGGCTGGGGGGTTGTAGGGCCATTCCCCTGCAGAGCTGGATACAGGCACAACCCCCCCAAAAAGCTGTGGGAATGCTGATGGGACCCTTTCCCCGTGGGTGCTGGAGAGGGAAGAGTGATGCCTGTCACCCCCGTGGGGTTCAGAAGATGAAGGGACTTTAATTAGCTTTGCAATGGGCAGAATCACTTAAGGGTGAATGATTAATGAGATGTCTTTGTTAATTAATTAGCTTCTTGATTACTTCATTGATGAGCTCTCCAGCTCAGTCAATAAACCCACTTGGTTACAGCCTGGAATCCATCGTGGTGGAGGGTGGGACCTGGTGTTAACCCATCTCCCTGGGGGCAGGGTGGGACAGGGTGTGGGACCCCCTCACACTGCAGAGACCAGGCCCTCTGGATCACATCCTTCAGCTGCAGGAGCTCCTGCCCTCAGGCGAGGAAAAGCCCTGAGCACAGCTCTGGCCCCTCACCCCATGCGTCCAGTCCCAGGCTCCTCTGGGGGGGAGGGGGGGTGGAAAGTCAGGAGGCCACGGGAACCATTCTGGCTCCACGTCGGGCTCCATGCTGTTGCCTCCTCCAGCCTCTGGCTCTTCCAGGTTCTGTGCCCTTTGCTCAGGGGGTGTCCAGCCAGGCAGCCTGGTGAGCAGAGTCTGGCTGGAGACCAGTGACTAGCAGTGTTCCCCAGGGGTCAGGGCTTGTTTAACAACGGCCTTGATGAGGGAATAGTGTCCACCCTCAGCAAGTACGACAATGATCCCAAGCTGGGAGGAGTGGCTGACACGCAGGAACACTGCCATCCAGTGAGGCCTGGACAGGGAGAAACCATTTGGGGTTTGATAAAAGCAAGTGTAGAGTCTTGCACATGGGAAGGAACAACTGCTTGTATTGGTACAGGCCGGGGGATGACCTGCTGGAGAGGAGCTCTGCAGAGAAGGATCAGGGGGTCCTACTGGGTGGCCATGAGCCAGCAGTGTGCCCTGGTGGCCAAGGCCAATGGGATCCTGGGGGGCATCAAAACGAGCGTGGCCAGCAGGTCCAAGGAGGTGATCCTCTCCCTCTGCTCTGCCCTGGTCAGGCCCCATGTGTCCAGTTCTGGGCTCCCTGGTATAGAAAAGCCAGGGATCTCCTGGAGAGAGCCCAACAAAGGGCTATGAAGGTGATTAAGGGCCTGGAGTATCTCCCCTATGAGGAAAGGCTGAGTGAGCTGGGGCTGTTCAGAAAAGAAGCCTGAGAGGGGATCTGATCAATGGTTATCAATATCTGAAGTGTGGGACACAGGGGGAAATGGCCAGCCTCTTCTCAGTGGGCTGTGGGGACAGGACAAGGGGCGATGGCCTCAAGCTGGAGCACAGGGAGTTCCCCCCCAATGTGGGAAAGAACTTCTTCCCAGTGAGGGTGAGGGAGCCCTGGGACAGGCTGCCCAGGGGGTGTGGAGTCTCCTCCTCTGGAGAGATTCCAGCCCCGTCTGCCTGGATGCTGGCGCAGCCTGTCCTAGGGACCCTGCTTTGGCAGGGGGTTGGGCTCGCTGAGCTCTGGAGGTCCCTTCTGACCCCTACGGTTCTGTGAGAGGCCGGGCAGCCCGTGCCCGGGCACCCCTGTGCGTGCCCGGCCTCCCCCCGCCTTTCCTGCGGGCCCTGCCCGGCTCCCTCACCCACCGCAGGCCCCGCCAGTACCGGGGCCTGGCTCCCAGGCCCTGCCGCAGACTCCCGCTCCTTGAGCAGGCGCCGGGCCTGCGATAGGAACCGGGAAGGAGCCCGGTGCGCATGCGTCACCCCCCCATTTCCCCCCCCCCCCCCCCCCCCAGCCCTGGGGCGCATGCGCGGTGCGCCCGCGCCGCCGCACAAGATGGCTGCCGAGCCGCCTCCCCAACCCCGCCGGGGCCGAGCAGCGGGGCCGGTCCCGAGTACACTCAGCTCCGCTCCCTCCCCGCCCGCCGCAGCCTCACAGGCCGCACAGTTCCCTCTGGCCCCGCTGATAGAGAGGAGAGCCCACACCCTCGCAGGGGCCCCCACGCCCGCCCCGGGCAGGACCACGCCAGCGCCGGGCAGTTCCATTCTTTATTCGTGGGGGGGGGGAGGTGGGGGAGGTGGGGGCGGCCGCGGCGCCCCCTGTGCGTACGTGCGTGTGGTTGTGGGGGGTGTGTGTGCGCGCGCGGGGGCGGGAGGGGCGCGTAGCGCGCTGGCCCCGCCCCCTCAGGCTTAGCCCCGCCCCTCTCCCCGCAGGACCGTGCTGACGGGGAGGGCGCCCCGCCCCGTTGTCAAGGGGCGTGGCCTGGCGAAGGGGCTGCTCCAATCGGAGCGGGCAGGGGCGTGGCCTCAGCAGGGGCCTGGTCCAGGCTGGCCTGGCGCGGCAGCCGGCGCGGCCGGGAGCAGGGGGGCCGTGGGGAGGGCGGCAGCGCTGCCGGGGGAGCGCCGTCCGCAGCCGATAGCTCCTGCGGGGGGACAAGGAGGTGGGGGAGGGCCCAGCCGGGGCCTCCCCCTCTTCCCTCTTCCCTTCCCCTTCCCCCCGCCCTGCGCTCACCTCCGCGTCGAAGGGGTCCCCGGAGGGCTCGGGGGTCTCCATCAGGCTGATGCTCCGCATGACGGCGCACAGGGAGATGCGGGGCCGCCGGGAGGTCCCCATCAGCCCCGACCCACTGGTCGCCTCCTCAGGGGACTGCGGGGGCGGGGCTGGGGGCGGGCCAGCCACCTCCCGTGGGGCGGCCCGCAGGCTCTCCGCCGGCGGGGGTGCCTGCTCGGCCGGCCTGGGCTCCCACAGGCTGCTGTGCCGACTGCCGCACACCTGCCCGTCAGCGCCTGGCCCCGGCCCCGAAGCCCCGCCCACCGTGTGCTCAAGGGGGCGGGGCCAGCCCGGGCCCAGCCCACCCCCTCCCGCCTCACCCACCTGGCGTGCAGGATACCCTGGTAGAAGTCGAGCTGGCGCATGAAGCCGGGGTTGGGCAGGACGCCGGGGCGGCAGTGCCGGACGTGCCGCAGCGCCCGCTCCAGGGGCCACCTGAACTCCTTCATGGCGTAGGCCAGCACCGTAGCTGCTGACCGGCTCAGCCCCATGCGGCAGTGCACCAGCACCCGGCCTCCGCTGGCCCTGCGGTACCCACCCATGCTGCCACCGAGCTCCCAGGGACCCCATCATGCCCCAAGTCTCCCTGGTCCCCAGATCTCCCGGTATCCCCAGAGACCCAATGCTCTCCAGCTCCCAGTGCTCCTATATCCCCCAGCATCTCAGCCATCAATATGCTACACCCACCATGTATCCCCAAACATGAACCTAGCCTGGCCCCAGCTCCAGGCCCCATCCCTTCATGCCCCCCCCATACCCTGTGCCCCACTTATGTGCCCCCAACGACCCCCACCCTTCTGTGCCCCGGGGTTGCCCTGGCCCCACTGACCGGACGTGGGAGAGGAAGAGGAAGGTGTCGTTCCAGTGGGGCAGGAGCTGGGCCGTCTCCTCATCGTACACCCGCACGTTCATGTAGGTGAACAGCGCTGGGAAGAAGTTGTCGATCTCCCGTGCCACGTTTAGGATGTGGGTGACCCTGGGGTGCCACAGGCATTGGGGAGGGGAGGTGATGGACAGTGGGCACGCAGGGTCGGGGCTCTGTCTATGCTCTGTGGGGTGCCCCACAGCCCCACCTCACCCACCCTGCTGAGTGCCCCATGGTGACCCAACACCCACTCCCTATCCACCTTCTGCAGGGACCCCCATACCCACCCCTCACCTGCACCCCTATGACACCCCAAGGTGACCCCACGCCCCCCCACCCAGCCCGGCTTCCCCAGACAGTGCCGTCCCACTCCATGCTCACTGGTTCTGCTGCAGCTCCTCCAGGTTGGCTGCATTCCACTCAGAGCCCTGTGCGGTGGCAGTGGTGAGGGCTGGGGGGACCCCTGCCCGCCCTGCCCACCCTGCCTGTCCCACTGCCCACCAGGTAGAGGTGTGGAAAGATGCGGGAGGGCCGGTCCATCTGCGCCAGCACCAGCAACATCTCATTGTCAATGAAATCCTTGTGCTCAGCCAGGCTGTGCCCTGTGCGCCGCTCCAGCTCCTCTCGAACCTGGGCATTGCGGCGGGGTGAGGAGTGTCCCCCTTTGGCCTGCTGGCAGCCCCCACCTGCTGTCACCCACCTGCTGGGAGGTGACGCTCTCCAGGTCAGCGCTGGCCATCACGTCCCGCAGCAGTGCCCGCACCACCTGCTCTGACAGCTCTGGTGCCACCAGCCTGGTGCCCGCAGCAGGGGGTCAGGGGGGAGGAGCTCCTCTGCCCCGCACCCTCTGCTCCCAAGCCCCTCCCCACATACAAGACTGGGCCCTCTATGCCCCGCCGCTCAAAAAGTCATGCCTCTTTAAACTCCAGCCCCTCATGCAAGCCGCTTCCTTTAAGCCCTGCCCCTTCAGCCCCCACCCCCTTTAAGTCCTGACCCTCCCTTTTAAACCCTCCCACCCTCTAAGCCCCCTCCCTTTAAACTCCCCATTTAAGCCTCAACCCCTTCTTTTAAGCCCCGCCCCTCCCATTCAGCCCGGCCCCCTTAAGCCCCCTTTAAGCTTCACCCCTCCCTCCCTTCAAGCTCTGTGCCCATTTAAGCACTGCCCCCTAAGCCTCTTTAAACCCACCCTGCCCCTTAAGCCACACCCATTTAAGCCTCATGGCCTTTAAGCCCCACCCCTTTGAGTTCAGCCGATCTTTAGGCTCCCCCCTTTTCAATCACATATCCCTTTAAGCCCTTCCCCTCCCTTCAAGCACCACCCCTTATTCTAAGCCCCGCCCCTTTAAGTGCCAATCATGCGAAGGCCTGCCCCCCCACCTGCCCCACCCAGCCCCACCCCAGCACAAGACCCGCCCCTCGCAGCCCCACTCAATCCCCCCCAGCCCCGGGTGCAGTGCTGATTGGCTCTGAGGCTGGCAGGGGCGGGGCAAGGGGCGGGGCCAGGCAGTGGGCGGGGCATACCAGCCATCGGGCGGTGAGGCGGGCCGCACGGACTCCAGGTCGGCCATGGCCAGCCACTCGTTGAGGCAGCTCTGCTCTGAGGTCAGCGCTGAGGTGTAGCCGCGGGTCCAGGCCAGTGCCGGGCCCCCGGGGATGTGCCCGCCTCGGGACGCCTCCTCGCAGGCACGGTGCAGCTCCTGCAGCACAGCCCTGCCCCACAACACCTGCCACCGCCGCGCCGGCACCGCTCGGGCACCCCAGCGTGGCGACGGCGCCTGGCTGCCACTTCCCCAGCCGCAGCGGGTCTGCTGTGCCCCAGCTCCCCCCACACCCCCGTGGCCGTGGCCATGCCCACGCCCCCATGGTGGTGTCTGCGGCCTGGTGGTGTCCGAGTTCTATACCACCCTTGGTTCCCAGTTAAACCGTCCCGTGATGGTGTCCATGTCCCCCATGCTCACAGTGATGCCCACTTCCCCTGCGACTGTGGTGATACCCAGGTTCCCCGTGCCCATGGTGATGCCCATGTGCTCTGTGGCTGTGGTGGTACCTGTGTCCCCCATGCCCACAGTGATGCCCATGTTCCCCATGACTGTGGTGGTACCTGTGTCCCCCATGGCCACAGTGATGCCCATGTTCCCCATGACTGTGGTGGTACCCATGTCCCTGTGCCCACAGTGATGCACATGTTCCTCATGACTGTAGTGGTATCCATGTCCTCATGCCCATGGTGATACCCACATGGAACCACATGGTACCCATGTCCCCGTGCCCACATCCACACCCAAGTTTGCTCACCACATGGTCTGGACAGAGATGGGCTTGAAGATGCGGGTCTGCCCCCCTGATGTCACACTGAAGCCCCTGGGCATGATGAGGAGACATGGGGGTCAAGGTAGGCATTGCAGTCCCACCCAGCCCCTGACCCTCCCTCACTAGCCCCTCCCCAGAAACCCCACCTACCCCTTACCCATCACCGTCGAGGAAGACTTGGGTGTCACTCCAGAGGGGCAGCACCATGCCCAGGGTGCAGTGGGAGGCCCTGGGATGGGCAGAGGTCAGGGGATGCAGCCACCCCCCTGCCCCTCCCCCCCCCCCCAAAATGCCCTGCTCACCCCTCATGGGCGAAATCCACGCCCAGCAGTGCCGTCTGCCCCTCGGCTCCCACCTCCTCAGGCCGCACCACCAGCAGGTACCGCACCCGCCGCGGCCACACCGACTCCAGCCGCACTGCCTGGGGGGGGATGGGAGGTGTGAGAGGCATCCCCCACACCCCAGAGGATCTGACCCCCAGTGCTCCCAGTGCGTGGGGTAGGCTGGGACAGACCCCATCCCCATCCTGCCCCGGTCCCTTTCCATTCCTGCCCACATCCTGTACCCATCCTTATCCCATCCTTTCCCATCCCTGTCCTGTCCCCATCCCTACCAGGTCCCCACTCTCATCCCACCCCATCTCACCCCCTGCCCATCGTGGCCCATCCCATCCCCCCTGCTGCCCCCATCCCCTTCCCATTTCCTCTCTTTCACTATTCCCATCCCGCTCATGTCCCCAACCTTATCCTCATCTTGTCCCTGCCATCCCATCCCATCCCTGCCACCATTCCCATCCCATGCCCATCCCACCCCTACCATCATCCCCACCCCATCCCCATCCCATTCCTGACACCATCCCCATCCCAATCCTATTCCTGCCACTATTCCCATCCCCATCCCATCCATCCCACCCCTGCCATCATCCCCATCCCCATCGCCATCCCCTCCCCATTCCATCCCCTACCAGCTGGATGGCATCCTGGGGGCGCAGCAGTTGCATCATGAGCTGCAGGTGCTGCTCCTGCTGCCCTGGGGCCTGGCCCGGGGGTGCATCCGGGGGGGTCTCAGCCACCAGTGGCTCCTCCGAAGGCAGCAGCATGGCAGCCCCCTTGACCATGACGAAGCTTTGCCTGGGAGAGGCAGGAGGGCCCTGAGTGGGGGGTGGCTGGGGGACCCCCAGAACATTCCCCCAAAGCGAGGTGGGGGAGAGGAGGGGGAAGCTGTGGGGCTGGGGCATCACAGGGGGTGGAGATGCTCCTCAGGGGGCAGCTGTGTTCCCCTCCCCACCCCAGTGACCCCCAGCCTGGGGCTTTGCACCCCCCTCACCGCCGCTGCAGCTGGCTGCGTCTCCGGGGTGCATCTTCCTCCTGTAAAGGGGGTTTGGGGGGTAGTGCCCCCGGGGGAGCATGACCCAGGGTACGGAATGTGCCCACAGTGCCCGGCCAGAACCCCCAGCACGTTCCGCCTGGCACTGTGGGCTGGCGACACCCCACTGTGGGGTGGCGTCAGGGGGTACGGGGGTCCTGGGAGGGGGGTGTAGGTCCCTGGGGATCGGCCCTGGGATGCCGGGGGGGGGGTCCTGTCCCAGTGCACAACCCCCCCAGTTGGGTGCTGTGGTGATGGGGGGGCGAGGGGGGACACTGGTCTGTGCACCCTGATAAGGCCCAGTGGTTTACTGGGGAGGGGCACTGGGGGACACTGGGCCAGCAGGGATCCTGGGAACAGTGGAAGCAACTGGGGACAACCGCTCACCACCCTGCACCCAAACCCCCCCCCCCGATCCGCAACTACGAGAGCAGAGCAGACCCCCTCCCGCCGCGCGCTGGGAGCAACTTCCCAACCTGTTACTGGGACAAACTTCCACACGCCCATCCCCCGCCCATCTCCGGCCCCGCCGCGCCGGGAGAGCCCAGGACACCCGCGCACCCCCGCTTCCTATCGTCCCCCCGCCCGCCCCGCCGGGGCAGCCGCTCTTCCTACGGGAGCGCCGGGGCGAGCCGGGACCTCCCGCCCCCCCCAAGCTGCCTCCGGCTCCGGGGCTATCCCGGTCCCGTGCCCGCCCCGCACTCACCGCGGGGCCCGCGGCGGCACCGGCCGCCCGCCGCACGGTGACCAGCGCCATGCCCTGCCGCGCCGCCCGGCCGCACCAGGAAGCGCCGCCGCTGCCCCGCCCGGACGGGAACGGGTACGGGCACGGCACGGCCCGGAGCGGTTGGCGTTCCCCGCCGCCCTCCCCTTCCATCCCCGCCCCGCCTTCCCTCCCTCCGCGGAGGCACCGGCAGCGGGACCTGCCCGGTAGCCGCACTCGGCAGCCGTTCCCGTGTCCCCCCACCCCCCACGCCGTTCCCCGAAGCCCCTCGCCCCGGCACTGCCCCAGCCCCCCGGGCCGTGTCCCTGCGGGTACCAGCCCACCCTGACCCCCAGGAACCCTCACCCTGCACCCACTCCCACCCCAGACGGGACCCCTGTTGCCCCAGGACCCCTCCGTTGCCCTCCACCCCCGCCGAGCCCCCCCCGTCCTTGGCAGGTACAGTCAGCACACATCCGTATATATATATATATGTATATGTATACGTATATGTACATACATCTGCCCTCCTCCTGCCCCCCGCCCCCTCACTGCCACCGAGGGACGGGACTCGGGGGTCCCTGCCCGGCCCTGCGGCCCCCCAGCAGTGGGGAACCATGTCCCACGGATCCCCCCCTGGAGGCGGCCTGCCCCCCCCCGCGGGGTCAGTGCCCAACGCTGAAGAGGGGAGGGCCCTGGGGAAGCCCTGGGGATAGGGGTGTCCCTGGGGTGGGGGTCCCCAGATCAGGGTCCCTGGGGCTGAGGTTCAAGCCTGGCAGGAAGGGATCCCTAGATCGGGGGTCCCGGAGGGTAGGAGGATCCCTGGGTCGGTTTCCCCCCTGTGCAGGGGTTGTGCCCCCCACATCGGGGAAGGGGAGGTGCCTGGCACGGGGGTCCTGCCCTGGCACCGGCAGGTCCCCGGGCAGGGCTGTGCCCCAGCCAGGCGGGAGGACGCCCGAGCCGGGGCCTCCCCACGCGAGGCCGCGCCCGGCAGCCTGCACGGGAGGCGGTGCCGGTGGGGTGTCCCCGTTCCCGCCTGGGGGGGCGGTTGGTCCCGATGAGCGCCCCGCCGCTACTTGTCGGTGAGCGACAGACGCAGGATGCGCTGGAGCTCCTCGTCCTCCTCCCGTCGGCGCCTCTCCCGCTCCTCCTGCTCCCTCTCCGAGAGCGCCATGGCCAGCCGCAGCTGCTCCGCGAAGCTGCCGTAACCGGGGGGCACTGGGGAGCTGCCGCCGCCCGCCCCGGGGGGGCTCCCGGCTGCCGGCAGGTCGGCGCTAGGACCCGCCTGCAGCAGCATGCTCTCCTGCAGGGCCCTGCGGGGACAGCCGCTGTGACCCTGCCCCCTCTGGAAACCACGCCCCCCACCCCTCCCTGGCCACGCGCGGCGGGCGGGGCCATCCCGGAATAGCCCCGCCCCGGCAGTGGGCGGAGCCTCACCGCTCCAATTGGAGATCCTCGTCGTAGGGGGGCGGGTCTGCGCCCGGGCGGGTGTTGGTCAGAGCCTCCCAGACGGTCACCTGTGGGGCGGGGCGGGGATGAGGGGCGGGGCCTGCGCGGCGGGCGGGGCCCGTGCCGGCATCGGGGCCGGACCTAATGAGATCGAAAGGGGCGGGGCCTTCGGGGGACCGAGGCCGTAGACGTGGGGCGGGGCCGGGCCCCAGGGGGCGGGTCTGGAGCCGAGGGGCGGGGTCGAGTCCAAAGGGGCGGGGTGTGAGCCGATGTTACCGAATCTGAAGGGGCGGGGTCTGGGGCGAGGGGCGGGGTCTGAGCCGGGGGCGGGGTCTGAGCCGGGGGCAGTGTCTGGGGCGGGGGGCGGGGTCTGTTCCGGGGGCGGGGTCTCAGCAGAGGGGCGGGGTCTGAGCCGGGGGCGGGGTCTGAACGGGGGGGCGGGACAGGCCGGTAGTCGGCCTGAGAGGGCGGGGCCGGGGCGGGGCCAGAGCGGAGGGGGCGGGGCCAGAGCGGAGGGGGCGGGGCCTGACCCGAGGGGGCGGGGTCTGAGCCGGGGGCGGGGCCTGGCCCGAGGGGGCGGGGCCAGAGCGGAGGGGGCGGGGCCTGGCCCGAGGGGGCGGGGTCTGAGCCGGGGGCGAGGCCTGACCCGAGGGGGCGGGGCCTGACCCGAGGGGGCGGGGCCTGACCCGAGGGGGCGGGGCCTGACCAGAGGGGGCGGGGCCTGACCCGAGGGGGCGGGGCCAGAGCGGAGGGGGCGGGGCCTGACCCGAGGGGGCGGGGCCAGAGCGGAGGGGGCGGGGCCTGGCCCGAGGGGGCGGGGCCTGACCCGAGGGGGCGGGGCCTGGCCCGAGGGGGCGGGGCGTGGTGCCGGTCGGTACCTGGTCGGTCTCGGTGCCCGCGTCCAGCAGGCTCTGCTGGATGGCGAACTGCAGCAGGTCGTCGTCCTCATCCCGCAGGGGCTCGCTGCGCCCCGCGCCCAGCACCGTGTACCCCGCCGGCACCTCGAACACGCCCGCCTCCACCTCGCAGGGGAAGGGCCAGCCTGCCACGGCCCTGTCAGCACCCCCGCGGCGACCCACGGCACCCCACACCCACGGCACCCCGCGGGCACCTCACACCCACGGCCTCCCATGGCACCCCCAAACCCACAGCACCACACAGCACCCCACCCCCGCAGCACCCCAAGCACCCCGTGGCACCCTGCAGCACCCCGTGGCACCCCACACCCACATCCCCCCAGGGTACCCCACCTCCGGCACCCTATGACACCCCAGCCCCAGCACCCCATAGCTCCCCACACCCACGGCGCTCCAAGGCAGCCTGCAGCCCCCCATGGGCACCCCACACCCAGAGCATCCCACGGCACCCCAGCATCCCATGGGCACCTCACACCCACAGCCCCCCTACAGCACCCCACCCCCCTGGGTGCCCCCACTCCTCCAGCTCAGGGCCATGCCCCCCGCGTCCACAGAGGCCCCCAACACCCACAGACCGCAGCAGCACTGACTCCCCCCCGCCCAGCAGTACCCTGTGCCTGGGACCCCCCTCTCCACCAGCACCCTGAGCTCCCACACCAGCCCCACATCACCCCTTTGTCCCCCATCGCCCCTCTGCCCCCCCCCCGCTGGAAACCCCCATCTCCCTGGCACCCCCCCCAACCCACAGCAGACCCACACATGCCCCCCACTTCCTCCTGCCTCACCTCTGGGACTGGGGGGCTGGGTGCTGGGGTGGTGGGTCCCAGAGGGCTGGGGCGGGGTGCACACCCGCACGGAGCCCAGCGGCTGGTCGCACCCACAGAGGTTGCTGAAGGTGATGCGGGCATTGAGCACGTGGAAGAGGGGGATCTCTGGGGGTACAGGAGTCAGTGGCCTCGCCCCTCGATCGGTCCCCTCCTTCCCCACCCGACCCCCCCTCACCGATCTTGACCGGGAAGCCGGGGGGCAGCTTGAGGGTGATGAAGTCACGCAGCTTGGCGAAGTGGGCATTGGAGATGGCCATGAGGTCGATGATGGGCGTCACCTGCTCCGCCAGTGACAGCGGGTGCTGCTCACACAGCCACAGGGTCGCCTTGAACCTGCCCAGACACCCGTGTGGGCACGGGAACCCCCCTGATGCCATGGCCCTGGCACCACGGCACTCCCCCTGTGGGTCCTGAGTCCTAGTGTCATGGCTCCTGGGACCCCTTTATCACCCCCGTGGGACTCCATAACACCCCTGGGACCCCATTGTCACACTCACTGTGGGTCCCAACACCCAGTGCCATGGCCCCATGGGACCCCATCACAACCCCCACGGGACTCCAACACCCCTTTGGGACCCCACCACCCCACATACGTCCCAACACCCAGTGTCACAGCCCCTGGGACCCCATCACCCCCTCCATGGGTCCTGACACCCAGTGCCACAGCCCCTGGGACCCCATCACCCCCCAATGGGTCCCAACACCCAGTGCCACATACCCAGGACAGTGCCACCACCCCCTACTGGTCCCCTGCCACCCCAATGCCACATCCTAGGGCTCAGGTCCCCCCCCCACCTCACTGTGGGTCCTTATGCCCCAGTGCCAGTCCCCAGGATGGTGTCACCCAGGGGCGGTGGCCTCACCTCTGCACCTTGCTAGACATCTCGATGGGACGCCCAATGTTGCGGGTCTCTAGGTCGAAGTGGGGGTCAAAATACTCCTCGGGGGTGATGGCGGTGGGGTTGGTGGGGCTGGCAGCCTGCAGCACAGGCGCCTGCGGCAGCACCGCCACACTCAGCCCTGAGCCCGGGGTCCCCCAGCGCTGGGGGAGGGAGGGGGGGGGTGTGCCCCCTGGGGACCTCCCACCCCAGTCACTTACCCCGTTGTGGGTGCCATGCTGCTGTGCAATGCCCAGGAAGGAGTGGAAGGGGGTCTTGGAGCCTGGCCGGGGGGAGAGGGGAGGTGGGGGGTGGTAAGGCAAGTGTTAAGGGGGACATGGTCCCCCCACCCTGTGTCTGTCCTGGGGGTGTTGTGGGTCATGCCTCCCACGGGGTCCGGCGCCTGATGGGTTGACACCTGGCACCCCACAGACCCCACACCTGGATGAGTCACAGCCCCATGGGCCTCACGCCCGGTGAGTGGCACCCCACGCCCGACAGGTCCCACCCAGCACTCAACACCTGACACACACCCCACCCAGCACAGGGATGGGTGTTGTGCTACGGGGCAGGCCTTGCACTATGGGGTGGGCCTTTCACTAGAGGGTGGGCCTTTCACTAGGGGGCAGGCCTTGCACTACAGGGCAGGCCTTGTGCTATGGGGCAGGCCGTGTGCTATGGGGCTGTCACCTTTGCTGCGTGACTTGTCCTGGTCAGAGAGATGCTCCGTCCTAGTCTTGGTGACCAACTCCACGTTGCTGGCGCTGTACACCTGCCGTGGGACAGGGTCAGCCCCGCCAGGCATGGGGGTCACACATGTATGTGTGTGTCCCAGCCATGTCCCATCCCGTGCCCACCTTGGCCTCGTAGCCGCTCACCACCTCCATCTTCTCCGAGCGCCAGCCCCAGATCCCCGACTTGTTCCTGGGGAGGCAGAAGGCGTCAGCCCCCGCCCGGCGTGGCCCCTCGCGCGCCGCCCGCTCTCTTGCACAAGCGTTTCCTTCCCCTTTGCGCGGCCGTTTCTCTCTCGCATGGCCCCTTCCCAGTAGCTCCCTTCTCAGTAGTCCACCCTTGCTGGCTGCCCCCCAGCTCCCAGCACAGCCCTCCCAACTCCTCCCCGGGGTGGCAGCCCACCGCTCGAAGGCGATGTTCCTGGTGTCGAGGTGTGTGGAGACAATGGGGGATGTCAGCCGCCCGGCCACGTGCTCCTCTGAGGGTTGCATGGCCGCCAGCAGCAGGTCAGGCTCGTGCAGGGCCAGGGCCAGGGTCTCCGTGTAGACCACCTGCTTGTCATGGTCCACCTCCATCACCACCGCTCCTTCATCTGGAAGTGGGGACACGCATCAGTGCCTGCCACGGCCACCTACCTCTGCCCCAGGCACCCACATCTGGCACCCTGACAGCCCCCAAGCCCAGGGTGGGGGTGCTGCTGCATCTCAGGGTAGTCTGGGGGTCTCGGTGGGGAAATGGGGATCCCAACAGAGGTCCCCGGTGTGTGGGAGGCCTGAGATGGTCAGAAGGTACCCAGAGGATCCTCCGAGGGGATCTCAGGTCTTTCTGGGGGAGTACTTATAGTATATGAAGTCTGGGGGGAGCCCAGGGTCCCCACGGGGAATGTGGGGTCCCGGAGGGGTCCCGCAGGAGCTGGCACTGACCTTCCCCCTTGAAGATGTAGCTGCGGCGGCCACGCTGCCACGTCATGTGCTCGAAGCCCAGCAGCGTGGTGTCGACCCGCAGGCTCTCGCCCCGCTTCCAGACGCGGTAGACATCGCTGGGACACACCTTGGAGACCAGCGGCACTGCGGGCATGCGCACCCCATCAGCAGCACAGCATGGGGGGGGCGCCTCTCCGACTCTGTGGTCCCCTCCCCCCCCAACCCAATCCGGGCACCGCTCACCCCAGCTGGTGAATTCCCACTTCATCTCCACGTAGAAGTCAGATGCCTGGAAGAGACAAGGGGGTCAGGGAGCTCCTGGGTGATACAGGGGGCTGGGGGAGCAGGGGTGTCCCTGCTGAGATCGCTGGGGAGGCTGGGGGGGGCAGGCTGGGGGTCCCCACTGGAGTCCTGGGATCAAGACAAGCTGGGTGGGAGAGCAGGGTGGGAGCTCAACAGGGAAGAGCAAGCAGGGGGTCCCTGGGGAAAGGGAGTAGCCAAAGGTCCTGGGGAGACTTGCAGGGGGTCTCTGCCCCCCTGGTCCCCAGACCAGTGGAATGCCAGTGCTGGGGGGTGCCCCCCATGACGCCTGCTCGGGGCAGGGCCGTACCCGGCGCAGTTTGCTGAGCAGCTCCGGGATGCCAGCGAGCCGCCGCGTCGCTCGCTGGTAGTCACGGTACTGGAGCACCAGCTGCACCATCTCGGGGTCGCCTGTGCTCACCGCCTCCTGCAGCACTGGGACAGGCATCAGACAGGCGTCAGACAGGCGTCTCCGGCACCCGCGCCCCGTGACGGTGTCCCCAGGCCGGTCTCACCAGCGCCCACATACCTGTCCAGCCGTTGGCGTTCTCCCGGCCCACGTTGGCGTTGTGCCGCAGCAGCACCCGCACCGACTCCAGGTGACCCAGGGACACGGCCAGCTCCAGCGGCGTCCGGCCACGCGGGTCCGTCAGCTCCACGTCGTGCTGCGCACACGGGCAGGGTCACTGACACCAACTGGGGGGACCCCAAGCGCCCCATACCCCCCACTCCATGATCCCCCATCCTGGGCCCTGCCCTGGCACCCCAGTGCTGGGGCCTGGCCTCATCCCCTGGGCTCTGTCCCCACATTTTGTTCCAGTTCCTGATCCCCCAGCACGAGCTCACAGCCCCCCAGGCCCCCACGGTGCCCATATCCATACCCGGTGCCCCCATGCTCCCACCTCTGCACTCCCAAGGCCTGATGGCCCTCATTCTCCAGTGCCCCCATCCCCCTAGTGCCCCCATTCTCCCCAGTGCTCCCTGGCCCCCAGTGCTCCCTGGCCCCCAGTGTCCCCCAAGTCCTCCCACCTCCCAGTCCCAGTTACATGGTTCCCATGCCCCCATCCCCATTACACCCCCAGTGCTCCTCATCTCCTAATACCTGGATACCCTGTCCCAGCGCCCCCAGCCCACCCGCTGCTCTCATTGCCCCCAGTCTCCCAGTCTTGCTCTGCCTCCAGTGCTCCCAGTCCCTTATAAAGCCAGTGCCCCATCCCAGTCCCACCAGTCCCCCCATGGTGCTGCCAGTCCCCTTTACCCCTACCCACCCTTAGTACCCCCAGTTCCCTCCACACCCCAATGCTCCCAGTCCGCTGTCCTCCCCCATTCTCCCATCGCCCCCCACAGCTCCCTGTTCTCCCCCCAGGTCCTTCCCCCGCAGCTCCCGGTGCCCGGGTCCCAGCTGCTCCCCTCCCCTCCCCTCCCCGCCCCGTTGCTGCGCCGGCCGTGGGTGGGGGATGCTCGGTGCCGGTGCCCGTGTCGGCGCCCACCGTGCCGGAGCGCAGGGCGCTGTCCAGCGCCTGGTGCCGGTTGTGCCAGACGAGCCGGTGCAGCGGGAAGGTGTCGGCGGGCCGGGCCATCCCGCCACCATGTCCCCCGGGGCCGCGCCGGGCGGACGGGCCGCAGCGCCGGGCCTGCCCGCAATGGCTGCGCGCGGGGGCGGCGGCGGCGGCGCAGCGCGGCGGCGCGGGGCGGGGCCGGCACCGGGCACGGCGAGCGGAGCACCGGCACCCGGAACCGGCACCGGGAGCCGAGCGGCTGTGGGGATCCGGTACCGGCCGCTGAGGGCCATCGGCACACGCTACCCCCTCCCCACCGCCCCAACTCCGTCTCTCCCCCGGCCTCCTGCGCACCGGAGATCGGGAGGACCGGCGGCGCTGGGGCTCCCCCGCGGGCGTCAGGGCTTCACTCTGCCCCCGCCTCATCCCCCTCCCGCCCCGCACCGGAGACCGGTCACCCCGCAGCTGCCCCGGTACCGGGGGCTGCCCCCTCACCGGCGTCGCCTCCTGGGCACCCTGCATCTCTGCAGGGTCCCGGAACGACTCCCCGCCCCTCTCACACCGGGAACCTCGGCCCCGCAGCGGGTAGCTGCGGCCCGGGACCGTCCCGCACTCAGCCCCGGCCGTGCCTCCCCCTCCTCTCAGTCCCTCTCTCCGGCCGCAGCCCCGCCGCACTCCTGGGGTGGGGGTGGGGGTGCTGCGGGGCGCGGGAAGGCGCCTGCTTGCACAGCCCCACGGCAAGGGAGCAGCCGGGGTCACCTCCGGGACCCTGGGAGGGCGGGGGGGGGGGGGGGGGCGTGCAGCTCTCAGACGGGCATCCCCAGGGTGCCAGCACCGCTGGGGATGGAGGGGATTGGGGGCGGGGCATGGGGTTGCGGGGGGCACACACCGGCAGCCCCCCACCAGAGAGGAGAGCAGTGGGGGCACAGTGTTGGGGCGGTGGGGGGGGACACGGGGGACGCACAGAGCTCTGTCACCCTGCAATGAGATGCAGCCAGGTGATGCTTTTCCAGCTTTTTATTATAAAACCTCTTTTTTCCTCGTATTTTTTTGCATTCTCGTGTCTCTGCACACTAAAATCTCAGTCACCGACGGCCCAGCCCTGCCCTGCCCCCCCCCTTCCAGCCCCTGGAGCAGACCAACCGGAGACCAATATTTACAGATGCTGCCAGGGAGCAGGGAGGGAGTGTGGGGGGGCCTGGGAGAGACCCTGCACCCAGCCGCTGGGGACAGAAGCCAGCGGCACAAGGCAGATTTGGGGGGGTCCTCAGCCACCCTGTGCCCCCTCCCCCTCAGCTGGGCACCCTCGGGGGGAAGCAGAACTTGTCCCCCACCTTTGCCTGGGGAGGGGGCGGTGCAGGGGACCTACAGCATGGTATTTACAGGGGGTGCTCCCCCCCTCCCAGGCATGCACACACTCACACATGTACACACACACACGCACACACGCACACTGAGGATTTGGCACCCACACGACTGGCACAGCTGAGCCGGGTGCCGGCTGGCGGGGGAGGGGGCAGGTGAAGGCTACAGGTGAGAGGAGCTGGCCGGGGCCCTGCCTGGCCGGACCTGGGCACCCACCTGCCCCCATTTGGCACACACAGTAGTGGCGAAAGCGGGTGGGCGCAGGGAGGGTGGTTGGGGTGGGGGCTACCTTCATCTTAGCCGGAGAGTTGGTAGAGGATTGGGAAGGGGAATGACAACGCCGGGGGTGGGGGTGGGGGGGTGGGCAGGGGGGAAGTGCCAAGCCGAGCACCCAATGCCAGGTGGGATGGTGACGCCGTGGCCGTGCCCTGCTGAGCGCCTGGGCATCCTCCTCCCACCACCCGGCCCATGGAACCATGAAAAGGGAGCAGGGGCACACAGGAACCCAACCCAATAAATTAGAGGCGGGGTGGGAAGGGGGCGGAGGAGGAGGGGGCGCGGGGTCAGAGCCCATTGGAGGAGCGCTGGATGAACGGCACTTTGCTGAGCTCCACCACGGGAGAGCGGGGCTTGTTCTGCATCCGTGGCACCCGCTGCAGCAGCTGCTGGGCCTGGCGCTGCGCATCCCGCAGCTCCTTCCGCCACTGCACCAGCTCGGGGTCGCTCTGTGTGGGGCAGTGCAGGGGTCAGGCCGGGGCTCCCCAGGGGGCAGGAGCAGGGTACGGGGTGGTTGAGAGTGTCAGACTGGGGGCTGGTCCCAAGTTTTTGGTATTTGTGCGACATGGTGGCCTGGAGGGCCAAAGGGGCAGGAAGACAGCTCGCATGTTTGTACCCAGGAAGCAGCTGGCCCCCGGGGGAGAGGGAGGGGAGGGGGCAGGGGGTGGCCAGTACCCCCCCAGGATGGGGAGCCAGCCCCAGGGTGTGACCCAGAGGGCACTCACATCGCACTGCAGCACGAACTGCTTCCCACCACGGATGCGGAGCAGGATGCATTTGCGCTCCTTCATCTGTGTCTCCTCCACTGAATCGATCTCCTCCATGGTGAGCAGGGACTGCTGGGGGGACAGGCTCAGCCCAGCCCTTGCCCCCAGACCCCCATGTCCCAAGCCCCCCCCACCTCCCCACACCCCTCACACTGCCACACCTGCTCGTGCACGTCCTTCACCCCATGCCTCCCCTCCCCACACCCCTCCTCATGCCCCCCACTGAGTGCCCCGTTCATCACACCGTGTCCCCTCACCCATCACGCCACGCCTCCCCCCGCCCATCACACTGCGCCCCTCTCTTACCGGCGACTCGCCTTCCCCGCGCCACTCCAGGCGGTTGGGGAAGAGGTAGAAGTAGCGGCGCTGCCACTGCGTCAGGAAGGGGTTGCCCAGCTTGGCCATGTACCCGTGCATGATGCAGTCCTTGCCCATGGCGTACTCTGTGCCCATCGTGCGGAGGACAGGCAGAGTCAGCACACGGCACAGCCAGGGGCCCGTGCCGAGCTCAGAGGGCACTGTTGGGGACACAGTTTGGGGGTACTCAGCCCCACTCACCCTCCTCGTGGCCAAGCTGCTTGTTTTTGGCCTTCTTACGAGCCTCCAGCTTGTCTGTGTCAGCGTTGACGGCCTCAAAGACGGTCTCTGTCACCTCCTGCTGCCACCGCTCCGAGATGGTGAGCGGGAAGTTGCGGTACAGCTCCTGGTCACTCTCCAGCAGCTGGCAGGCAGGGAAGTGTGGTGGGGGGCAGCTCGGGGTGAGGGGCAGCTCTGGGTGAGGGGCTGCCTGCTGCCACAGCCCCCCTTGCCGCCACAGCCCCCCACTGCTGCCCCAGTACCTTGATGCCCTTCGTGTCCTCTTCATCGAAGGAGCCGATGTCAAAGGCGTCAGCCGCATTCACCTCGCCGCGGGGTGGGATCAGGGGCGGGGGGTACTGCAGGCAGGAAAGGGGGTGTAGAGGGGAGCCTGCCAACACCCCTGTCACCCCTTCCTGGGCTGGGGGTGGGTTGCTCCCCTCACCTTCTGTAGGAAAACCATCTGCCAGTCCAGGCCCTTGAAGAAGGGTTCCTCCTTCACCTCCTGCGCCCTGGGGAGCAAGGTGGGGTGAGCTGTGCCCGGGGGGTGCTACACCAGTGCATCCCTCCTTCCCCACCTGCCTTCCACAGCGCCCCAGTGCCCGCTGGCACTCACCCGCGCCCCATGCAGCCCAGCCGGCGGTTGACGTCCCGCTGCAGCAGCCCCTCGAGCAGGGAGCGCAGCTCGGGGGAGAAGGACTCTGGCAGCTCCACGGTCTGCAGGAGGAACAGGGTCAGCGATGCCGCGAGCACCAAGGTGTGTGGGGGGAACAGGGGCACACGTGTGTGCGTGGGACTGGGTGTGCACATGTAACGCACGTGCACGCAGAGACACTCGGACACTGAGTACTGCTCACCTTTGGCTGTCCCTGACCATCCCCGACACCCCCTATGCCCCCCAACACATGGTGGGGGGTTCATGCCCCCGCCTCAGCCCTCTCTGGTGCCCAGGGTGGAGGCTGGGGTGCCCCAACTCACCATAGTGAGGGTCATCCGGTCGATCTCGTGCTTGTCCTTTGTCTTGTGCTGCCGAAAGGGGCTGTGCCTGCAGTGTGTTTGTGGGGAAATGGGAGCTCAGCAGGGCCAGCTTGCAACCACCAGTGCCCACCGCCCCTCCCTGGGGCCGCACACTCACCCCCGCAGCAGCTTGAAGAGCATGCAGCCCAGCGAGAACCAGTCGGCGCTGCTGTCATACGCCACACCCTTCTGCAGCACCTCGGGGGCCATGTACCCGTGGGTGCCCCTGCAGGGGTCACAGAGCGGGTCAGGGGCCAGGGCAGGCAGGGACACGGGGTGGGCAGGGGCGCAGGGCACACTCACACGCTGGCGTGGGGCTTCTTTTTGGAGAAGTCGCAGGCCAGGCCCAGGTCTGAGATACGGACGTGCCCAAACTCGTCCAGGAGGATGTTTGCCGGCTGCCAAGACACCACACCACACCCTCAGCTCCAGCGCTCCCCATGGCAGCGTGGCTGGGGGTGCCCAAGTGGGATTTGGGGGGTGTCTGTGGGACCGGGAAGCACTGGTGGAGCATGGGAGTGCTCCCCAAGGGGTCAGGATGCCCATGGGGACTGAGGGGGTCCTGCAAGGTTTGCGGGGGGGAGTGCATGTGTATGTCTACAGGGCTGAGGGATGCCAAGGGGGTCTCCAGATGCCCGCGAGGGCCCCTGGGGTGCCCTGTGGTGGGGTGCCTGTGGGGTTGGTCACCTTGAGGTCGCGGTACACCACAAAGCGGCTGTGCATGTGCTCCAGGCCCAGGATAATCTCAGCTGCGTAGAACCTCATCTCTGCCTCCGAGAAGACGCCGTGCTGGGACAGATGATAGTGCAGGTCCCCCCCTGCGGTGACAGGGACTGGTTGTCACCCTGGTACCACCCTGAGAAGGGGGTTTGGAGCCTGTCGCTCGGGCCAGTCGCGGCCCTGGGGATGAGACACGGGGACCCTCGGAACTGGGGCCTCTCACCCACCATTCATGAGGTCGAGGATGAAGCTGAGTTTGTCAGGCGTGTGGAAGGCATATGACATGCAGACGATGAATGGGCAGTCCTGGAGAGAGAGACAGATGCAGTGCTGGCAGTGCCCCTGGGGCCACCCTCCCTCTCCCCTTGGCTGTGTTACAGCCCGCAGACAGGCTGCCAGCGCTGCCCCTCAGCCCCTCACCCCAGTGCTGACAAGGGACAGCATGATGCGCTCGTTGAGGGCCAGGGTCTCACCCTGCTTCATCTTGATGCGTTTCTTGTCCAAGCACTTCATGGCGTACCTGGGGGTGGGTGGGTAAAGAGTCGCTGCAGGGTCCTGCTGTAGCCTCAGGGCTGCAGCCCCCACCCCGGCCCACGGCCTCATAGGCACACCACAACGTCCCTCCACTGCCAGCACCCACGGCCACACGAGTGCATCCAGCTCACACTCATGGCCCTGACGTCCCCATATCCCCCAGAGCCCCGCAGCCATGGCAATACTTCTGCCACCCCCGAACATCTGTCGTCACAGCATTGCCTCTGCAGATGCCCCTCGGGACCACCAAAACAGCCCGGGCGTGGCCTCTCTACCCCTCCATGGCAGGCACATCCCTCCAGCCCCCCCCGTGCTAGAGCAGCAGCCCCATTACATTTTGCCTGTGTCTGCTTTCCGGCAGCCGTACACTTCCCCAAAGCCACCACGGCCGATGATCCGGTGAACGCTGAAATCGTTCATGGTGAGCTGGAGAGGGGGGCGAGAAGGAGGAGGCGGGGGTAAGCCTGGACACCGGGGTCCCGCAGCACCTGCCCTGGACCACAAGCTGCGTGTGTGTGTGTGGTGGTGGGGGAGGTCCCACACCCTGCCTCAGTTTCCCTCGGGCAAGGAACACGGAGGCTGCTCCACACGCGTGCCCATGAGCGCAGGAAGGCGTGGGAGAAGCTGCTGGGGAGTGTGTGAAAGCCCTGGGGGTGTGTGACAGTGCCCCTGCGGGGTGCTTGTCCCAGGGTGGCAGCAAGCTCTGTCACTGTGCCCCCAGTTCCCCCCCTGGAAACGCCTGGGGTGCCCCCAGGCCTCGGGCTCCCTGCTCACATGGATGTTCAGCTCCACGTTCTTCCACTGGCAGAACCGTGTGAACTTGTCACTGCAACGAAGCAGAGAGAGGGCAAGAGTGGAGCCCCTGGAGAGACGACCATCCCCGCCCCCCAGCCCCAGCCCTGCCAATACCCATCTCAGGGCAGAAGGGCCCTCCCCCCCGACTTGTCTGGAGGCTGGCAGCACCCCCCAGGGATCCCTGTTTGGGAATAGAGAGACCCCAGGCTAGGCCCGGGGATGAGATGAGTCCCCCCGAGTCCCTGGGCTGGGGACAGACACCCCTGAAGCACCTAAGCAGGGACCCTTGGGCCAGGAGACCCTGGTCCCCAGTGGGATGGGACACCCCAGTCCCCATGGGAGTGTGCCTGCCTCACCTCTCGATGAATTTCTGGAAGATGCCCCTACGCAGGTTCTGGCAGATCTCCTCGATGTAGGGCTGGGGGGGACACAGGGTTCAGCACTGGGTCCCTGGTGCCACCCAGGTTGCCCGTATCCCTCAGGGTCCCATCGTTACAATAGGAGGAGGCCCTGGGGGTCACCTGTGTCTCTGATGACCCCAACAGCACCATCCTGGAGGACCTCTCTGTCCCAGGGTCCCCTCTGGGGAGCCCCTGCAGGGGCCCCAAGTCACTCCAGCAGTTCCCGGCACTCTCAACTTACTGGGGACCCTCTCACCACCCCTTGGGGTCTCCAGACCTTCTGGAAACCCCCTTCCCCCCACCTCCTGAGTCCCCTGGCACCACCAGCCCTAGCACCCTCTCACCAGCCCCTGCAAAGATTAATCCTCTTAGTACCAGAGGTGGCAGGGACCCCCCTCTTTGTCCTGGGAGATGCCCACCTGGAAGAGGTCTGGGGGCACCTGCTTCTTGCTCAGGTGGCTCTGGACATGCTCCGTGGCACTCTTGGAGAAGGGCTGTGGGGTAAGACAGGACTGGGTCACCCTGGTTAGAAGGGATGGGGGCACAGGGATGAGGGAGCTCCATAGGGTTCCCAGAACAGAGCCAGGGGGGATTCTGGAGCTCTCGCCTGAAGATACCGGACACCAGGGACACCAGCCACCTCCGTCCTGCCCACCCTGGGGACACCAGCCCTGGGAGCTCACCCCACCATAGCATGAGTGCAGCGCTTACGTGGGAGCAGGCCAGCAGCTCTTTCATGATGTAATGATCGAAGATGTGGCGGCTCCGGGCGGTTCGCTCCTCCTCCGAGTCCAGCTTCTCATACTTCTTGATCTGGGGATGGCACAGCTCTCCTGCCACAGGGGGACACACTGCCCCCCAGGCCTGTGTAGCCGCAGGGCGCAGCCCCGGCCCCACAGCAGGACAGGTCCAGCAGGGCTGGGCAGCTCTGGGAACCATGTCGCACGGGCGCCCAATGGTTGTCACATCCCCTGGGTACCTGGAGCATCATGTCCAGGTCCCCTGGGAGTTCCACACACTCCTTGTACTGTGTTCATGGGCCCCCTGGGTACTAAATCCCAACCCACCCCTCTGAATGACCATGGGGGTCTGTTCAGGTCCTCCCATCTCACCTCCTCATAAAACTCCATCAGGGGCCTGGCCTCCTCTGCTTGGTTAAAGGCGAAGTCCCGGAACAGCAGGTACCCTGGCAGGGATGGAGCCATGGTGTGAAACGTGTCTGCCCCAGTGCAGCAGCGCATGCCCCACAGCCAAGGGGATGTCCCCTCCTGTCCCCACAGCCACCCCCTTGCCAGGCTCGAGAAAGCGGTAAGTAGGGGACCGGCTGGAGTTTGGAAGGGGGATGTAGCGAGGCAGGGGCACCAGCTGCAGCCCCGGAGGGCACAGGAGTGGTGGGGGATTGAGGAGGGCGGTGCAGAGGAGGAACGATGGGGCAGGGGCACGTGTGGGCACCGCAGAGCAGCCTCCTGTGGGTGGACATGCCCGGAAACCACCAGAGCCGAGTGGAGGAAGTGAGAGGCGCTTCCTGCCCTGGCCGGCGAGCGCTGCGCGGGGGGAAGTGACAGGGTGGGGGACGCAGCACAAGAGAGCTGTGACACGCAGCCCCCAGCCACCCTCCCTTGCCCCCACGCCATGCTGGAGGGGAACGGCCGCAGCCACTACTGCTGTCACGTCATGGCGGTCACCGATCCAACCTACTCGTGCTTGCCCAGGTACACCAGCGTCCCAGTTTGCTGGTGTGCCCTCCCTGTACCCCCCGCCCTGGCTCCCATGTCCCCAGCTCACCGATCTTCTGTGTGAAGATCTTGTCAAACGTCACCTCGCCCCGGTCCTCCAGGTACTTCTGCATAACACTGCGGATGCTGAGGAGACACCTGAGGGGCTCAGCACCCCGCCTGCCCCATGCTCCCCTGAAGCTCCCCACAGCCCCAGTGCCTCCCCATGCCTTCCCCTGCCCCTTCCGCACCTCCTGCACCTCCAAGCCCCGTTGGTACCCACATTATCCCATCCTGTGTGTTCCCCCACCAAGGTGTGGACGTGGTGCTGGGTCCCAGTAAGGGTCAGGCACAGGCTGCCCCATACGCTGAGGTCCAAGGGAGGTTGGGGAAGGAGGGTACCCCAAAAAAAAAAAGCATCCCCAGAGGGGATGCGCAGAGGCGCAGAAGGGCACAAGGGTCTGGCAGCGAGGGTCAAGTTCAGGTCCTCCCCTGCTCCCTTGGGAGAGCCGAGCTGCGTGTGCCTGGCTGTGCTACAGGTGTTGTGTCAGGCTGCCACGCACAACTACACCGCCTGGACCCCGCGTGGGGCATGCAGTGTGCCGCCTTCCACGCTCTGCAGTGTGTCGTGCCACGCGTGTGCACTGGGCTGCGGGCGCAGCTGGCGCAGGCTGGGTGTGCAAAGGGAAGTTGTGAAGTGGGTTGTGTGGGCAGGAGGTGAGGTGTACAGCAGGGAGCACCGCAGCTCTGTGTGTGTGTCCATGGGGACACACACAGGGAAGGCGGGGGGCCTGCACGCGTCAGCAGAGCCCCTGCGCGTCCGCACATACCCCATGCGTGCATGTGCAAGGGAGAGCCCCTCACAGTGCGTTACATCTGTGTGTACACACACACTGGCACCCGGCCGTGCCTGGCGGGGCAGGTGTGTGCAGGGAGGTGCGTGGGTGTGAAAAGGGCTGGGTGTGCCCGTGTGCGTGTGCACCGGCCGGGCAGGGTGCGTGCGGGCGTGTGCCCAGGCAGGTGCCTGCGGGCTGGCTGCCTGCCCGGGCACATGTGGGAACACGTGTGCACAGGGCTGGGGGTGCACAGGCGATAGCGAGTGTGCACAGGGCTGGGGGTGCACGGGGACTGGGGGGGCACGGTGGATAATGAGCGTGCACGGAGCCGGGGAGGACGAGGCAGGGGAGACACGGGGGGCACAGGGGATGGCTGGGCACTGAGGACAGCGAGCGCGCAGCGGGCCGGGGAGGACTGGGGATGGGGGGCACGGGGGATAACGAGTTTGCACAGGGTCGGGGGACACGGGCCTGGGGGAGACGAACGTGCTCGGGGCCGGGTGCCTGCCCGAGGCGCTGCCCGAGTCTCTCCGTGGCGGGGCAGGCTGAGCTGCAGGGCCATGCCCCACAGGCCGGGGTGACCCTGCCCTGCCCAGCCGGGGCCGGGCGGCGGCGTCCGGGGACCCGTCTCGGGGGAAGGGGGACGGGGGGAGGCGGGGGTGCGGCGGCGGCGGGCCAAGGGGAAGCGGGGCCGGGCCCGGGCGGGCGGCGGGGCCTCACCTGGGCTCGGGCAGGAGGATCCTCTTGCTGGCGCGGGCGGCGGGCGCGGCGCGGCTCTTCTCCATGGCCATCAGGTAGCTCACGTCCGCCAGCACCGCCTCCAGGTCCGCCATCTTGCGCCGCGCCGCCGGCCCCGCCGCCGGCCCGGACCCGGACGGACCCGGAACCGGAACCGGGACCCGGAACCGGAACCGGGGGCGGATCCGGGACGGACCCGACCCGGCCCGGCCCGGCCCGGCCTAAGCGGCGGCTCGACCTCAGCGGCGGGGGGCCATGGGCGGGCGGGGGGGGAAACGCCGAGGGGAGCGCGTGGCCGCGCGCGTGTGACAGGCGGCGCTGCCGGCCCGGGGCGCGGGCGGGGCCTGACCGGAGACCCCGCCCCGGTCTAGAGACACAGCGCCACAGCGCCCCGCCCCCCGCAGCGCCCCGCCCCCCGCAGCGCCCCGCCCCCCGCAGCGCCCCGCCCCCCGCAGCGCCCCGCCCCCCGCAGCGCCCCGCCCCCCGCAGCGCCCCGCCCCGCCCCATCCCAATGCCCCGCCCCGCCCCATCCCAATGCCCCGCCCATCACACCGCCCTCGCCCCCGCCCCATCGCCCCCCGCCCCGTCGCCCCCCGCCCTACCGCTCCCCGCCCCATCGCCCCCCCCGCCCCATCGCCCCCCGCCCCATCGCCCCCCCACCCCATCGCCCCCCGCCCCATCGCCCCCCCCGCCCCATCGCCCCCCGCCCCATCGCCCCCCCCGCCCCATCGCCCCCCACCCCATCGCCCCCCACCCCATCGCCCCCCGCCTCATCGCCCCCCGCCTCATCGCCCCCCCACCCCATCGCCCCGCCCCCCGCCCCGCCCCCATCACCTCCCCCCCCCCCCCCCCGGCGTGGCCGCGGCCCCGGCGGCGGGTGGGTGTCCCGGGGGGTGTATGTTTGGGAGGGGTGTGGGTGCGGGTGGGTGTGGCCGCGCGCGTGACGCCGTGTGCCGGGTGCGATGGCGGCGGGGCCGGGCCGCGGTGTCCCATCGCCGCCGCGTCTCCGGGGGACGGAGGCCCCGGCCCCGCGGCGGCCGGCGCAGGGGCCAGGCGGGGTCCGCGAGGTGCCGCGGGGGCCGGGCCCTTGGCGCGGGGAGGGGGATGCTCCCCCGCGGCTTTGCGAGCTCCGCGCCGCGGGGCCTGGGCCGGGGGGGGCCGGTAAACGCCCGCCGGGGGCGGCTTCTGGCCCGGCGAGGCCCCCGCGGGCGCCGCTCCACATCGGGGCGGCAGCGGCGATGCCAGGCCCCAGCCCAGCCCCAGGATGGGCAGAGCGGCTCTCCCGGGGGAGCCGGGGGGGCTGCCCCGTGCGTCCCCCACGGGCCCCGCAGCCCCTCGCTCAGCTGGGGTGGGGGGGGAGGCGAAGTGACACGTCGGGGGGGGGGGGGGCGCCCCCGTCACCGCGGCCTCAGGGTTCCTCTCCGGGGGCGGGGGAAGCCCCGGCGGGGCGGAAGGACACACACACACACACACACACACACACACAGAGGCAGGACCACCCCCCTGCCTCCCCCGCAGGCAAACGACGGGCAAAGCCGAGACGCCGGGTTTGGGTTTTGCTTCAAACATTGCTTTTTTTATATCAAAAATCCACTCCCGAGAACCAAAATATTTCCCTTGGCAGGCTGGTATCTTACCTCACCCTACCCCCTTCCTTCCCCTGGTCTACCCCCTTCCCCTGGTCTACCCCCTTCCCCTGGTCCCCCCCCCCCCCAAAAACCATCTCGCCCAGCCCTCCTGCGGTAGTAACAGCCCGAGCAAAGATCCTCTCTGAAACCAGTACCGGAGAAGGCCGAGGGAAAGGAAAACCGAAGCACCTAAAACCCCCCCCCCCCCCCAAACCAATTAAAGAAACCAAAACTGAAACGGGAAAGAAATCACTTCCCCTGCCCGCCCCTCCCAAATCCTTCCCCCCAGACTGAGAGAGAGCGTAAGACTTGGTTTGCTTTTACCCTTAATGCTTACATTTAATTTTAAAGCACAAACATCAGAGATGGACTCTAAATCGCCAACAAAAAAATATATATTTACAATATTTCTCCGGGGGGAGGGGGGGGGGGTGGAAGGGAGGAAGAGGAGGAGGAAGGGAAGGGGGAAGAAGCGGGTAGGGAATAGAAACAAAACGAAAAACACAACCAAATCCTTAAACAATATTAACTTGTCTGGCGGGAGATGTCTTCGGGGAGTAGTCTGGGATGCTTTTAAATCACTATGTGATTTTTATATATATAATTTCTCTTTTTCTTTTTTATTTTTTTTTTCTTCCTTGGGGATTTTCACCACTCCCCTCCACCCCCCCTACCCCTCCCCCCAAAACCCCCCCACTGCCCCTCACCCCATCGCTCAGGGTCTGGAGCAGCTGGTGGTGTGACAAGGGCCGTACCCCCAGAGTCTCTGCAGGCAGTGGGGGATTCCAGGGAGCGTTCGGGGGGGGGGGGGGGGGCGGTGTGTGTGTCATCCCCCCTCCAGCTGTGTCATTATGTCCTGTGACACCCCCCACCCCAAATCTTGGCCGCTTGCACGGATGGAAGGGCCGCTGCTGAAGGGAGCCCTGCACCCTGAGCTCTACCGCAGCTCAGCATTACCTGGGTTTGCTTTTTTTCCTCCTTTTTTTTGTTCTCATTGCTAAATTAAAACAAAACAAAAAACAAACCCCAAATGATTAAAAAAAATAATAATAATAAATCAATCCAAAGGAAAAAGAAAAGCTTCAATCCTTCCGACGGTTTTCCCACGGGAGCCACTGATAAGAGACTAAGGCAGAAGGGCTCCCACTCACAGCCAGGGGCCCAGGGCCTCGGGTCTTCCTCGCACCCGGGACCAGTTTCTGCTCTGCCCCCTCCAGCTTCGCTGTGTGAAAAGCATCCTTTGGCCCCCCCTTTCCAGCAGTTTGGGGAGCAAGAAGTCGTATCCCTGACCCAACAGGTGGTCACTGCTCCTCCCTTATTGCTTCTGAAGCAGCAGGGCGATGGGCTGCCCTCAGGGGTGGGGGGGGGGGAGGGGGGAAGGACCCCCCCTTGCCTGGCCCTTGGCCATCCTCTCCAGGGCTGGGGGGGTGGTGATTTGTGCTATAATCCAGGGGGGAGAGCGGTGCCCGACACCAGGGGTAAGGGGGGGGGGGGGGGGGGGGGGAAGATGGGGCATGGCCAGGCAGAGGCAGGAAAGGGAGGGAAATAAAACAGCGACCCAAAAGAAGATCCCAACCTTTTTTTTTTTTCCTTTTTTTTTTTCTTTTTGTTGGATTTTTTTTTTGTTGGATTTTTTGTTTTTTTTTTTTTGTTGGTTTTTTCAAAATGTGTTTTTGTTCTTTTTTGTGGTTTTTTTGTTGTTTTTTTGTTTTTTTAAAGTGCAAAAAGCTCTCTGCTGCCCTAGAGAGAGGTTCTTTGGACCAACCATTCATTGCAAATGAAAAACCGGCAGCTAAAAGGGGATGGGGACGGAGGGAAAAGAAGATGACAGTATGCAGGGTGGGGGCAGGGGGGGGGGGCGTTCGTGCCAGTTCAGTCCCAGGCTAAGAGCACGCTGGGGCAGCCAGAGCAGCCTTTGCTCCTCTGGCCACAGTGGGCAGCCCTACAACCCTTCCAGGGAGGGAAGAGGAGGCAGCCCTTGTCCCTCCGTGTGCTCACTCACCCCTGGCTGCTTTCAGAATGCTCCCTGAGCTCTGATGTACCTGTGGTTGGCTCCTGTGCTCCCAGCCAGCACCCAGCCATCACCTCTGTGTGTGGGGGGGGGGGAAGGGAGGGGGGCTCCAGGTAAAACCAGAGCTGCCCTGGAGTGGGGTGGGTGGGGGATGGGGGAGAAGAGGGAGTCACAAAGCCTCATCTCCTGGCCCAGCGTGGTAAGACCCCGGCTGAAAGAGGGGTGGGAGGAGAGAGGGGGATCGATGGCAGCCCCACAGCCGGGCAAGGGAAACTGTAGGGGGGGCAAGAAAGGAGCTGGTGGCGGCACAGAGTGGTCCGTTTCATTCCAGCTCTGCTCCTGCTTCCTTGAAGAGATCTTGACCCTCGAGCTTTGTGCTAATGGGGACATGACAAGTATTTCAAGGCGAGGAGACGATGGGGAAGAGGGGAAAAGCTGGGGGGAAGAGGGGGCCCCATTTCTCTCTCTATTATAACCTCCGCTGTGGAAGTGGCCAGCCTCCGGGCCCAGGCTCCCTGCCATCTGCCCGTTCCTCCTCTGGTACTGGCCAGCCTGGCGGGACATCTTCATCGGCAGAAGTCCCGGGGGAGGAGGAGGAGGAAGGACGGTGGAGTGAGGCCAGCAGCGGCCCTGCCTGCTGAGTCAGGTGGGAGGCAGTGGCAGGACACGGAGGGCAAGGTGGGGATGCAGAGGAGCAGCTCTCCAAGAGGGGTGGGATGGGCTCTTTTCCTTCTCCTCAGTCTGCCCTGGGGAGGGTCTCTAGCTGATTTTTTGGATCAGCTTCTCATCAGACAGGCAGTAGAGGCTGTTGATGGACAGGTCCGAGATGAAGTGCTCACAGGCTTTGCGGGTGATCTGTTTGCAACCTCGCAGGTCGATGAGAGTGACGTTGGAGATCCGCCGCAGGTACAGCAAGGCCTGGTCCGTCAGCTTATTGCAGCCTGCAGGGAGGTGAGAGGAAGGAGGGGTGAGATGCAACGCTTCCACAAAGCCAGAGCCGCGCTCCCATGGTAGGAGGAAGCTGTGTGACTCAGAGTCCAGCCTGGGCTCCCCCGGCAGCATACCCACCTGCCATGTTGAGCTCAGTGAGAGAGTTGCGTGTGGAAGAGCCCACGGCTGTGAGGAGGTTGGCCGACTGGTCCGTAAGGTGGTTGCAGTGGCTGAGGTCGAGGCGGGAGAGCAGGGGCATATGGCGGATGATCAGCCGAAGCGTGGCATCGGTGATGTCCAGTCCGGCGAGCCGGAAGTCGATCATGTTACGGAGTTTGCTGCGATTGTCCTGACCTGTAAAGGCACAGAGAAGCTGAGTGTGGATGATCTACCCTGACTGGATTCAGCACTGCCCCCTGGCTCTGCGCCCAGCATGTCACCCTCCTCCAGCTCCCCACAAACCCCAGGGACTCTTGTCAAGGAACTGCTGCCCCAGCCTTGCTCTGTGGCAGCCTGGACGACAGCTTACTGGGTTTGTCTGTTGGAGGTGTGAGTAAGTCCCGGATCTGAGGGTCCTTGATTCCTACTGCCCACCGAAGATCGAGGGTCCTGAGAAGGGGGCAGCTGGAGGTACTGAGAGCGCAGACCGCAGACCAGGAACAGCCCGCTAAGATGAGGTCTTTCAGGCCTGGTGGGAGAAGGGGAGAGAGAAACCAAGTCAGATGGCCGTGGTGGGCTTTGAAGTGTCCTCCATCTCAATCCTTTTCCTCCAGGCACATGAGGAAGCAGCTTCCCCTCGCACCTGAGGTGGGACAGGGAGCCTGGCTCTGTCAGAGAGATTAACATGCAGCCACAGGAAGCAGCATCCCAGCGGCTGCTCGCTGGGTGCCAGCACCCAGGAGTTTTCCTGCTGAGGAGTGCTGGGATGCAGGAGCCTGTCTCACTGGGGTCTGGCTGTTGGGAAGCCCGGGAGCGGGCTGGCGGCAGAGGCAGGGACCCCGTCCCAGCCCACGCTCACCTGGAAGCCTGTTGACGAGCCATGTGAGCTGTTTTTTTGAGATATTGGTCCAGCTGAGGTCGAGACTGACCGGCTGTCTTTTGATGATGCCGCTCAGCGCCTGCGGGGTGATGGACTTGCACCTGCTCAAATCTATCTTTGTCCACAATCTCTTGTCGCAGCACCTGGGGATGAGGACAAGGCTGAAGGTTGAGCCCCGAGGATCCCCAGGGACATGAGACGGTATCCCCAAGCGTGTGGGGAGGTTGCTGGGGGTGTCTGGCCACCCAGAGATGTCTGGAACAGCCCCAGATGGGTTTTGCTGTCACGTAACAAGACTGAGTCATTGCTGCCTGCCTGCTTCCCTGCTCCTGGGTGCTCTTCCTCCCAAGCACACTCACTCCCAGCAAGCAAATCACTCATCCCAGTCCCACCCCACAGCCCCGACAGTGCTCGCTGGCAGCCAGGAGCTGCAACAGAGCTCGGAGGCAGCACAGACTCCCCCTCTCCCATGGGAGACCTGGGACGTGATGGCAGCTGAGCTGCGCCCCGAAGATGCCACACGAATGACAGGTAAGGGGACACTCTCCTCCAACCACCATGTCCCATCACTCCCACTGATCAAAGTGGACTGGGTTCTTTCCCACTGCGCCATTCCCGCTCCTTGGGGGCTAGAAACCTCTGAACCTCCCAAGTTCCCAGTCCCCCCTCTGCTCCCAAGGCCACCATCCGGAGCTGTCCCAATGCCAGCATTGTCTTCAGGCCTGTGGCCCCCTAAGCCATCAAACCCAGCCCTGCTCAAGCCTGCTGTGAGGCTGAGGGAAGCGGGGAAGGGCCAGGACCACACAGGGCAGTGGGGGAGGAAAGGACACTGGCACCTTGCAGGGACACGGTGGGAATGGCAGCCAGCAGGCCTGGCCACAGGGTCTGAGGGTGAGCACCAGCTCTGGAGAGCCAAGGGAGGCCATGGAGGGGGCTGGCAGAGACCCCTCTTCTCCCCCTTGGCCCTGGCTGAGAGCCAGTGAGACAGGAGGCTTGGTCCAGGGGTCAGGTGGTGCCTGTGCCCCCCCCCCCCCGCCCACCTGCCCCCCCTCTCCCCCTTGTGCTCTGGCTGCTTGTGAGACAGAGGTTTGGTCCAGGGGTTAGATGGTGGCCGTGCCCCTCCGCCTGTCCCCATACGTCCCTGCACTCACCACTTGTACCAGGTCTTGCACACCCGCATGCACTCGCAGAGCTCCCTGCGGGTGAGGTAGCGGAAGACGGACATCCACACCTCGCGCTGCATCCAGCTCTCCTCGCCCTCCTGCACCCGGCCCCCTCGGCCATTGAGCCGAGACGCCCCCCCCTCCTCCATGTTCTCATCCTCTTCCTCCTCTTCCTCCTCCTCTTCCTCAGCCGCCTCTTCCTCCCCGCCGCCCCGCAGGGGCATCCTGGCAGGCGCGTGGCGCATGACCACACGGGGAGAGTGCTGCAGGTTGGCGGAGGAGGCGGTGATGGCTTGCAGCTTGGGGACGATCGAAGTGCCGTGGACATCTTTGGTGGGGCGCTGGAGCGTCACGGTGAGGTAGGAGCCGTGCAGCTTGGCTTTCTCCACCTCCGACAGCTCCTTCTTGCCGCTGGGGTTGTTCTCCTTCTCCCGCACCATGGTTCGCTCGGTGGCCTGGAGACGCAGCAGCTGCCGTCGCTTGAAGCGTTCGTCTCTGCTGGCGCTGTGGTGGTCGCTGGGACCAGCTCCCGGGGACGAGCGCGTCACCACGCCTCTTGGTGACGCTGGGTCGTGGATCAGCTGCAGCATGGGGGTGGGAGAGTTGGGTGGGGGGGTCAGGGGCTCCTCGCAACTCCGCAGGGGCCGCAGCACCTTGGCTTGTGCTGTGTCGTCGTCGCTCTCCTCCACCTTCCGCTTCTGCGGGGAAGTGGGGCAGCAGGTTATATGGGATGGAGCTGCTGCAGGCCTGGGGAGAGCATCCCCTCCCTCGCTTCTTCCCCGGGGTCTGCGCTGACACTGCCCAGTCCAACCAGGGTCCACCCACACCAGTAACTGACATTTCCCTTCTCCTTTTGCAAAAGGGGCATCCCAGGAGATCGGGGTAGCTCCACACTGCACCCAACAGTCCCTCATAGCGGGAATTCTCAGGATCACATCTCAGAATGAGACACCATGGGGACAGCACATCATGCCTGCTTGAAGTGCTGGGAGGCTCGGGAACCCAGCATATTGCCCAGGAGAGGACGAACTTATCTCAGAGAGGCTGTCCCTTGCCTGGCTCGCCTCAGCTGCTGCACTGCCATCCACAGCAGTTGGCATGGCCCTATCGGTGATGCGGCAGCCCCAGGCCAGTGTCCTGGGCAGTGCTGGCAGTCACCAGTGGCCTTGGCCTGCTGACAGGCTTCCTGGGAGCCAGGGACACAGAGCAGGGGGGCTTTCAGCTGTCCCCTTCCCACACGGTGCCAGGAGGGGACCGAAGCAGGATGCTGCCAGGCCCCCATGCGCTGCACCCCAAGGACTCCTGCTCTCACCAGTCACTGCCCAGTTGGTCCCCTGGGCTGTGCTGGAGCCTGCCTGCCCCCCAGCCCACCCGCACATCCCAGCCTGGCTGAACATCCTCTCTGCAGGACAGGGGACACACAACCCTCCCCACCGCAGCGCAGCTTGCCTCCTACCTGGCCCTTCTCCGCATCGTCACCCTGGTAGCACTTGGGGCACTCCCAGCAGTTGGGGAGCTCATCATTGAGCAACCCTTCTCCATCCATCTGGAAAGAGAAGAGGGCAGTCAGGAAGAGTCCGTCCCCATAGCCAGCCCCGCTCTGCCCTGGTGCCAGCGCTCTCACCTGCAGGCAGCCAGGGTGAACGATCTCATTGCAGATACAGCACTCCATGAGCTTCTTCTCAAAGTCCTGTGAGTCCTCGTTCTGATCTACCTCCCCACAAAGTGCACACGTGACTGAGTGAGGCAACCTGGGCTACAAAGGAAAGCTGGGGTGAAACCAGGCCAAGGTGGGACAGCCTTCCCCATTTCACAGGATACTAGGACAGGTCACACAGGTCAGCATCCGGACAGGGCTTGAATATCGCCAGAGAAGTAGACTCCACACCCCTCTGGGCAGCCTGTCCCAGGGCGCCGTCACCCTCACTGGGAAGTTCTTCCACATATTGGTGCAGAACTTCCTGTGTTCCAGCTTGAGGCCATTGCCCCTTGTCCTGTCCCCACACCCCACTGAGAAGAGGCTGGCCATTTCCCCCTGTGTCCCACACTTCAGATATTGATAACCATTGATCAGATACCCTCTCAGGCTTCTTTTCTCAAGGCTGAACAGCCCCAGCTCATTCAGCCTTTCCTCTTAGGGGAGACGCTCCAGGCCCTTAATCACCTTTGTAGCCCTTTGTTGGGCTCTCTCCAGGAGATCCCTGTCTTTTCTATATCAGGGAGCCCAGAACTGGACACAATACTCCTGGCTGGGGCCTGACCAGGGCAGAGTAGAGGGGGAGGATCACCTCCTTTGACCCACTGGCCATGCTCCTTTTGATGCCCCCCAGTATCCCACTGGCCCTCTTGGCCCCCGGGGCACACTACTGACTCATGGCCACCCTGTTGCCCACCAGGACCCCCAGGTCCTTTTCCGCAGAGCTCCTCTCCAGCAGGTTCCTCCTCTTCCGCCTCTCCCCCATTGCCTGAGTCATGGGGAAAGGGCCAAAAATCCCCCCTGGAATCAAACACCATCCTCCTCTGACCCTGATTGGCCACATAGGGTTGCAGCAGACTTCCAAGGAGAGGACGAGGCCGCACACTCACCGCTAAGCACTGCCGGAGGACGCAGGACTGCTTCATGCGGCCAGGCCCACCAAACTTCTTCATGTCCCTGCAGTAGTGGCACATGCCACACTCGCCCTGCATGCAGGCCTTGCATTTCCGGCACCGCACTCGCCTCCGCCTGGCGCCCGACACGATGGGAGAGACCGTAGGCCTGACGGGTGTCGGACGGGGGGTCGGCTTCATGGTGTGCGGCTTGGTGATGGGGATGGTAGGCAGGCGCACCCTCAGCCGGGCCTGGAGCTTTAGCTGGCAACAGGAAGAGAGGGAAGTGATATGAGATGAGTGAACCGCTGCATTCAGCTCAGATCAGAAAGCCTCCGAACCCCCGCTCCCTCACCTCTCTCTGCAGACAAAGAGGCCTGTATGGGCGCTGCCTCAGGCAGCTCTCCCCCCGCTTGGCCTTTGCCGTCCCACACGAAGAGCTCTCCTTCTTCCCAACCCCATCAGCAGTCAGAAACAGGCCTGAAGAAGGGCTGCTGAGTCCCAAAAGCATCGTGGTTGCTCCAACAATGGCTGCCCTTTCTCTCTGAGGCAAGGCACGACAGCGTCCACCCAGGCTGCTGGGAAGGCTGTCCTCTCTGTGCCACCCAGGGCCCTCTGCTGCCTGTACAAGGGGACAGGGCCCATCTTGATGGTCCTTCAAGCTTGAGGTGCACTGGGAACACCTGAGCACCCTGTTTTATAGTGCAGGGGGACGGCACAGCTCTCCAGTGGACACAAAGTGTCCCCACCGAATCTCACAGCAAACATGCTGCCCCTGGTGTCATTTAGGGACTGGCTGCAATGCTGCCCACACCATGGGTGATGGGGTTGGGGAAGGGCAGGCACCTCAAAAAATATCCAGCACAAGGATGGGGTCAGGAAAGTGCCAAGCAGCTGGGTGCTGCACCCAAAGCATGCGGACATTTCCAGGTTTCTCTTCCCAAAAAGGCTGCCCAAAATGCTCGTGCTGCTCAATGACCAGCAAGGATCCCTCTGGGCAGGCCAGGTAGAGACAGGCCCCTCCAACTGAAAGTCTCCTGACACCCATCTGGGGTGTTACCCACTATTCCAAGCGCGATGGGTTTGTGCTCTTCCCATATGCTGGCCTGTGAGCCTGTCTCCTGGCAGGAAGGAAGCAGTGAGCTACAGGAGCTGTGGGAAGTGCAGCCCGCAGAGGGGAAGTCCGGCCAGCCAGCGCCAGGCTGACCCTCAGCTCCTCCTGTCCAACAAGCAAAACTGGGCTGCAGCTTCAGAGCACAGCTGGAGGAAGCAGGGCAGGGGTGCATGGGAAGATCCCTTTATGAAGAAGCTGGCGTGTCCCTGCCAGCAGAACACCCTGGGAGGTGGCTGCAGGGGCAGGGACCCAAGGGGCACACTGACCCAGTGGAGCTGATGCCAGTCACTAATCCCCAGTCCTCTGCCTTTCTTCTCTTAGGAGCTCCTCTCAGCCGCTCCCCAGACCCAGTTATCACCCATTGGCCAAGTGGGGTAACTGGAAGGGTGGGACACTGGCACTGCTACCAATCTATAGGTTTGTCTGCGGTGCTGTGGGGAGGTCGTGCCCCACGGCTGCCCCTGCAACACTCCCTTCCCCACTCCTGATGCAGGTATAAGGAAGCCAAGCCACTGCCCTCCAGTTGTGGAGAGCAGCTCAACCAAGGGCAAAAGTTACCAGCTCAACCACCCGCAACACCCCCCACCCGTGTCCCCTCCCTGCAGCTCCTACCTTATCTCTCTTGGGCCACTGGACGATAGGGACGCCTGTAAGTGCCAGTTTGGGGTCGCTGTTGGCGTATTCCTCCAGCAGCAGCTAATGGAGAGAGTGGGAGGGGGGGAAAAAAAAACAACTGAGACAAAAATCAGAGGTGTGACAGGAGTGAAATGAGGCCCCTGACAGAAAGGCAGGGCTCGGAGCAGATGCCAAGGCCAGTAGGCTTCAAAGAGGGCTGGGAAGGAGCCCACACCCGCCAGCACTGATCCCTCCCCACGTGAGACAGACAAGCTCTGTTGAGTCGATCTGCACGAACGCTCTCATCAACGGCAGTTCAGCCCCGAGGCCCCCACGCTGTGCAGCGAAGGCGGGGGGGGGGGGGCGAGTGCCAAGCTTTTGCGATCCAGGAGGATTTATGGAGGAGAATTCACAAGGATCACCCCCTCATCTGCAGCCTCCCCAGGCACAGGGTAGCTTGGGGGGGTGCAGCCTCAGCATGCCCTTCCCACCCCCCCCCCCCCCTGTAGCCTGGTGCAAACTGTGGGGTAGCTGAGAGCTTCTCCCCCACGCTGCCCCAGGGTTTGGCTCAAACTTTGCACTACCCCTTGGCACACACCGGAAGGGCATGCCACCCTACACCGTGACAGGCACCCTCAGCAGGCGAAGGGCTCCCTGCACTCACCACTGGCTGTTTCAGTCTTCTCGCTCTCCCACACCCCTCCATCACAGCCCCCTCCCCACGGACATTTCCCTCCCTTCCCCCCGAATTTGCGGGTTGCAAAGGTGCTTTATTTACTTGGTGTTGCCATGGCTACGCTGGCAGGAACCTCCTGCCGGCATCCCCATGCTTCTCCGTGCTTCCCGCTGCCAGGCAAGGTGAGGGCAGGGGCCAGCCGGCATGACCCCCCACCCCCAACCCCTGTGGGGCTGTCCATTCTTGGGGTCTGTACCCCAACCCGGCTTCCCACCGCCCTTATGGGGTGGCTGTGGGTGTCAGGAAGCAGCAGGCACCCCTCCGCTCCCCGGCAGCGTGGCGTGCTGCCTCCAGCCTTCCCACCGCCCTGCTAGCCTTCCCATGAGTGAGCAAGGAAAGGAAAGGTCAGGGGCTGGGGGCTCATGCTGGGACATTGTGGGGCAAGGAACCGCAGCCGCCCCACAGCTACCCAGGGTACCATGGGGGTGGTGGTAGCTCGGGCATGCTTAGGGTTGGGAAAAGGGGGGGGGGGGTGTCTCCCCCAAGGGGCACCTGGATCTTGTGGCCGCGCCTGGCTCTGAGCTAGGGTGGGCGACAGCCCTCTGGGGCTCTGTGAGCACTCACGCTGTGGTGAAGGGGGGGCAGAACAGGGACACACGGCGGAGGGGACCCTGCGAGCTCACCGCATGCTTCCCCCAGCCGGTAGGAACTCAGCGAGCGCGCCCCAAGGAAGGGGAGGGGAAGGGTGAGCCCAAGCACCAGCCAGGGACCCCTCCAAGGAAACAGGGGTCCCCCCTTGGTCCCCTCCCACCCTGGCTGGGTCCAGAGCGTCCCCGCGTCCCCTCCCCATCCCGCGAGCATTGCCAGCTGCCTGACCTTGCGCCTCTGGAGCTGCCGAGACTCTAGGGTGAAGTTTGCCGAGCCCTCTTTGTTTCGGTGCCCGCACTGCAAGGGCTGGGGACCCCCCCTCTCCCCAGACACCTCCAGGGGCTGGCTCAGCCTGAGCGGACCCAAGCCGGACCCCCGATCTTCGGGGACATGGTTGGGGGAGCGGTCGTACTCCCCACCCCAAGCAACCCCGGCTCTTCCCCCAGCTCCGGCAGCCGCACTGGCAGCCTCGTGCTCCTCCCGAGCCCTTGGGCAGCAGCGGCAGCTTCCTGAGCCTGAAACAATGCTGCTGCGTCACCCACATGCGGTTCCCAGCAATGCTTTGCAACGGGAAGATGGCAGAAGAGAAAAAGCGAGCGAGCGAGCAGAGGGCAGAGCCGTTCTGCTGCAGAGCCGGGAGGGGCCGGGACGGGTGGCTGGCGCCGCACGGATTGGCGCAGGGGCCCAGGCGGCGCGGCCCACCTTCCTGCCTCCGCCACCGCAATTGGAGACACTGGGACCAGGCTCCCCGGGGCCGGGGCAGAGCGCGGCAGAGAGCCCCAGCCGGCCCTGCTCACGCCCTGCCTCCACCATGCCTTTGTCTCTTCCGAGGTGGTTTTGGGGGGGGTCCCGCTGGAAGCTGAACCCACCTGGACCTAGGAGACACTACGGGCGTGAGGAGGGAGCAAGGGCTTTTAAATCAAGGCAAGGGGGAAGCAGCACCCCCAAAACACAGGGGGGTACAGGTACTGGACCCACACTCTTCCAACCCGGATGCATAAACCTTCCCAGATGAACATCCTGCCAGCCAAGTTTGGAAGCAGCTCTGGTCCCTAAGCCACTGGTGACCTAACCTCTAAAGGGGGACAAACCCCTACTGGGTGAAGTGAGGTTTGCCCCCCACCCCCTCAACCAGCCACCTGAGCCCCCTTCCCCCCACCCCTCCCCCTCAGGTCCAGACCATTGTAATTAAACTGGAGGAAACTCAGAAATTAAAGCAAGTTCCCCAGAGCAGCACTGAAGAACGGCAACTGCTCCTACCCAGGCTGCAGCCACAGCATCTCAGCTGTCATCCCTCCTGCCCCTAAAAAGCCCAGGAAGCCCCTGGGCCACACTGATGAGACACCTGGGTCCAGACTGCCACCCCTCAGACCACTGGCAGCACCCTTGGGTCCCTGGGACACGCATGTCACCATGAATCTCGCCTTCTGCATCGTGCCAGGGCTGCCTGGCCCTGCAGTGGGGTTTGGCCCCACACAGAGGGTGTGTGGGGTGGCTCCTCTGTCACATGCCCAAGGTCAAGTGCTCCAGCTGGCCCCTCTGAGGCTGAGGAGTCTTTGGCCAAGCGTGCTCCAGGCTGATTTGGACAGCAACCATGGAAGCATTGGGCTGCTGGCACGTGTGCAGGGAGGAAACCCTCACACACAGGTGCTTCTCGCCTTGGTTTAGTCTCATCTGACCTCAGGGGCCACCCTGGCCTTCCTCATCCATCCCTGATGGAAGCAGCCTCTGTCCCTCACTGACTGCCCAGAGATGAGGTCCTGGAGAAAGGATCTACACATTTGGGATGAATTTTCCTTGTTTCTGCAGTGCTTGGTGCTCCAGTGCCTCCACGCAAGGCCCAAATAGACCCTGTTTATGACAGTCAGAGGCCATGGGGCTTGGTGGCACCGCAGCAAGCAAATGGTTTGGACGTGGGCTCAGCTCCACCCAAGAACAGGTCCAACAGCTCTACAGGCTTGCGAACCATCCTGCTCCTCTGAAGTCTAAGTGATGGAAACCAGCATGCAGAAAGAGGGGTGAGAAGCGATGGACACAAGCAGCCAAGAGACAATGGGACCTCTCTGAAGTTCCCCTCTTGCTAATGATCCTTCCAACATTCCCTGCCTGGACCACACACAGAGGCATGACCAACCACACCACAGCTTCTCAGCAAGACCTTGTAACTAGGAGGTGATGGGTCACCAGCTCAGATCGCAAAAGGTAGATCCCCTCTCTGGAGGCTCTGCCAGGAACCTTTTGGATTTCCACAGGCCATCCTGTTTAAGCCACTGCCCAACCAGTCACTGGTTTGGAACACAGCAATGCAATGTCACTGGGAGCTTTCAAGGGAGACAGGCAAAGTTTCAATGGTTAAGGAATGGCAGAGGTGGCAATGTGCTCTTCCTAGCCAAGATCCTGGAGGCAACCTCAGCTAGGATGGATTTACAGAGTCTTAGCAGATGGGATGATCCCTCCTGCCACGGAGCTGGAACCATTTCTGTCACGTCCAAAGCATCACGTCCCACCATGTGACAGCTCCAGGCTCGATTCATGAGAGGATACCAAAGTGTCTACCTCCATGTGACTCAACATACAGACATCCCGAAATCGTGGTCACCACACAAGGGTCTGTGGGGAAAGGCAGCTCTTCCCTGGGGACACTGGTTAGCAGAGGGTGGGAGGAAGGGTGGCAGGATGCTTGATCTGACAGGCAGATCGAGGTGCTGGGACTCTGCCTGCATACCTGGGCTCTATGATGAGGAAATGCCATGTTCTGATCCTGGGACGCAGAGGGACCAAACAAAGGTGGGTCACGGTCACAAAAGCCTTCCACACCACAGCATCTGCTTAACCAGGAGACAGCCACATCATGATGGCAGCTAAGTGGGCAAGAGCTGAAAACGCACAGGATCCGTGCTTCTCTGGAGCTGGTCTTTCCCAACAGTCCTGCTGGGCAGATCCCAGCTCCATCACTGACCTCACTTGGTGACGTGATGCAGAATGGTGGTCTCAGAGCCAGGGCAAGACACTGTGGGGGACATAGTGCTTTTGGTTTGGCTTAAGCCCCTGACAATGGGCTATGGCTGTAGCTCTCCACGAGCAGCTAAAGAGAAACAGCGGCTTGAAGGGATCCAGGTTTGGGGTGCAGCATGAGGGATCCCACATGAATCACACCTCAGAGCTGGGAAGGCAGGCAGGAGCGCCAGACCAAGATGGGAGAAGGAAGGGCTGAGCTTGCACACTCCCACAGCAGGGCTGCGCTCTGGGAAAGTCACACACACCAATGCGGTGGAAGGAGGGAGCTGTACCAGATCCTGCATAGGGAACACCCCTGCACCCCACACCCAGAGTTACGGATGCACACGTGGCTGGGTCACACCTCCAGCTTGGTAACAACCTGGCCTGCCTGAAAGAGAAATGAGTACAGAATAAAGTGCTCTCCAGACAAGCTGTTGACACTGAAAGCGATCCCTTCGCTGCTTAGGCTTTCTGGTGACCAGGCTCATTAGGAACGGCTGTTACCTGGTTTCAGGATTTATAAGTCAAGCTACACTTGCCCATTCCACCACATCTACAGAATATCAAAGTTGTGAAGGTAGAGGGTGGCTGCGGTTCCACAGCCTTGTCCTGTCTCCTCCAGCCACTGCACTCGGATCACTCGGGGCCTTCAGGCCTGGAGAATGCTCTGTAGCAGAGGCTGGGAGGCTGCTGGTCCTGAGGGACAGCATCCTGCAGCTCAGGGTACTTCCCAACTGCTGGGAACAGCCAGCTTCCAGGAACGAGTCCTGCAGGGAGGCCGCTTGCTCTGATCCGACCATAGGGACAGTTCACCCACAGCTCATCCATGACTGGACACAGAGGCAGGTGGGTCACACCAAATCCACAGGTCCATTAGCTCCAAAACTGGTCTCAGGCCCAGCAGAGCGCTGACCACACTGAATGTTCTGCCTCCAAGCACACAGTGCAGGACACCAGCCCCTCAGCGCTCATAGCTCCTCCAGAGCATGGCTCAAACACACAGAGCGTATACTCAAAGGCCACGGTGCACACAGAACAAAGCCTCAGGAAACCACAATCCCATTCCTTCGCCCACGCACCACTGGAGATGGGCCTACAAACGTCAGCTCACCCTGGGACCTCTCCTGTCCCCTCTGCTCCAAATGCAGAGGAGAACTGGGTTTCCCAAAAAAAGGAAAGAAGTCCTCAGGAGACAGCACTTTGAAACAAAACACGGCAGTAAACCCCAGGATACAGCCACGGCTGTGCCTGCATGTCAGCTCTGGTGCAGACAAGTGGTTGAACAGTGAACAGTGGGCAGGGAAGGGCCCAGGGGATAATGGTGGTTTTAGGGACTGAGATGGACTTTTGGGGGAATAGAGCGAGGGGTGACACTCTCACTTCATGCTGAAACACCAAACTCATGAGCAGGGAGACCTCGGGTGAACAGCAGGGCAGAGGGGAAAGGAAACCAAATCTCTCAACACCTGAGGTCACGTCCTGTGCAAACCCCACAGAGCAACAAGGCCAGATCTGCCTGGGGTACGGAAAAGGCTCCAACTGCCACAGCAATGGGCAGCCAGACCTGGAAGCGAGCTGCATTGCACATGAGCCCTCTGGCACTGACACCAGTGAGGGACCCAGACAGGGCCCAGAGGACCTCAGCCTGGCAGCAGCTACTGGTCCCACTGGGCCTGCCCCAGAGTCCAAGCCAGCGCTGTCCTTCAGCGTCAGCTGGCCACCATCAGCCTTGTGTAGAGGACAAGAGGACACCAAGCCTCTGGACACATCAGCTCCAGGACATGGTTACTGTCATGGTCAAGCAGTTTCCCTGTGGGAAAACGCCTCTCCAGCTCTGCTGCTGCAAGGAGAGTTCCTCCCGACAGCCCCGAGGAATGGGAGCGCTTGTGGCTCCCTCACGCCTACGTACCTTGACGTCAGTGATGAGGGCGTCCTCATCCTCAATGCCAGTAGGAACACACTTCTTGTGCAGCGGGAGCGACTCCAGCTTGTCCACGAGGCAGCGCAGCCCCTCCAGCTCAAACTGAGTCAGGTGCACTCTCCTGTTCTTGCGTGGACTGCCACCATTTGGGTCCCAGGCCTGGCCGTTTTGGGATCCCCGGCTGGAGTCGGAAGAGTCTATAGATGGGGTCTTCTTCAGACTGGGCAGGCTGCTCCGGGGGCAGCTCTTGCCCAGTTCATCATAGTCCACATTGGCACCGTTGGCGATGGGTGGGCTGGTGAGAATGGACCGCCTTGTGACTGGTCGCCTGGGTTCCTTCCCGGCTGCATCCTCCTCGTCTTCCTCTTCCTCCTCCTCTTCCATGTTTACTGAGTCTGAGGAGCTCAGCTCCATATCTGCCATGACAGAGAAGGAGTGAGAGAAGAGCGCAGTGGCCAGACAATCACTCACAGGAGATGTTCGGTTTCTAGAGGAACATCCCCAGTTACCACAGATGCTGGAGCAACAGGTATGTATGGTGACAAGGAGAGGAGATGGCAGGGGCACATGGTGGGTAGGAAAGAACAGCCAAACTCCTTTCCCATTCCTGGCTCATTTTATGGGAGGACAAGCACAGGACACGGGAACACTTCCCCGAAGAGAGAGCAACCCTTGGAGTTTCACAGAATGATTTTGGGTTGGAAGGGCACTTTAAAAACCATCTAGTCAAAAGCTCTGCCACAGGCTGCTCAAAGCACCATCCAACCTGACGTTGAAGGACTTGGAATATCCAGCCACCCAGTTCTGTGAGTGACTTGGGACCTCGATCCTGCCTTCATGATGGGGAAAAAATGGATGTGGAGGAGACCACACGATAAAGCACCCTCCCCATAGGGGGAAGAGGGAAGAGGGACTGCCTGCTAGCCTCCTTCCAGCTCTCTGCACAGCTTCCCACCTCACACTGCTCAGGGGCAGAGAAAAGGTGACAATGGTGGCACTGGAGACCTCCAGGCAGGAGAATGACAGCACCAGCCTTTCCCAAACCAGGTGCTGAGGGAAATCTCAAGAGGGACACAGGCAAAGGACAAGAGCTGGGAGCTGTGTGCCTCTGCTAGGGGCCCTCGGACAGAAATCTTCCTCCGAAGAGGCCATGAGGAGTGCAGGAGTCAGCATCTACAGCCTCTTGGGAAAGTGAGGATGGATTTGCTTCAAGGGATTTGTGTGGAGGCTCTTTGGCTCTCCCCCCACTTCACAGAAGGGTCTCAGGAAGAAGTCACCTCTTACACCAGTGCTCAGGCCCCACATTGTCTTGGCTGTAAGGAGGCCGACCACCTCTCCCTGCCCTCCCCTGCATATAAGCCTTGACAGCGCTTCAAACCCTGCGTGCAGGAAGGCCCCAGTGAGCAAGAAAGCACTGCTGCTGCCCCACAGCCCAGCCGTGGTTACTGCAACTTCCCTCCAACCCTTCTGTTCAAGGCCTCACGTGCATCAGCAGCACCACAGGCTCACCCACCGGTTTTGCGGCTGCAAGGAGCCTGGCCTGGCACAGGGGCAAAGGAGGAAGCAGAAGTCCAGCTAGAAACAAATCACCCCTCCTTCAGCCAGTCCACAACGCCCTCCACACCCCAAGAAAACCGCCTTGAGAACCTGAGGAAACGATGGTCCCAAATTCTTTCCGCGGAGCCAAGCCTGACGGCACCCAAACAGGAGGAACTGCTTGGATATGGGTGAGGAGGGAGTGAGGCCTGGACAGCCAATGCAGGGTGCTTACCCATGCTGAGCGATTCCTTTTGGAAGTCCTTGGTCAGATGCGAGCGGCTGGTGATGCAGTAGACGTAGCGCTCCAGCACGTACCAACACATCTCGTAATAAAAGGGATAACGAAACTTATTTGGGACCTGGAAAAGAAACAAGGGGAAGGGATCTGTTCAGGCCTCCTTCACCACAGGGCCGCACAGCGATAGCTCTTAAACCTAAACCAGAGCCATCCCCTCCCGTGAGGCAGGAAGCAGACATGTTTAACGGCATCGTTTATGTTCCCAGCAGCCTGATGCAATGCTCCTCGCAGGATATTCTCACCAGGCAGAGCAGAGACCAGACACTACTCATTTCATTGCTCTCTGGCAGGGTTGCAGCTCCTGCCCCACACATCTCATTAGTACAATGAAAAACAGTGGCTGGTGCCACAAATATTTCAGGCAAAGGTAATGGTCCAAGCCCTCTTCCCAAGCACAGCATCCAGCAGGATAAGTATGGGAGGAGGAAAAGGGTTTGTCTATTGAGAGCAGAGTGCTATCAGGGCTCTGTCACACCAGCACTGTTGATTCACATGCAGGCAGAAGATGTCCCTGATCCTGCTGCTGTCTTGGTCCTCCTGAGGTGACACTGCTCAGGGTAGAGCAGGACACACTCCACTGTCCTATGTGGCAGCTGCTCTGGATGATGACGTGACATCAGAGTACTAGCCCCAAGACCTGCCTGCTGCAGCACCCTGAACTGCTTGGAGAGGCCAACAGTCCTTCCACTGGCATGTCCTGAGGCTTCTCTACAGGAGCTGAGTGCTGTTGGACCCGTCTCCACAAGCAGCAAATGAAAAGACCCACTTGCCAACAGCATTCTCTGCTCCAGTCGGCAGGAAGTGTTTAGCTTCAGTCATCTCAGACCACAGCGAGGTCCAAGATCAACACCAGGCAGGCAGGAGAAGAGGCAACACGCTGGATGCTCAACCATGGACGTGCTGCTGCCTTCCTCTTCAGGCAGCCAGGGAGGTCTCTCTCCATTACACTCACACCAAAGCCTCCAGACCCCACGCAGCCCGGTGTCAGACCGGAGCGGGTATGACGGAACACAACATGCCTTAATGCCTGTTACAGGCTGTCCCTCTGCCCCAGCTCCCGCCTGTGCCTCTAGCAGGCTGGGACACCTGGCTTACAGACAGTCGGAGCTTGAGCAATGTGCCACAGGGCGAGACTCAACCACTGCTCCTGGCTGCACCCTCCCATTATCCCCAGCAGCCACATCCTCCCCAGTGCTCCTCCAGGTCCTCACCCGCGTGCGGTCTTCGATGCTGTAGATCCGGAGCTGCATAGGGATGTTGAAACTGTGTAGGAAGTTGCCTCCGAAAACCAGCGTGTCCATGGGAGTGTACACGGCATGGATCCAACCTCAGAGAGAAAGCAGAGTTTGAAGACTCCTCCTGAACAACTAGGCAAGGTCAAGGTCTCCTGACAGTCCAGCCCTTCCTACTTCAGTTCCTCATGAACAGTGTTCCGCAGAGCAGCGCTGTCAACTGCATAACTGTCCTGCTGCTCAGCTAAGGCCACCCTGACATCTGCACCCTTGGCCTGCACCCTGGTTAGCTGCGGACACACCCACCAGTCCTAGAAGCAGCAGATAGGATGGGGCCCTGCAGACAGCCAGCTCTGAGAGGAGGGCAGATGGCGCTGCATGCCAGTAACAACATCCACCCTCCTGAGTTACTCAAGACTCGGCTCACTTGACCCAGATGGTGAAGGCAGGTTTGTACTTGGGCACTTAAGCACACTTGTGGACCTGGCCTCATGTCCTCCTGCATCCACCTCCTGCCCAGGGCTTTTTGTCATCCTAGTGTCTCCAGAAAGTTGCTTTCTTAGCTGTGTTAAGCCTAAGAACAACAGCAACGAGGAGAACTGGCTTCCAAAGTCTGAGAAACAACTAAGAAACCCTTAAAGTAACTCAGCAGCTCCTAGATCTGGTATCTCCAAGGCTAAGCAATCCAGCCAAGCCCAACCTTTTGGGAATTCCAGCATGGGTTTCCTTAGGGCAAGGCCACTCAGTTCTAAAGAAGCCTCACTTGTGACAGCAGAACTCCAGTGAATAACTTGTGCAATCCCCAACACTTTCTGAAGCCTTCAAAGGGGTCCCACACTCTCTCTCCTTCCAGGGAGTATTCCCTAGCATAAGCACAGACATCCCGGGTCTCTGTCACAGGCTGTGCAGGGCTGGAAGACAGCCCTTGCTTCAGCTGCTTTACCACTTGCCTCATCTCTTTTGCCCCTGCTGCTTTCTAGCACCAACTGTGCACACGGGATGCTGCCTCTGATTATCCTGCTGTTGAACCAAGTTGGGCTAAAGGTTTCTCCTAACTCTCCCAAACCCAGCCTCCGTGCCCAAGCCCTTGAGTATTCCACAATACCCTGTAAGTCTCTCCATGTTACTGCTTCCCAGCTCCCTATCATGTTCTGGAGTTTCCCCAACACCCACTCCTAGCTATACGCTTTCCAGTTCTCTCATCTCCAGCACACACAGACTTCCATTGTCTCTCCTCATGTCCACAGTGGTCACCTTATTCCTTAACCTCCCTCACTGGGTTCCTTCCTTGCTGCACAACTGGAACCTAACTCTGCTGAGATTCCACAAGAGACCCAGGAGCTGAGCTGGGTTTTGGGAAAGCTGCCTTTAATAACCCATCAAGCTTGACATGAGCCAGGGCCAAATCCACATCCCATCTCCCTCTCCTGGTTTCTCATGGGGGAGGAAGCTAAATCCTGCCTGTTCTGATATTGCTTACATCCCAGGAGTTCCAGCCTCTTGCCACAACCCTGGCAGAGACCAGGATGCACCTGCCCACCCTGTGGTACCTGAGGGGATGACAAATGTGTAGCCCTGCTTGAGCTCGATGCGCTGGCACTCTGACACTCTGTCCCCAAGAAAAATGTCTCCCTGCTTCCCTGAGAGAAGCCAGTTTTCATAGAGCTCCAGGTTCTGGGGCGTAGGAGGGATCAGCCAGAAGATCTGCAAATAAAGACAACAAACATACGTAAGTCACCGTGTAACTAACAGCTACTGACTACTGCCTGCTCCTTTCCCACCTGCCCTGATCCCTCTGCAGCATCCACATCTCTCCCTCTCCCCACCCACAGAGCACAAGGCCCTGCAGAATTTCAGTCAAGCGACCTAATGGCTTTCCCAGTGGAGAGGGCACGTCACTGGAACCAGGTCCTTCACGTCAGGAACCTGATCTGAGTGCTGCAGGCAGGCTGAGCTTGGGATGCTCTGTAAGGAGGCGTATCCAACACAGGCCTAAAGAGATGCAGAGCTCACTGAAGACACCAGAGCCTTGGAGACAGACGGGATACCTACCTGCCTATCTCTGCCATGTTAGCAAGAGCTACAGCTGTGCCCCTGTACCTGGCAGTGGTGAGGCCACATCTTGAGTGCTGGGTCCAGTTCTGGGCCCCTCACCATAAGAAGGACACTGAGGTCCTGGAGTGTGTCCAGAGAAGGGCAACCAGGATGGGGAAGGGGACTGGAAGTCAGATCCTGTGAGGAGCGGCTGAGGGAGCTGGGGGTGTTCAGCCTGGAGAAGAGGAGGCTGAGGGGAGACCTTATCACCACCTACACTGACCTGACAGGAGGGTGCAGAGAAGTGGGCGATGGTCTCTTCAGCCATGTGACAGGAGATGGGACAAGGGAAAATGGCCTCAAGCTGCACCAGGGCAGGGTCAGATCAGATGTTAGGGAAAAGGTCTTCCCCAAAAGACTTGTCAGGACCTCGAACAGGCTGCCCAGGGAGGGGCTGAGTCCCCACCCCAGGTGTGTTTACCAGATGGGCAGATGAGGTGCTCAGGGATATGGGTTAGCATAGGACAGGAATGATCTTAAAGGTCCTTTCCAACCAGGAGATTCCGTGAAGCAACCCCAGATGAGCAGCTCAAATCCGACACTGTTTCAGAGCTACTTATCACCAGAAACTGTTCAAGGGGTTTGAAGCAGAGACCTGTCGCTGACTTTCAGTTCCAAGAGACTAAAAGCCACTTCCCTAAAGCACCTTTAACTCCCCAACAGGGACTGCTCTCCTACCTTCCCCCCTCGGTGGATGTGGTACCACACAGAAGTGCCACCGAAGTCCACATGGAAATCTGTGTAGCAGCCCTTGACACTCATCAGACAGTACCTGGTGAGAAACAAGATGACAAGAAGATGAACGTGAGTGGTGGCGCACATTTTAGAGCAGGGACAACCTATCCAAAGGGAGCAGGCTCCCCAAACTCAGGCTAGTGCCTCAGTGCAGTGCCAGAAGCCAATTCCTGCGGTGCCAAGCACTGTAGCTGCCGGGAGGTGGTGGCTTTCAGAATTCTCTTTGCATCGGTGTCATGAAAAGATACAGCCCAAGTGAGAACTTGTCTCCTCTCCCACCCAGCAGATCTAGAAAACCCTGTGTCACAGGTCTGGCGTACTGGGCAGCACCAAGAGCTCAACTGACTCCAGAGGTCTCAGGCACCAAAGCACAGTTTGTTCCTAGAACCCGTGCAGTCACCCTTCTGCATGGCACGTGAAGGGGCTGAGCTTAACTAACCACGGTGTCCCGGCAAGCGGTGCCCACTGAAGCACAGGGACTGTTCCTCCCACTTCCCTGTGGTACAGACTGCTCCTCCCAAGGGCAGCTTTCAGGCTTCACTGCCTGCCGCTGCTGGAACAGCTCAGGGAGTCACTTACTTCTGCACCTTTGGATACTGCATCTCCAGGATAGCATTCGTAGACTCTGTCTGACTCTCCTTCAGGTGTCTGGGCCACATGTTATCAACCCAGTCAATCAAATCCACCTACAGCAGAAAGGTGGGAGACATGAGTAGAGATGAAAGGGGCACAGGAACCCCTTTTGCTACACCCAAGGCTGTTCTGGGAGCTCAAAACCACTTCCCGCCTGCCCAGTGAGCCCGCAGCTCACACACAGCTGGGCATCTGTGAGATGCAGGGTCACACTGGGTCATAGAATCATAGAATGATATGGGTTGGAAGGGACCCCAAGGATCATAGAGCTCCAACCCCTCTGCCACAGGCAAGGCCACCACCCTCAGGCCTGGATCTACACAAGGTTGCCCAAGGCCCCATCCAACCTGGCCTTGAACACTTCCAGGGATGGGGCATCCACCAACTCTCTGGGCAGCCTGTTCCAGCCCCTCACCACTCTTTCTGTACAAAACTTCCCCCTAGTATCTCATCTCACCCTCCTCTCCTTCAGCTTCATTCCTCCCCCCTTGTCCTGCCATTGTCTACCCTTTTAAAAAGTTGATTCCCCTCCTGTTTGTATGCTCCCTTCAGGTACTGGAAGGCTGCAGTGAGGTCCCCCCGCAGCCTTCTCTTCTCCAGGTAGAAGCAGCCCAGCTCCCTCAGCCTCTCTTTGTAGGGCAGGTGCTCCAGCCCTCTAAGCATCTTTGTGGCCCTCCTCTGAACCCTCTCCAACAGTTCTACATCCTTCTTGTACTGGGGGCCCCAGGTCTGGACACAGTACTCCAGGTGGGGCCTCACGAGGGCAGAGGGGGACAATCACCTCCCTTTCTCTGCTCGCCACTCCTCTTGTGATGGATCCATCAAAGCCTCTGAGATACCGCGCACAGACTACCAGCACCCCAATCCCAGAACACACCCACAACTAACGATGGGACCAAGGGAAGGGGAGAAGCCCTGGCGTTAGCTGAAGGGCCACAATACCCCCTTTTTGGTCCCCCTCCCCCAAGCCAGAAACCTTCCCAAAGCCACTGGTGCAACCCCAGCATGTGAAGCCCTTCAGCCCAAGTGCCTCCAGGTTCACATAAACAGCCAAGTGTGGGTACTGCGGGTACTGGGATGCTGGTCTGCTTCGGGGTCAGGCAGTAACCAGCACTGAAGCCTGCATGCACTGGGCTTTGGTATCACACCCCGCCGGGCGGCACCTGCAGGAGGGGGAAACTCAGCTTCAGGCCAGCCAGAACAGGCACAGAAGACCAGGCTCCCTCTAGAGTTACCAGGGAGAAGTGAACGGCCCTACAGAGCTGCACATTCCCCTCCACCAACTGCAGAGGGAGTTCGGGATGTCCATCCTGTCCTTCCCACCTTGAACACTTCACTAAGGGAAGTTTTCCTCCTGCTACCTGCTACCAGCACAACTCCAGTCGTAACCTTGGCATGGGAAGCCCTCCCTGAGCACAGGATCGATTCCTAACAGGACCGTGGTTTCCCCACAAAGTTCCGAGACTTCGCTCCCCTCTCTTGCTGAGTTCTGCTGCCCAATTCAGGCCTAGCTGGAGTTTTACACCTGGCCCTATGCTACTGCACCATCTCTGCTCCGAATCTTTCTTAGCCCACAATGGAACTGGTTACTGCTGTGGGACACGTGCGTGATGTACCACGCATCAGAGCGGTACAGCACACGGAGCAGGGGAAGGCAGGCCCGAGGCTGAGCGACAGCCAAAGCCATGGCCGATTCCACTGTCTGCCAACTGGGAGAAGCTGGGAGGCAGCATCCCCTCCCTGTCCCCGACGCTCGCTGCTGGGCCTGAGCACAAGTCTGATCCCTCCAGCTAGACTCAGGTGCAGTTCAATCGCTGAGCCTGGCCCTGGTCACCAGCCAGATGGAGCAAATTCCTGCGCCCCAATTATTCCGCAGCCAACCGCTTCCATTTCTCTAATTGCTGACAGCCATGAGCAAGCCAGCTCTCTGCGGATCCACACACCAGCAACACGACTGCGGTCACTATGGCTGAGGGGTGCACGGGCTGGGCAGCTCCAGCCAACCTGGGAGATCAGCCAGAGCAGGTGAGGTCTGAGACAAACACAGGAGGAGCTCCAGCACCTTCCAGAACACAGTGTCAACGTCCCTGCCCGAGCCCACACGTGTTACAAGCCATCCCTTCCCCTCAGACGCAAAAGGAAAGGAGGCTCCTGCGGGAGGAAGGGCCACGCTCACCGTAGCGGGTCTCTGCACCAGGTTCTCCAGCTTGGTGTGGCTGAACTCCAGGCTGATGACGTTGTAAAGCTTCTCCCGCTCGGCCTCCGGCGTTTCGTAGTAGCGTGCCCACTGTGCCATGGACATCTCGATATCCCTCTGCGTGTTCACATCCATGACGTCCACCATCCGACGGCTCCCTGCCAGAACAGGCAGACGTTACCGCACCGTCCCCGTGCACACCCAGAAGAGACACAAAATCCTCAGAGAACCCACCCATGCACGTGCTATGTCTGGGCCTCTCAGAATCGCAGAATTTGTGGGGTTGGCAGCGACCTTCAGAGGCCATCGAGTCCCACCCTCAGCAGTGAGCAGGGATATCTTCACTAGGGCAGGGCGCTCAAAGCCCCACAAGCCTGATCTCGAATGTCCCCAGGGATGGGGCCTCCTACACATCTCTGGGCAACCTGTGCCAGGGTGTCACCACCCTCAGAGTGAAAACTGCTTCCTCAGGCCTCATCTAACCCTGTCCTGCTCGAGTTTAAGCCATCACCCCTTGTCCCACTGCTCCATGCCCATATAACAGCCCTACCCAGCTTTCCTGTGGATCTTTTCTCCTTACGGCTTGAAGATGCCCACACTTGCTTTGCTCAAATTAGGCAATTGATTGTTTTTAAGCACATGGCACTCAAAGACTTCAGATATTCACATAACTCCTTCTGGGTAAGGTTACAACTTCGTCCTCTTCCATCCCCACACGGAACCAGAACATGCTTCCGGTCAAACCCGGCTCCTCAAGCAGGTGGGAGCTGTGACCCACTGGCTAAGGACGGCTCAGGTCACACCAGCTGTGGAGCCACAGAGACAGACCTCTCCCTTTGGCCAACCCCATCTCTCCCCTTCTGCCCAGGGCGCAACAGAGGTGTGCCGCGGGCCCCGGACACTTACCGACGCACAGCCGCACATCGTTCACGCTGAAGTCTGGATCCGGCATCCTGAGGGACAAACACCTCGCTAGACAGAAGTTACACCGCGCTGCTGGCTGCAGACCCCTCCCACCAGTAACCCCAGTACTGGCACCCTGAGATGCACTGTGCTGCTTGTTGCCCCTTGGGTGTGGGTGAAGAGCATGGAGCTCGATGTCTGGGGGCACAGGGCTGAGCTGAGTGCTGGACCCGACTCCTGGCATGGGAAGCACGTTTGCGAACAGGACAGACCTTCTCCAGCATGTGAGCTGCTGTACAGCACCTTCTGGCAAAGGAGCATGCAACCCCAGCTCTCAGTTTAAAGGCTGCTTCACTGAATGAACCCCAAATAAAGGGCATCACCTGCCCACTACGAGCAGCCTGTTTCCCTGATGCAGCACGATCGCCCCAACTGTTTGTACTGGAGCACATCTGTGGATAAATGCCGCTGTCACAGGCAGAATGGGTGGGCAGCGATCCAAGCAGCTCTCAGCCCAGAGAAATAACCAAGAGTTCTGCAGAAATCCAGTTTCATCCCCGCTGGAACTCTCAGTACCCAACTCATGCCCTCCTAAGTTATCCAGCAGTTAAAACCCAGCCCTGCATGCTCTCCTATCTATCTCCCCGCAGCCCATCATCGCTGGCTCAGGTGCTGCCCACCCGTTTTCAGCCTGCTGAGGAAGCTACAAGCAGTGCTGCCGACACTGTTTCTTTGCCAGGGCTAACTCATTCCTCTGCCTTCTGTGTTAACCATCCCCAAAACACCGACCCAGCAGAAACCCTGGATCAGATCAGCTGTTTTTAGTTCCTGAGGGACAGCTGTTGTACTCTGATGTAGTGTTACCTGCCTTCAACCAACACCTACTACCCCACAGCATGTCTGTGTGAACATCACCTGCCAGCACAGAGCCTCGTGTGGGCACAGCTCTGTGCTCGGAGCTGTGACCCTCCACTGACTGGCTGCAGCACCACAGACACAACAGGTTAGAAGGAGCCGTGCTGGGCAAGGCAGGTCAGAGCTCTGAAGTGCCGGAAGCACCACAAAATCGCTTGGCTCCCTGGTAAGGGTCAGACCCCGCACAGCACAGAGTGGGGAGGTGAGAGCTCAGGACAGATGCAGCCATCACCCTGCACCCCAGGCACTTACTTTATCCCCAGGCCATCGGAGCTCCTGAAGATGAGAGGGTCCCTCAGGCCACCCCGCTGGATGTATTCAACTGTGAAATCTGGTGTGGGGAGAAAAGAAGAGAGATGGGGCTAGGGAATGCTCCTTCAGAAGGCTATAGGGAAGTTGAGGCTAGGAAGGACCTCTGGAGATCTCTAGCCCAACCCTGATCCCAGCAAATAACTTCACACTTGGGTCAGGTTGTTCAGGCCCCGTCAGGCTGAGACCTCAGAACCTCCTCATACCTCTGTGGCAAGGTTGGCCACTGAGAGAAAGCCCTGACCCTGGCTATTTCTCCAGCCCTCTGGAAAACCCAGAGCAACTTTGGCAGCTCCACAAGCAGCGTGGCGTATGCTGCTGGCATGACTGGCACAGGAACCCCAGGGAGACTGCACCAGACAGGGCACAGTCCTCGGTCCCGAGCAGCTCACAACCAATGCTCCACCCTCCCGGTAAATCCTCACGCTGACTGTACCAGCTGCGTGATGACAAGATTCCACCGAGCCGCACGCATGGCAAGAGAAAGGGGAGAGCCCGCAGAGTCCTGGCACTGAGAAAGGGGAGAGCCCACCAAGGCTTCGAACTGAGCACCTGCAGACACGTGGCTGCAGTTCCAGGTGCTGGCCCCAGCAAACCCTCCCATTCCTATGCACCCCAGCAAGTCTGCAGCACTGCAGAGCAGCTCGTCACTCTTCAGACTGAGCGGCTTCCATGCCATTTCCTCCCCCACCCCCAGTACAGCTCCCCTGCTTCGAGGGCTTGGCAGGCTTGAGCCAGTCCTCCAGCACCATGACCCACATCACCTTCAAGCTGTGGGGCAGCAGGTAGAAATGGCCCCTGCCTGCTCTGTGTCACCAGGGTTCCACAAGTACAGCGGTTTGTGGGAAAGCACGGAGCCAGTGGGAGCAGCGGGCACTTTTCCCAACTTTCAGACACATGGAAGGCAAAGAGCAGCAAAACGCGGGACAGCAGGACAGGATTTCGTTAACACACTACAGCCTCGGAGCCACCCATCGACTGGCAGTCTGGGAGGCTCTGGGTGTAGCTGCACAAGAGCACATCCCACTGCCATCACTGTTTGCTTTGTGCGGAACGCTTGGGGAAAGGTCACCTCACACCGTGTCCAGCTGCAGAAGGAACCAAGCACAGCAGCTGCTGGCCACAGGCAGTGGCAGCACCTGCTGAGGCCCCAATACAAACCTTTGCCTTCCATGAAGACCACGAAGGTGGAGTTAAATTTGTTAGTTGACAGCTTTTCCTCAAGGTCAAACGTCCTCTTCCCTTCAATTTCATCATCGGAGATGCCGTCATCCTCATAACGCCGCCTCATGGTGCCACGCTGAGGGAAGAGCAGACAAGGAAGGGAAGAGTTATGGACCAGGAAGAATCCCAAAATTGCTAGGTTGGAAAAGATCTTTGGTATCATTGAGTCCAACCGTTCCTCTCCTACGCTAACCCATATCCCTGAGCACATCATCTACCTGTCTGTTAAATACACCCAGAGCAGTGACTCAAGCCCCTCCCTGGGCAGCCTGTGCCACATCCCAACAACTCTTTCAGGGAAGAACTTTTCCCCAATATCTGATCAGTGTAGTCTCCCCTCAGCCTCCTCTTCTCCAGGGTGAACACCCCCAGCTCCCTCAGCCGCTTCTCATAGGATTTGCCCGCCAGTCCCTCTCCCAGCCTGGTTGCCCTTCCCTGGACACAGTCCAGGACCTCAATGTCCTTCTTGTAGTGAGGAGCCCAGAACCGGACTCAGCACTCGAGGTGCAGCCTCACCAATACCCAGTACAGGGGCACAATCCCTGCCCTGGCCACGCTGGGCCTGACACAAGCCAGGATGCTGTTGGCCTTCCTGGCCATCTGGGCACACTTCTTGCTCATGGTCAACTGCAGTCACCCATCACCCCCAGGCCCTTCTGCAGATGCCTTGCCCCCAGCCTGTCATGCTGCTCAAGGTTGTTGAGCCTCATCCTGCTGGTGTCAGCCCACAGATCCGGCCTGACCAGGTCCCTACAAAGAGGCTCCCCACTCGCAGGCAGATCGACCCTTCATCCCAGCTTCCCAAACTTACTGATGGACCATCCACTCCCTTCATCCAGGTTGCTGATGAAGACACCGAAGATGCCTGGCTCCAGGACTGAGCCCTGGGGAAACACCACTGGTGGCCAGAAGAACCAGCTCATGTCCCAGAGTCTCACCTCAAACTAGCTGAGCTCAGCCCAGGCTTTTAGGGGAACCCTCTCCCTGTCACCGCCGGCTCCGTGAGGCCTCCACACTTCCCTACAAGTCACTTTCCCCATGGGGTCTCTCCCCCCAGGAGGCATCGCTGATGCAGCTTTCAAGCAAGACCAGCCAGAGAAAGTCTGTCTGTCATGGACCCGAAGCCACCACCGAAACATTGGATTGGCTCCTCCTCCCACCGAGGGATTGGCATGGGTTGGGCTGACTGGAGACAGATCCTTCACTCCTAGTGATCCTAACACAACAACACCGGAGCAGGGAGACTGGTTCGTGTGTCTGGGCCAGAGGAGAAGGAACCAGCTTCCCACTGTTATAGGTGCATCAGCACTCCCTGCACTGGAGGTAACGGCGCTTGGGAATGGCAATCCCTACCGGAACGCCAGCGCACAAGGGAAGACATTGAAGCTGAAGACTATTTCCATGTTTTCCTCTTCAGCAATGCCTGTACACAACAGCTGATTGATTCCTTGTCTGGGGAGGGGCAGGAGGGGGGGGAAGCAGCCCTTTTCTTAGAGGGTCCCAACAGTACGTCCGTGCCAGGATTCCCAACAGACATCCTCCTCCATCACTGCAGGATCTGGAAGCAATCCCTGCCCCCAGCTGTTAGCCACCCCTCAACAGGCCAGCTTTGCTCCTGGGAATGCTCCCTACATCCCCTCAGATAAAAGCCAACCTGGGCTGAGTTAGCCAAGCTGACTTCCCCCAATTAGGGATGCTCCCATTATAAAGCAGCTGCACCAAACTGTTGTGCCAGCAGCCAGACAGGGATGGGACAGGGTGGGAGGTGATGCGGCAGCAATGTCACATCTGGGCCTGGAAGCTGGTACCTGCCCGCAGCAGGGAGGGACAGCAGCAGGGAGGGACTGGGGTCACATCCCCAGCAACACCACTGCTCCCAGACATGCACCTCTCCAAGGGACCAAATTCACCATGGTGGGCAAGGGGACCAGCACCCCACCTCGTCCCACAGCACCTCCCTGCCTGCAGCGGAGCGCTTTTGAGAGCTCGTTTCTTCCCTTTGTCAGGGTCTCCTGGAAGAGATGAGAAGCCTTTCCCAAGTGAGGGCACACACCTCTGCTCCCCTCCCTGCCAGCCATAGATTCCCACCCCGCAGCTCAGCACCAATTGGGGCTTCACCAAAAGCCACTCTCCACTTCCCTCCCTCTGCCTCCCGTAGTGAGGTAAGGTAGGGCTTGTTCTGACCACATCAGTCCCAGGAGGTACCAGCCCACTGACCTTTCCTGACATCAAAAGCCCTTAAGTGGGTGAGGGTTTATTTTGTCCTGAGCAGTCCCAACCCTGCCCCACAGAGCCCTGGCTGCTGTTCTGCCCACCACAGGCCGCCAAACTGAACTAAAAACCCAGAGGAGGATTTCCAGCCATCAGTCTGATTACTCCATCACTTTGCTTGTCTCTCCCTTCTTTTTGGCCTCAGCTACTTAAACAGCACCTGGGAAGAGACAGGATTCCTTTAAGGATCCTTGTGCAGCTCCTTAGCTTGGCCAGGATTGGAGCACGTGAGAACACTTATTTAAAACAGGGACACCCCAAGCTAGAACTTCAGCTCCCACTGCCCAGCAAGCCCATCAGCTCACGGACAGTCCCTCCCCTCGCACCCAGGCAGGACAGCTTCCCTCTCCCACTGCTCACATCTCCTGTGAGGCTTTCCCAGCCTCCCTCCAGAAACATCACCTTCACCAAAACGACACAAATATTGAACTAACTGTCCTTACAAGCCTTTACGGACACACTCACATCATTCTGAGTGACATATTCCTGGACACACTGAATTGGAGAGCTTGGGCTGTGCTGTGCGCACCAGCTCACTGGCTGGGAACAGATATTGGGCACTAGGACCATGCATCCATGCGCTCCCAGCACAATCCCAGGGCTCAAACTCGCAAACTTTGTCCAGTTTGTCTTTAAACCAAACCTGGCCCATTCCAAGAGGCGTACTAGGATGTGAAGCCAGAAGTGCAGAGGTTTTACTGGGAGAAGAGTACCTGGGCTGCACTCTGTCAGAGGGTGAGCCCAACTCAGAGAGCGTTTCCCCTTAAAACCCACCGGATTTGTTAAGCCTGCGGGATGCTCCGATGTAACATGAGGAGGGCACAGAGAAGGACTGACATGGCATGCCCACCTTCTGCTGAAAAGTCCCAGTGGTTTGGGAGAGGCAAATTGATGGTTCCCCAGGCAGGGCCCAGCACCGGCTTGGCAGGCTTGGGGAGCCATCGCCCTTCTGTTGAGAGTCAGCAGGTACCTGGGGTCGGGCCAGGCTGCCAGCTCCCGAGAGGAACAGAGCCTCTTCCCACCATGAAGCCTCACATATCCCTTCTGTGCGGGTGGTCTGACAGATGCCTGGGAAGGATGAAGACAGAGGGGCAGGTGAAATGCTGGAAAGAGTGGCCAGACCCAAACCTGCCTCTACATAACCTACCTTTGGCTCCCAGGCTAGAAGCCCAGGTGGTAACCCAGGGGTATCCCAGGGTTCCCAGTGAAACCACACAACAGAGGCTCTCGCCTGGGGCTGAAACTCCTGCCTGCAGGCAGGCTCGGGCCTCCTGAGGCGCCAGGTTTGGGTCATGTGCTGGAGTTTGTGCTGCTCCAGCCAGATGTGTGAGGAGCGGCCACAGCCCCATTTCACACAGCCATCTCTCACGCTAAGGAGTGGTGCAGCCAGCTGACAGCACTTGTCTGAGGACACCAGCAGGGTGTAAGGTAACAGCACGAATGCACTGCACCGGCTGATAACCAACACACTGAGGAAACCCCTCATCTGCGTCACCTCGAGGAGACCCTGGTGTCCGGCTGATGTGCGCACGTCGCCTTTAACCCAACGGGATGGCATTAGCTGGCTGGCTCCTCAGCGCTCCTCTACAGCTACTGCCAGGACAGGCCAGGGCAAGGTGCAATGTCTCACGCAGCTTCAATGCCGAGTACAGACCCTTGGGAGTCTCCAGCTGCTGCAGCCACCCACCTGAGCATGAATCCACCACAAGCTCCATCTGGCAGCTCCCTTTAGATTTCCTTCTGCCCCAGTCACGGTTCCTGTCCTGCCAGACTGGCACGCTGCGCCAGGCGTTGTCTGGCCCTCTGGAAGTGGCAGCACGCCAGCATGGGCTCAGGAATGAGTGGGCCAGTTCATTGAACAGGAATGTGACTGCACGGCCAGGCCTGACCCAGATCCTGCTGGCGCCATGGAAGGATGCTGTACTCATCCTGGGGGGACAGTCCCAGCAAGAAAGCAGTCCCACCAGGGCTGAAGGACCCCAGAATAGTGGTAAGCTGCCAGAGATGCTCTGCAGAGGAGCCCCTGCTCCCTTCTCCACCTGCCCGGCTCCCTGCCCTGCTCCCTGCCCTGTGCCCTATTACAGCTGCTGCCTGTGTGGTGCTAGCTCCAATGCTCGGTCACTTAGGGAGCACCTCAAACATGCCAAGCGGGACAGCACTGAGCCAGGAGAAGAGTGGATCATTCATAGCCATTTTAGGGTAATCTGTGTAAGGGATCCATGATTACCTACTGGAGGGAAGAAGCCAGGAGAGGAAGGAGCCTTCTTCTGCTACTGGATCAGCTCCAGAGCTACATAGCTGTACCCCCTGGGAACAGGAACCAGCTCCACCAGTGCAGCCTGCCTCCATTGCTTACACTTGAGCACAGTAAAACCACGTACTTAACCAAAACATCCACAGCAGTAACAGCCCTCCCCCAGTGCTTAGGACAGACCTTTGAGCATGCTGAGAAGCTGAAATGTGCCCTGTTTGGGCCACAGGACCATTTTGCATGGGTTAATCCTGAGCACTAATGACAGTTCAGAGGACAGAGCCTGCTCCCAGCAGATGGTCTGGTCACTCACTAGCAAACTCAGAGGCTTTGCAACCAAGAGAAATGCATTTCTTAGGATGCCACTTCACCAGCCCAACCTGCCGTGGACTCGCATTACACAAACTTCACCCGACTCCAGCTCAGATCCCCGCACAGATCTGTGCCATGGGACCAGGAAACTGTTCCGACTTCTTCCCTGCTCTTGTTCTCAGCACAGCCTCTGAGGCAAATGGAAAGCAGCCACACCACAAAGGTGCAGTCACACAGAAACAGACTGAAGCACCTTAAACTCTAATCGCTTTGCAATGGGGAAACAGGGATGTGGAAGGAAAGGATCATCTCCTCCAGCCAAAGTCGAACATACTTGTCCATCAGTCCAGCATCAGCCACATCGCCTGCTCCACACACTCTCATCCAGATTAGCTTCCCTCATTCCTGTGGGCAAGGGAAGAGTCTGGCCTCCTAATTTGCACAGTATGTAGGAGAATGGGAGCCCAGTCATGGCCAGGGACCCAAAAGCACTGCCACAATCCAAACAGCTCACATCAGTTATACAATGCCTTGCGTGTACTCGGCCGGGGCCACAGCGCTTTCATGCCATTGTTGTCTTGGGAGGGTGGGGAGAAACAATACTGTAGGGCGTGCAGAGCAGACAGGAGGGAGGAAAGGCTTCAACACTTCCAAGCGTGCATTTTAGGAGAGGCAGCATCTACCAGGACTTTGGGCAAAGCTAAGCAGAGGAGTTTTCCCCTTCTGGAGACTGCGGCTTCCTCCCAGCACCAGTACACGTGCCACTGGTCTCAAACTCCCCAAATCGGGTCTCTGTATGAGGACAGATGTGGTCAGTGTACAATCTTAGGGCTCCAACCCCCTTTTCTCTGGCACGCCTTCATCCCCACCTGCCAGAGACAGGAATTGCTGGCTTGTGAAATAACCGGCGATACCTGCACAGGGCAGGAGACACGCAGAGGCGTGACACGCTAATGCCAGCCTGTCCCACGAGCACACACTCTGAGGGCACAAATCTTTCCTACAGCCCAAACCTGATCTCTGCTGGGGAGGAGCTGTGTGCCCTGTCCCACAGCTGGGTCCTGGCTGAGCAACTCTGCCCAGCAGGCTGCCACAGCCCCCCAGCTCTTCTTCCTGCTCCCCAATGCAGGGCATCCAGAGCACACTGGCAAGTCCCAGCCCTGGGCTCGTCAGCTAACGACTGTTTCGTCCCAGGGGTGGCTCAGCTACTGGGAGGTTTCCCACATGTCAGCTGTTGGGTCAGCCAGGGACATGCGAGCTCCCAAAAGGAGATTGGCAGATGCACCCAAAACTGCTATCCATGATCATCCCAGAAACTCAGCTCCAGCAAAGCAAGGAGTAAGTCAGACACGTTACATATAAACCTGTCACACAACCTCCACACTCAGCATTAAGGGATATTTAAATACTGGTGCTGTTTTTACCCTGTTTTTTGTGATCTGAGAGAGGATTTGGGCAGTTTTTCATCCTGATGAGAGTTTTCCAAGGAAGAGGAGACAAGCAGCCCAAAGCCTTTCTCTCTGTGTCAGGCAGGGTCAAGATAGCAGCAGTTTATTCATTCTCCACCACCAGCCAGACAGCAATTCTCATCTCAGACAGCTGTCCTTCACCATAACTTGGGTACCCTTCCCTTACTGTAGGAGATAGGAAGCGTGAATATTAATCCTGCACACAGCTCCTTCTCTCAGGGATACCGGGCAAGTGCCTCACGCAGCTCCACAGTGGTACTCTTCAAATCCCTTCCTTGGGCATCCCCTATCCATCAGGAAGCGCTGATATGTTGGAGCATGGCTGCCTCGAATGGGGAAGGAGCTGGCAGCTGGCTAGGAGAACCAGCAGGCTGCTCTCCTGTGGGTTGGGGTTTGGGTTGTTTTCTTGAGAAGCTGAGTACAAGGTCATTTTTGGAAAAAAGAGTACAAGGCATCCTTTGGCTCCAAGAGCCTCACGTATTTACGGAGCGAGACCAACAAACACCGCAGTATTTCAGTCACTTCCTTCCCTGTCTGCTGCCATTCCCTCTCTGGTGCCCCAACCTCTCCATCTCCCTGTCCCCAGGAAGCCTCTCCTTGCTGTGCCACAGCTCCTTCTACTTCAGGTGACCACAGCACCTCTCATTCCTCTTCCTGTGCCGCCTCCTCCTTTCTGCCTGCCAGGTTTCCAGAGCAGCCCACCTGGTCCAAAGCCTCCCACAACCCTCCCTTCTTCCTTTGGAGGAAAGATGTTGCCATGAAGACTACAGCCAAGTTTTATTCCCTCTCCTCAACTCCTTCCAAACTCACTTTGCTGCAGGAGTTATGACCTCCACCCGGGCACAGAATGGTGTGATGACCAGAGGTGTCTCTCATTCACCCCTGAGCATCCTTACCGGTGCCTCCAGGCCACTCATCGCTTTGCAGGGTTTCTTTGCTGAGATGCACCCAGACTGGTAACAAACCAACGAGCTCAACTCTCCTCTGTTTATGAGCTCAACTCCCCACACACTTCCACAGTGAATGGCTCTTGCCTAGGGAGGTTCAGACCTTCAACACCCAAGCTCATCTATGGGTGTTTTAAGCCTGAGCGAGTACCTATGGCGAACAGGAACATCTGGAGTTCAGCCTCCAAGACACCACGCTGAGATCTGCCAGAAATTAAGAGCCACCCCCCAAGTGTCATGCAAGATCAGTGGAAAGGGGTCCTGTTTTTCTTGGAAGGCACAAGGCACAGGCAACTCCTGGCACAGGACAAATAAGCCCAGAAGCAGCAAGGCCGTCACAGCACAGAGCAGGTGCCGGTGCCAGAGCTGGCTACGCAGGGGAGACACTCCCTTGCAAGTACTTTCAGATAGGGCAGCAAGCACGCAGATTACCACAGCCAATCACCAGGCTGCCAGGACACTGCTTATCTTGCACACAAGAGCTTTTCCTTTCTATATTCCTCCCTAGCAAGCCTGCGCCTTCGCCCACAGCTCCTGGTCCAGGCCCACAGCTCCTGGTCCAGGCCCACAGCTCCTGGTCCAGGCCCACAGCTCCTGGTCCAGGCCCACAGCTCCTGGTCCAGGCCCACAGCTCCTGGTCCAGGCCCACAGCTCCTGGTCCAGGCCCACAGCTCCTGGTCCAGGCCCACAGCTCCTGGTCCAGGCCCACAGCTCCTGGTCCACACAAGCACATGATTCGTATTTCTATGCTCCTCCCCACCTCCAGTCCTCCCAGCTTCTCCTCAACTCCTCTTCCTCCTAAGCATGGGAAGCAATAGCTAAACTGCACCATCTCCTGTCCCCTCAAGGCACAGAGGGTCCTACAGAGGTGTGCCCATGGCATTCTGTTAACTGTGGGGCTCTGCAGAGCCCTTTGCTTTGCCAAATCAATGCTGGTGCACCAGAAGTGATCAATAAAGTGGTCCTGGGCTCCTCACTCCCCCAGCTAGGAGGAGGCCTGCAGCAGGATCTGCAGAGAAGGCCATATTCCCACGTGCAGGATATCCAGGACAATCTGTCAGTGGCCAAATGTCTCAGGGAAGCCTGGAGGCCAGCCCAGTGTTCGGACCAACTAGCAGCTGGATGATTTTAGCAGCTTTGCATGCCCCATCCACCAGCGATAACTTTCTGGACAAGATGGCCATGCTAAACCACCTCCTCTGCTGCCTGGTTTCACCAGAGGAACCTAAGAACTAACCCAGCAGGTTTCATGCCTCCCATCATCTCTTGGGATGTGAGGAGCAGAACCAGCATATCCCAGGTAGCACATTCCCAAAGACAGACTCAAAGCACTAGGGTGAAGACTAAACCGGAATCTCTGCGGAACTGGAGCCCTTCCAGGCTTCACAGCTCCAGGAGGGATTCCTATCACGAGCAGGGCTAGCAGTGTTCCAGAATGAGCAGGGAGAATGCTTTGGTTTGCACTTCTGGGTTACGAATTTGGATGTACACAAGGAGTAATTGGGGAATTGGAGCAAGGCTGAAAGAAGCAAGTGGGGAAACTGCACCAAGGGGCTGAGGAGAATTCTGGCAGCTGCTGCTAAGCCACACACTGACCAGCCGGAGCAGCAAAGCCATGAGACAGGAACGCCCTGGATCAGATCACACAGATGGGCAAGTCTGGCAGCTGTCCCAACAAGGAAACACTGCTCCTAGGAAAGGACAAAGCTTCTCCCTCCTGTCACCTACAGCAGATTTCACATGCAGCCACTGTCCCGGCTAGCTCTGACAGCACTGGCCACCCTCAGACTGCCCACACCCACCCACGACAGCACTCTGGGACCAGCACAAACCCTGCCTGGATGCTAGAGGCACTTGAGGAAGCTCAGGAAGGAGCACCAAATTTTCTAAACTCCTTTAATTACCTCCCCCCTCTTCCAAACCAGAAGGAATCAGGGGAAAAAAACCCCAACAGCCTGCTGTGTGGAGCCCTTTCCTGCCAGGGAGTCCCCAGCACACATGTTACGCAGGCAGGTAGGTGTGTTACCTCCTACTCCTTTCACTTCACTCACAAAGGCAACAGAGCATCCCCAAAACGGAACAAAGCAGCCCTGACTTCTCCAAATCAGCCAGGTTTGAAAGTGACAGACACTGAAGACACCTTCCCCTCTGGGGAAAGAGCGGGCTGTTTGCTTCCAGGCTGCTGAGCCTGCAGAGACCCGGCAGAGCTGGCGCAAGGACCAGATGGAGCCACAGGCATTGAGAGACAGAGGCCCAGCTGATGTAACTTAGTAGGTCAACACTACACAGCTCCACTCCTTTCTGGGCCAGGCATGGCACCCTTCTGTCCCCCACGGGCTAAGAGTTCAGAGGATTACCGAAGTGCTCAAGCTCCCAATTTCTCAGCGTCTCAACCCAGCTCTGCAGAAGCCTGTTGCCAGTCGTGCCCCATCACACAAACCCAACAAGGGTTGACCACAGAAGCACTTGGATAGCAAAAGCACAGGAAGTTTGGGGGTTTGTATGGCAATTCCTGCTGAGCTGATGCTGTCCTTTAAAGAGGGCAACCTGTTGCTGTTCAAATTGCAGGCTGCAGGGCCTGGGATGCTTGCAAAGGAGGAAAACCACCCGAGGCCACGCAGAAGTACACAGACAGCATGTGAAACCATCTACTAGGAAGAGTATTTCCTCCGAACTCTGCACTGTTACGCCACCACCGCACACAGCCCCTCCGCCCTGTTCCACAAGTGCCTGATCCTTCCCTGCTCCAAACAGGGCAAAGGGGCTCAGGAGCTCAGCAACACCAGGAAACATTTATCCATGGAAAGTTATAGACCCTGAGGCGGACTAACCTGAAAGGAGCACACGTTGCCAGCCCCTTCCTTTCCACTTGCCTCAGCTCCATGGCAAGGTGACAGCTCCTGCAAGCTGGAGTACATGGGAGAGCAAGAAGGAAGGAGCAACTCTCAGGTAGAACAGCGCAGGCCGTCCTCTTAGCCTCTCCCCCCCACTTTTAAATAGAGGCTTTTCTGCTCTTACACTTTCTGATTGTTCTTCTCCAAGCTCTGCAGCACCACGACTCTCCTGTCTGCCCCGCAGGCTTTCACCACTGCCTCATGAAAAGCAAGAGAAAATATCCCCTCCGCATCTCACTCGGAGCAAGAATGCACCTCGCTGGTTGGCAGCTGCTTCTCTAGGTAACGGTGCCACCAAGCGCCGTCCCAGTGCCTTTTCTCTCCAGCTCTGCCAGGACTGCCAAGACACAACAGCATGACCCTGCAGTCAGTCCCCAACCACAGACAAGGATTATTACACCCCAGAGCCTCTTCCTTAACAGTGAGGGATGACTTCACTGAAATTGTGTGACAGCTAAAACCCTAGGATCCAAAGACAGGAAGCATCCCCATTTCATGTACTGTAGGGAGGAAGGTTTACCCATCCACTCCCCATGACCCCACCAATATGCCTTGCCAGCCCTCCTCACCACCAGTACATCACATGCAGCATCATACACCTCCGCTCTCCTAGCACCGAGGATGCCACCCAGATGTCCACCCTTCCAGGCACCCCACCGGTGCAGAAGCACTACAGAAAGTGCATCTTCCTGTCAGACCGCTGCTGTATGAGCAGACATCCACCGTTCTCTTCCTACCACCCTGCAACCCTGGGGCAGATCCCAGCCCGAAACCTCCTCTGGTTCAACTTCCACAGGGACCCACAGTCCCTGGCCAGCCAGCTCATGCTGTTTACTACAGGTGGTGTTTCTAGAGCAACAGAGATGCACAAATGTGCATGTGCTGAAACAGAACGAAAGAAGCTCTGTCAGACAGGCCTGTCTCCTCTCACCCATCATGGATTTGAAGGCCACACACTGTCATCTGGTTTACCTGAAGCACCTCAAGCAACACCTGCTGACAAGTATGCATCTTCCTCTCCTGGTTCTTAGGGGCTGGGGAAAACAGAAGAAGCAAGCAGGGAGGAGCAGCAAACAGAAAACCTGGAGCTCAGTGCAACCCTTCTGGCCTCCAAGCTTTATAAGCAGAGCTCTGCCTGCACCAGTGACCTACAGCAGTGGGAACTGCTCATCCTCATTATGCCATCCTGAAGCTTGTGATTTGCCATCACATGGGGAAGGACAAGTGAAAGTGAACCAGTGTGGTCCAACCCCTGGTATGCAGCTGCCTCTCGATGGGGACACACAGCACAGAGCATTTCCTAACTGCACCACGGAGGCAGAAGAGCATTTTCTCCTCAAGCTGCTGCTTGGCAGCACTGACAGGACCTGGGGGTACAAGTTAGAGAGGGAACGTGCTCTCACCACTCCTTGGCCTCCCAAAATCATTAGCACCCTTGTCAAGGGAGACCCGCAGGTACCTGGTGGTGGGCAACACAGGGAGTTCAGACTGTTGTGGAAAGGGGAGAACACCAAAGTTCCTTACAGCCCCAAAAGGCCAAGGTCCTGCCCTAAGCTCCCCTGAAAAGGAGTCAAGCCTGGACCAGCACAAGCACTAGTACAGCAAAGAGCTTGGCCTGTAGCTCAACTAGCCTGAGACCATCCAAAACAGAAGATGCTGCCATGCTAGTTTCAGGCTTAATATTGACAGGTTTTTGACAAGGCATCTGTACAAGCACGGTCACCAATACCCTCATCACAACAGCTGAAATGGTCACATCCCATTTTCCAGATGGGGGTACACACACCTATCCCAGCAGGAGGGTTCTGCACAGGTTTGTTCTGTCTGACCCCCACCCTAAGAACATCAAACCTCTCCGAGATCTCAGGTTCTCCAACCCGAGACAAATTCTGAGATACATGCTCCCCACCCTTCCCACCTCTGAGTGCTTCTGACAGCTTCCTGTCTGCAATATCTAATTCTGGGGTTAGCTCTTCTGCTTCTCCCAAGGCAATCAAGCAAGAACTTTGCCCCGCTCTCTGCCACAGTGCAACAACGTGCAGGGATGTGGCAGGGTATGCCATGTTCCTCCTCATCTTCCACCCGCCTTGAACCTCTTCCACCCACATAAAAGCAGGTCAGAGGCACTGTGTAGGAAAGCCTGTGAACTCTTAAGTCATCTCCAGCAGCAAATCAAGCTTTCCAGTGCTCAGGCTGCCCACTCAGAGCTCACGCAGCATCAGTTCCTCTGGAATTCCGTCAGCAGCACCACCAGCCATCTCACCCTGAGGACAAGGAATTGCTTTCCCTTTATATGTTTCCAGGACACAGTGTTACCCACCACCTTGTTCCTCCGTCTTCTAAGCATCCCACCATTCCCCACGCGCCATTTCTCCCCCAAACATACTCAGAGATCTGTGGATCCCTGTCTGGTGACTCCCAATAGAGTCAGCCAACAATAAAGAGATACTTGGAGTACAGGGACTGTTCTCCTAACTTGTTGGTGCCCTTCCAGCTGGGATAGCCCTGTGAAAACCTACTCCTGGAGTAGGAGTCACAGACACAAGATCCAAATACTGAAGTTACGCGTGAGTTACAACAAGTGCTCCTGCACTGCCCAGCTGCTCACTCACTGCAGCTTCCAGGACACGCTCAAAACACAGCCAGTCTCAGGCCAGGGAGAAACCAGCAGAGACACTCGCCATCATCCTGGGGGCTTGCAGGACACATTCTCCCCAGGACTAGCACACTCTTGCATCTTTCAGGATCCAAATGCTCATGGGGATCTCTAAAGCTTTCCAAGGATCGCCTTCAGCTGCCACTTGCTTCCACTGAAGAGCTGCCCAGATCAAATCTGAATGGCCCCTGAATTATTTAGAGCTTCATTATTACACCCAGGTCATCTGGAATGACTCATTTGTAGTGTCTTTAGTTTGAGGTGGAGGCATGTGGGGGAAATTAATTACCCTACTCGCACAGGTCCTGTCTAGACTAGGAAATAAGAGGTGTGTCCAGCAGATTAGTGACATTTGGCCAGGCAGGTTTCACACAGGGCTCTCCAGCAGACAAACTCTGAGCCCTTTCAGGCAGCACTAGGGAAGATCACTTGGCAGGGCCAAAGATTGCCCACAGCAGATTTCACGGGATGTGGGGGGCCACGTGTGATGTACAACTACCCAGATCCTCACCCCAGTGCATGTGGCTCATCCCTTGCTTCAGCCCCTGCGGGAACTACACTGGCAGGCTCATCCTAACACACACAGGTGAATGGGACCAGCGCTGGGAAAGCCCGTATCCAGCAGGACTGGTCCCCGTTAAGCACAGCGAGATCCGAGGGTGACCAGTGCCAGGGATCATCCTCTGGCAGTGAGCAGCAGCACAGGAGAACAAACAAGGAGGCAGGAGGACACAGAGGGGAAGGGATTGCTCCCTGTGTCCTGGTGCTGGGACAGTGTGAGCCCGTCAAGACAGAGCAAGGGCACCCCCTGACCAATACGGGAAGGATGAGCAGCTGCTTGCTCCTCTCTACTACCTCCTCAGATATAAGCCGTGCCCTCTGGGCCCACGGCCTGCTCCCTACTGACCTCCACGTTCAGCTTGGCTGCTAAGGATAAGGGACAGAATTGTCAGAAGTCTGTCATGTAGACCGCAATGTTCACGGGCCTCCTTGACCCCACAGCTTATGTCCTGCACTTGACATCACCCCATCCTGCAGAAACGGATCAGCACCATGGATATGAACTTGGAAACCACAGGATTAGAGGCACTCTGGCCATGGGCACCCTCAGAGCCAGTCTTGCTTCCCCTCAGGCACAGGCAGTGGACACATGAAGGTCCTGGTGTCACTCCACCTCACTGTACACACAGCAGCAACAGAAACCTTTTCCTCCATGTACCTCCAGCTTCATCTCTCAGCTGATGACTCCACATACTGCAAAGCTCATGTGAACTCTCACCCAGGGGGTAGCGTGGACACCAACATGTAAGGACAGGTTTTCTGTCTGCTGTTTCCAGGAGAGGCCTCAGTTTTTGGCTGGTAGGGACAGGCAGAGGCCTCCTCTCAGGTTTCAGGTAAGGATCTGACCAGAGGGCAGGGCAGGGCAGGACACGGCCTGCCCCAAGCGATGGGAGAGACTGCATTTCACACTCTGGCTCCCCCCCATCTCCCTTATGCTCAGCACCCAGAGAGCTTGCCAGCTGATGGGTCTACTCCTCCACCAGCCCATTTCCCCTCATGGGTGTCACAGTATCCATCAAGTAAAATGAGGGTGTCACTACACCCACCCAGGGATGGTTGCTGGGAACAGGCACCACCATACCTTCAGCAGAGGCTGTGCCCGACCCCAGAGAGCACCTGACTGCCCCACGGGAGGGGAGGATCCACCGCAGGCTCTCTCCAGCCGCAGAGCCAGTTTAAGAGGTTCCTACCCCACCCCTTCTTCCCATCTCAGCCTGACACCTCTCCAGTCTCCTCAGGTTTGCTGGTGAGGCAGCTCGCTCTCTAGCCCAGCACAGACAATGATTTGGACTGGATGCTCCCACCTGCCAACCTCTGTCTCAGGCAGGATCCACAATTCCCAGAAGGAGCATTCAGTGTGGGACATCAGCTCCCTAGGCACTGACAAGGGAGGGAGAAAAACTCTTAAACCAGCTCTGCAAGGCAGGCAATCCTAACTTGGAACCACACCCAAGATACAGGCTGCTGACCTGACTGCAGCAAGGAGATCACTATGGGCAGGATTTGCCATCAGGGTAATGGCGGTCTCCCCCAAGCCATTCCCAAGTGATCCTGCACTGAGTGCTGTCACAGAAAGACTATGGCACCTTCAGCCCTGTGCTAATCCCAGCTCATCATTCACAGGCTCACTAGTCTTAGTTTGCAGCAAAGGCTTGACACAATTAGCCCCAGAGCAGACAGGAGGAGAGGTTCCCTCTCACTTCCAGCACCTAGGAATCCTCAGAGACTCCCCGCAGAAGGGCAGGCAAACACCAGCCCTGCATCGCATGGAGAAGCCCATTGGCACCTCCACAGATGCACACAGATCTGGACAGGTAAAGTGGCTTCGTGTGCAGCGAAGACCAGAGCAGTGGAGGAATCCACCAGGCACTGTGACAGCAAGGCCAGCACACCTCAGCACCAGCACGCCAAGAAACCATTGGGTCACACCACCCTCGGGTGGCAGGTTGGAGATGGACCAGCCAGCTTGGCCAGCAGCCACCCAGCAGCCCCAGGAGATTCCTTCCCAGCTGATGACCCCACCAAATGTTACAAAACCAAATACATTAAGCTATGCATGTGCAACAGTTTCTCCACAGACTCTGAGCTCATCTCCCAGAGAGCACCGAGGCAGCACAAGACAAGGTACTCGGTGGGCAGCCTGGAGTGGATAGAGCATCCCAGCCCCAAAGCACTTCTCTTTCCCAAGCCATTAGGGTAGAGCTGGAGCTGCTGCCGCTCCTGCCTCTAACAAGTCTGGGCTCCTGCTGCTCCAGGTGCCAACGCACCCTTGGACTCCTCGCAGGGAGCTGAACAGCTTGGTATGATGTGGGCCAGGTGCGGCCACCTAGTGACAGCCAGGAGGACTTCCAAGCATTAGAGAGGGACTGTCCCATTGTGAGTTCCAGGCCTGGGCTGTCACCCAGGCTGGGTGATGCACCTACAGCTTACAAAGCCAGCCCCGAACCAGTCACGAGGGAGGTGCTGCCTTGCTCTGGACCCAAGAAGCAGCCACGCATGGGAAGGCCTGGTAGAAAACTACTCTGCAGTGCCTGACAAGTGCCATCCTCTGCTATACTCACAGTGTAGGGAGGCCCAGCTCAACCTCTGGGTGCCTTAACCCGCTGCTGTGCGTGCTTCCCCCACTCAGGGAGCATCACATCGCTCCATCAGCTCACAGTTCCTCCCGTAGTTTACCTGTTTTGAATGTGAGATGCCCTCCCACAGATATCCCTGCATCCTGACCGACTCACCCAGGCTTTCAGAACCTTGGGAGTTAGGGATGTGGAGCCCCAAATAGGAAACCAGGCAGAGTTAGGGCAGCACAGCCGCCCAATGCAACTGGTGTACTGCACAGGGGCCTGCGAACTGGCAGGGGACTCTTGCAGGAGCACAACAATGGAAGCAGAGGTGAATTTCTCCTCAAAAGCCAGATTTTTCACTTAAACTGACAAATCTGTCCAGGAAACATACACAGATGTAATTTTTATTGAGCCAGAGGAAGGTAATGGCATCGCTCACAAAATGCTCAGGACCTCCTCTACACCCTGATGGGAACCAGTCAGCCAAGAGACACTGCTGCTGTCACTGCTGCCCCACACCAGACAGAAAGCCTCTTTTGCCACCTCGGGCCGCTGGTACCACCAAGCCAGACTACTTGTGAAATGAATCCTGTGTCTCCACCACTACAAAGCGCTCCGGCCAAGGCTGCCTGGCTGGTAGGACTACCATCACGCTTGGATTTGATATTTAAAAAACCCCACATGTTTATTCTTTTGCACATCCATCCCCAGACACACACAAGAAACACAGCTCACAGCAGCAGAAACATTCTGTACTTCCAGCCACCCGCTTCCCTGCCTGAAACTTAGTACTTAAACCCGCTCTCGAGACCAAGGCACAGGTAGGGGCAGGATATTCCAAGTCATATTCGGCATTCCAGGCTTCCTGGATAATTCACCTGTGACACTTCGTTCTGCAAAGGTTGGAAACAGCAGCTGAGATAACAGCTCCCCACATTTGAAAGCACACACCTCGAAAAGAAGAGGTATATTTAAAGGTCCTTCAACAAGGGAGGATCACTGGGACAGCAAGAGAGCGTAACGAGGTAGAAGCTCTCAGGAAAAAGTGGAAGAGGTGGCATGAAGTCAGCCTCACCTACTACTCAGGGGTCATGCCTCCTCCTCTTGGCAGCAGAGACAATGTGCCCACGAGGCCACGGAAGCCTAGGTGAGCCTTGGCCTCTGCTTGCTGCCCATGTGCCTTCCCAAGCCCCTTAAGCACCGAGCTCATCAGCGTGCAGTCATTTATCCAGCTTAGTACCTTCTGCTGGAGTCCAGGCCACCTGCAGCAGGACAGCGACTCCCCAGCAACTTTCAATCTGTAAGTATTTTGACCTGATAAGTTCCTGGCTCCCAGTTCCCTTCAACTGTCTCTTTGTTCAGCCATTTCAGGTACTTCAGTTGATCAAAGCGTAGCTAAGACTGTAGTTTAATCAAAACCATAAGCTGGCAGTAGTACCTCGGTGAGAAGCTATCCTCTAGAAAGTCACCCCCCAGTCAAACCAGTACCTTGGTCTGTGTGCCACATGATTATGGCAACAAGTGGATCAGGAGGAGGTGGGACTGCTGCGTGCAGTGCTGTCACCAAATTAAAGCATTGGGGGAAAAACCCAAGCCATCCTGAGGGGCCCACAGACGTACGGCTGTTTGTTTTGGGATTGGTTTTGGGGTTTTCTGCGTGCAAGCATCGTCTCAGAAAGAAGATTAAATCCCACTTCAAATCAGAGTCGCTTTGGTTTCCCGAAGCAGGCTGAGGTGGCTGACTCCAAGGACAGACACCTGTCACCGGATCATCTAGTACAGAATCCTCTCTGCAAAACACAAACACGCAACAGACACCACGCAGCAGCAGGAGAGAAGGGCGCTTCCAGTAAACCGGGCATTTGGACAGCCCCGGCCCATGCGGTGTCCTCCTCTCCACAGGGAACAGCGAGGGAAGAACCACTGCTACCCTCACTAGAGGGTTTCTATCCCCAGGCCACCTATGAGACGCACGTGGGCTTCAACTCCCCAGCACCCTTTCTACAGCCAGGCACGCAGCAGCAACAGAAGAGCAACAAGACCTGCTTGCTCATGCCGTTGATTTCAGGGTATTAAAGGATAAGGATTTACCTTGACAGGCAGCACCCTGAAGGTGAAGGTGCGCATACCGCCCTGAAACAGAGCGGCATGGAGCTGACACTCGTTCTTCCCAGCGAGTTGACAGCTGCCTCCAAACAACTCAAAACTGACTTGTGGGAGAAACAGGTCTCCTCATTCTCTGGGAGGATCACCTTGGACTCTCAGAGCAGCTGCTCCTAAATGACTCATGGTTACACCCCAAATCCCAGACCAGCAGCTCCGTGCAGCCCCCTGACCAGCAGCACAGGCATCAGACAAGCCAGAGCTCCTGACAGGACCAAACCACAGCTACCTCCAAAAGTGAGCACCGGGAGAAGACACGCACACGTGCGCACAGGCACAAGTAAATCCCAGCTTGAAGCTGAAGCTAGTTTTCTCAGATTTCACAGCACATGCAGATCAAGTCTGGGTCAACGTAATGGTAACACCCCATATTTCTGCTTCTCTGCTTGTTGCAGGCACACAGGGAAGACCTGAGCGGCAGAAACTCCACCGACACACACTTCACAGTGCCCTTTAGCAGCTTTGCAAAGCCTCTTACCTGGCATCAGCCCTCCCCTCTTACAGAGTTCAGCAGTCAAGCACCCTTCATTAAGGCAAACCCCGTGAAACACACAGCATCCACAAAACCACTGGACCCACTGCCAGCTGACCTGATACCTCGGGGCAGGCTGCAACGATCCACCACACAACTTTTTTGGGGATATTTTTTGTCTTTTAAACCTGTGTAAAAGCCTTTTCTTGCTTCACATGCAACAGAACCAAGAACAGAATTTGACCATTAAGGGACAATACTGACCAGTCTTTGGCTGTAACGGATCCTTTCTTCTTCAGGCTCCATCTCCGACTCTTCTGAAGAGAGTGAGAAGGACACTCCAGGGCTGCTGTCTTCCTCCTCTTCCTCCTTTGAAGTCAGAGGGAGAGCGTGAAGCAGGGCAAGACAGACATGAGACACCTATACCACTTGTTTGTTTGCTCATTTCGAGGCCGCTGTTGACGAGCCCACCTCAACTTTTAACGTTCCCATTCTAACTTTTGGCATGACCTAGGGGAAATGAGTTTACCAGCTGTCCTGTAACACAACATGAGCTGCAGGTTTCAGGCCGGGAAGAGACCTCTGTTCCACACTACTACCAGCACAAGCAGCAGCTTGCTCAGCCCGCAGTGGGATGCCAAACAGGCAAGCTGCTCTCAAACACCTGACAGCAGCTGGGGAGCAGCCTGGTTTCTCCCAAGTGCAAGATTAAACGTAAAGAACCAGCTCTGCCCAGCAATATGACTGCCGTCCTCTGCATGGACAGAACACCTCCCGGGACCAGGGCACGCATACGGGATCCCTCCTACGCACTTTGCCAGAGCATGGCTGCGGGCAGGGGACTATCTCCTGTCTTGAGCTACACGCTCTGATCTAGAAACCTGCCACCTTCTGACATGCACAACAACACGGGAAAGCTTCCCAAGGCATCAGATGGCACATAAACTTTCTTTTCTTCCCCCCCCCCCCCCCCCAGCCTTTCTTTTAAAGGAACAGAAAGAAACCAAAGCCTAGGTACATCCCAGGTCTCGCTCCCCGCAGCTATGCCCCACACCAGACTTTCAGGAAAGAACCTGCCACCCCGCATAGCGTTACAGAGCCGCTACCATAGCGTGGAGGGACCCCGTGTCATCCCGCTCTTCCCCCAACATCCCGACCGCGGTTTGACAGCGGAGCGTGTCAAGCCCGGCTAGCGTCTGCCCTCCTCGCCCCTCCAGCCCCATCCCAGCCGCCGGTACCGGCTCAGGACCGCACCACCCTGCTCGCAGGCGGTTTCGCTACACTTGTGCAAACTCTGTTGACAAACACCCGGAGTGGAACGCTCCAAGCCTGGTAGCCCGTTCGCAGCCCCGGCCGCCCCAGCGCGGGGTAACCCCCCGGCCCCAGCACACCCCCGCGAAAAGGGCCCGTCCTGGGTCGGCCCCGCCGCCCAGGTCCTCCTGTCCTCCCCACCCCTGCTCCCCGCCACCGGGCCGGGAAGGGAGGGAGGGAGCCGAGCCCGGCCCGGCAGAACAAAGCGGCGGCGGTGGAAGCCCTGGGACGGCGCTCCGAACGTCAGTCCCGGGGGAGCTGTCAGCCGGCACCCTCCAGCCCCAGGAGCCGCCCGCCCCGCCGCCCCCTGCCCAACAACTTCCCGGCTCGGCCTCTTCGGGGGGCCGCAAGGGAGAGGAGACCCGCCCGCACCCTCCCGGGCCGGGGCAGCGGCCCCGACCCGCCGCCCGGTCCCTCTCGGGGGGGAACTCGCGGAAACTCAGGGGTCGGCCGGGGACGGACACCCCCAACCCCCGCCTCCCCCCCCCGCCCCGCAACCGCCCCCAGCGAGCGGCTCACCAGGTCTCTCCTGCGCCTTTGTCCTCTTCTAGCGCCGAGACGGGGGGAAACAGAGGAGACGGAGGAGGAACCCCCGGGTCAGGCGGCGATCGCGCCCCGGGCCCGGCCCGCCGCCCCGCGCCCCTTCGACCCCGCCACCCGCTCCGCTCCCCCCCGCCCCTCACCCACACCGCGTCCCGCCGCCCTCGGCGCGGCCGCCGCGGAGAGCGGGCGCTGACAGCCCCGCCGGCTGCCCCGGGCCGCTGCCCGCTCCCGCGGGCCCCGCTCCCCGGCCCGGCGTCCGCCCGGCACCGCGCTCCCCCCGCCCCCCCACCTCTCTCCTACACCACCCGCCGCCGCTCCCCCGCCGCAACCCCCGCGGCTGAGCGCCGGGCCCGCCAGCGGTTTCACCGCCCTCCGCGCCGTGCCCCGTCGCCGCCGCCGCCCCCCGGCCGGGACGCGATTCCCCTCCTCACACAGGAGCCGCCGCCGCCATTTTGAACCCGTCAGAGTCTCACATACACACTGACTCGGGCGCCGCACTGCGCCTGCGCCGCCCGCAACCTCTCCTGACCCCCCCTCCCGCCGCCTCCCCCGCCGCCCTCCGTGCGCATGCGCCGCAGCCTCCCTCCCCGCCCGGCCCTGTTTAGCCGCCGGGGTTGTCGCACGGGTACGCGCACGCACCTCAACGACCCCGCCCCAACGGCACGGGAGCGAGCGGGTAAGCGCGGCCTGGAGAATGGCTCCGCCCCTAGTGGCGCCTCCGCCCCCCTAATGCAGCCTCCGCCCCATGGTGGCTCTGCCCCCGCCTTGTGGCCACGCCCCCTTGTCTCTCTACGCCTGCGCACGTCTCCGCCGCTAGTCCCCGTTCATCGGTGCGCACGGGCTGGGCAGCCGGCCGAGCACCGGGACGCATCGGGCCCCACGCACAGGCGCGGGAACGCCGTATGCGTGTGTATGTGTGTGCGCGGTACGGACACGTGCTTACCGGCGCGCCGGTACCGGGAGATACGTGTTTCCCCGCTGCCGGTTCCCGGTCCTGCCCTCCCGTAGCCTCTCCGTTCCGTTACCGTAGCCCCTACCCCGCTCGCCCCCCCCCCCCTCGCCCCGGTACCGTCGCCGCCCTTCCCGCAGATCCGCGCCAAGGAGCGATCAGCTTTAATGGCAGAACCGCGTCCCCGTGTCTTCCCCCGCCCCACATCCCCACCCCCCTTTCCCCATCCCAAAATCGCATCAGTCCATTCGCTCCGGGGCCGGTTGGAGCCCCTCAGCGCCCGGTGGGAGCTCCGGTTGCAGGTGGGAGCGGCGCCGGAGGGGTGTAGCCGCCGGTCCCGGGGGTTTTGGAGTTTTTTTGGGGAAGGGGGGTGTTCAGCAGAGCATACAGCCCCTCCTGTGTCGCCTGCGGCGGGCGGTACCCAGGGCGACACGGCAGGCCTCCGTGAAGATGTCCCTGATGTTCTCCTGGTACTTGGCCGAACATTCCAAGTAGCACACAGCGTGGATCTGCCGGGCCATGGCCTCTCCCTGCGGGAAACCGTGGGGTCAGACCAACCAACCCACCCCAACCCACCACGTCCACCAGCTGCCTTCCCTGGCTGCTGCGTTGCCCCTGCCTGTGGAGTGGTGGGTGGCACTTGCCTGATGGTGGGTGATGTGGTCTGGGTGTCCCTCCTGGGCCTTGCGTGGAGCCTCCTGGTCCTGCCGCAGGTCTGTCTTGCAGCCCACCAGCAGCACTGGGACACCCTTGCAGAAGTGGTTCACCTCCGGGTACCACTGTGGGATGTGGGGGATGTGTCACCCCAGGGATGGGGACACAGGGTGGGGGGCAGTTCTGGTTCCACGCCACCTCCCACAGAGAGGACACCCCCTTTTCCCCCGCTCCTGCCCCGGGGACTGTGTTACCTTAGTGGAGATGTTGTCATAGCTGTTGGGGCTGGTGACATCAAAGCAGATGAGGACAATGTTGGCGTCAGAGTAGGACAGCGGGCGAAGCCTGTCATAGTCTTCCTGTCCTGCCAGGTGGAGAAGAAACCCATCGCTCACCAGTTCCCTACTGAGCTGGGGGCTGTTTCCCCCCCCAATCTGGGCACCTGGGGGGCTCTGGGGACAGCAGGGTGGTACTGCCGAGAGGGACATCCTTGGTCCTGGTGGCTGGCCAGCTGTGGGTTAACAACCTGTCTCCCCTGCAATCTCCCAACACCCCTGTGAGGTATGAGACATCCCAAAACCTGTGGGCTGGGACACACACACACGCGATGATATCACTGCCCACCCTGTCCCATCCTCCTCCCCCCCCCCCCGCCGTCGTTCCCCCTGCCCTGTCCCACCTGCAGTGTCCCAGAGGTGGATCTTCACCAGCTTGCTACCGACGTGGAGGGATGCTGTGTACTTCTCAAACACGGTGGGGATGTAGGCCTGCCAGGGGGTGGGGGGCATGAGACAGGTTGTGCTGTTTGGGGGGGGACAGTGCTGGAGGCGGTGGAGGTGGGGGGTGCGGGACAGGGCACCCAGATACCTGGGCTCAAGAGTGGGAAACAGGGAGGCAGGAGATGGTAGTGCCCCCCCAGGGCAGGTGGGGTGGGGATGCTCTTTGTGTCCCCCACTGCCCTGGGACTGTGCCCCCCCCCAGCCCAGGGGAGTGCCAGCCCTCAGGCGGTCCTGGGTCCTGGCGTGTCCACGGGCTATCCTCCCCTCCCAACCCCCCTCCCCAGGTCCCATACGTGTCCCAGCGGGACAGGCACCGCTCCCTTTTCCATGACCCGCCCCTCCCCCCCAGGGGCAAGGCATAGAAGTGACCATCCACCCGCTGAGGTGACCCCTCCCGGACCCCTGCCACCCCCAGGCTGGGCCACCCCTTGCCCCAGCCCCCCCTGCCCCACACCCTGCTGCAAAGGACTCTGCCACTGCCGCCGTGCCTGTCCTGCCCCACGTCAGCCACCCTTTGCCCCTGCTGCCACTCCACGCAGTACACCCCCTTTCCTCATCAGGTTGGTGTGGGGAGCCGCGCAGGGACCCTGAACCCCCACCCGTGACAGGGTCCCACGGGAACAGGTGGGATGGTACCTTGGGGAAGTCACCACTGGCGAAGGCCAGCAGCAGAGACGTCTTCCCGCAGCCCCCGTCCCCGACAATGACGGCCTTGACCTCAGCTTCGGGGGGCCCTGAGCTCTGCTCCCCACACTCCTGCTGCATGGGAGCGGCCGTCGGGGCCACGCAACCTGCCAGGCCTCAGTGGGGATGGGCACAGGGTGGCTGGAGGCACCCGCCCGGCCCAGGGTGTGGCTACCACCCGCCCACTGTGCCCGCCTGCATCACCCATTGGGGTTGGGGCCATGGCGGCGGTGATGGTACTGCTGGCAGGGTGCCCACGCACGTACGGGCATCCTGTCAGGCTCACAGCACCCTGTCCGCGGTGCGTGGGGCAGCTCCATGCGTGTGCCCGGGCCCCTTCGGCAGGTGGGTGCTGCTGCACGCGTGGCACATGCTGCTCAATCTGCTGCACACGCGTGTGCACACGCCACACTCCCACTGTGCTCCCTCCCCCCGTGCCCGCTCGCGCACGTGTGCAGCCACCTGTTGCATGCATGGGCACATGTGCGTGGCTCCATCCCACATGTGGAGCTCTGTTGTGCACACCCACCCCTCCTCGCACGCCCCCCTCCTCCTTGCACACGCAGGATCTCTCGTGTGCCTGCTGGCGTACGCACACGCCCAGGCACGCGCTTGCACGGCTCACCCTCGCTTGCCCATGCCTCCCTCCTGCACATGGTTGCACGCTCCCACCCTTGTGCGTGTGAACACACGCGTGTGCCCCTGAGTGCTGAGTGCCTGCCACAGGCGTGGGCTGCCCCAGACTCTGGGGTTTATTGCTCCGAGCATCCATGGGAGGCAAAGTCCAGGGTGGAGTGAGGTGCTGGTGGGGTGACTCACAGCTCCAGCACCCCCTCCCAGTGCCACCCCTTTCGTCATGTGCCGTGCCATGCCCAGCGGTGCCGAGCAGAGCCACGTCCTACCAGGAAGCCCTATCTCCAACCCATGATCTGTTCCTGGTGACCCCGGTGTGCTGGCGGGGACAGGCTGCAACACCCTGCTTAGCTCAGGGACTTGCCAGTCCCACACTCTTCCCAGGGGCCCAGATGGTGCCATGCATGGACCCTGCATTGACTTTGACCTCCTCCTCCTGGACTGGGACCTCTGTGGCCGGGCTCTGGGAGCTGGGAGCTCAGAGAATGCTCGGATGTGAGGGATCTAGGATGTGGGGTGTCCCCTCCTGCTGGCTCCTGCAGACCTGCTGTGGGTGCACCAGCTGAGCCAGGCAGGGGGGTCAGCAGTCCTAGTGGCAATTAGCCAGCTTAATGGGCAGAAGAATCAGCTCTCTGCCCTTGCTGGAGGAGCAGAGGGCACCCGGTACTGGGGGTAGTGCTTTGCCTGCTGACCGGCTGTGTCCCCCCACCCACGGGAACATGGAGGGCAGCTGGTCCTACTCTGGGGAGGAAGGACAGACCATACCCCCCACATCCCAGCTTGGAGGTCCCCAAGATCCCCTTTCCGCTGGTCAGTGCTCTCCTCTGCCATCCCAAGTCAGGGAGGAGTGGGTGCTTCTGGGAGGGGGGGATCATATGCCAGCACCTACCGTTCCCCTGAGCCCTGTGGCTGCCTCATGTCCTGCTCTCCTACCACCAATACTGCCCCCCATCCCCCTAGCCTCCCTTGATGGGCACCAGCCAGCTGGGAGGGCACTGCGGCCCCCAGACCAACTGAGGGAAGTCTGAACTGATGGCTCCAACACCAAATTCCCACCCAGGCCGGATGCACGCCCAAGATGTAAAAGAAACAGTGGCCGGGGAGGCTGGGAGGCAAATGCCTGCAGTAATCAACAGCCTTAGAAGGATGCCAACATCAGGCCAGGGTGGGGGGAGGAGACTGGAGCACAATAAAACAATTAGGAAGGTGGTAATTACCAGTCTAATGAGATACTGGGTTGAATCCTAAAAGCATCGAGATTCTTTCACAGCAAGATGTAGCGGCTGCAGTAGGCATCCTCTGGGGTATTCCTTGGACAAAACATTTCCTTTCCCGCAAGACCAACAGGAATTTGACAGGAGAAGAGGCTTGGTGATGCAGCCCATGTCTCTGAAACTGCCCACTGCTCCCTTACCACCTGACCTGTGATCTTGCGGAAACGCCCCAAAGAGCAGCTTTATTTGGAGGAGAGACAGGCTGCTCAGGTCTTCTGAGGACGCGGAGACCACCCTCCCCCGGGTTCTCCTCATCTGAGAAGACTGTGGCAAGGAGAGCCAGAGGGAGGGAGCGTGCCCTGCTTGGATGCGTGGGCAGGTCGGCCTCAGGCCGCTGCCTGGAAAGGTAGGGGGTCGGGACTGGAGCCCAGCCCTGGGAGCTGCTCGCGTCTCCCCGTAGCTCCCCGCAGCCCCTCTCACCGCTCCCATGTGTGCCCCTGCTCAGGGTGCCTGGAGCCCCTCCAACCTTTCCTCCTCACTCACCTCCCCAGCCCATCATGGGTGAGGCAGCCGCTTCCCACCCCTCCCATCACCCCTCATCCCCAGCCCTGCTGTGCTACGTAGCCGGGACCTCTCACCCTAACACATCCTTTGGGGTCCCACTAACTCCTCTTCGGCTCTGACCGCAGCTGGGGACCACATCCTACCTCCCACCTCCCACCATGGAGCTGAACCACATGTCTCCACCTTCAACATCACCCACACCAACCAGCCATGAAGATGACAAGTGCTGGATAGATGTCACTGACCTGGCCATAGACAGTGTCACGCTGCTCATCTGCCTCTGTGGACTGGTGGGGAACGGGGCTGTCCTCTGGCTCCTGGGCTTCAGAATCCGCAGGAATCCCATCACTGTCTACGTCCTCAACCTGGCTGTCGCCGACCTCACCTTCCTCCTCTTCATGGTCGCCTCAGCCATCCTCTACATCATGAAGAATGTCTCCTGCTCCACTGTTGTGTCCAACATGTACCTGAGGTCGCTTTTCCTGCTCTCGCTCTTCTCCTACAACATGGGTCTGTATCTCCTGACGGCCATCAGCATTGAGAGGTGTGTGTCCATCCTCTGCCCGCTCTGGTACCGCTGTCGTCGTCCCCAGTGCTTGTCTGCTGTGCTGTGTTCCCTGCTCTGGGCCCTCTCCATCGCTGTCATTGCTGCAGTGACTTCTCTGTGCCTGTGGCATGAGCATGAGCACTGCCAGACGGCTCTCATCTCCATGTACGTCCTCAACTTTCTCATCTTTGCTCCACCCATGGTCATTTCCAATGTGATCCTGTTTATTAAGGTCCAGTGTAGCTCAAGGCAGCGTCAACCCAAAAGGCTCTACATTGTTATCTTCCTCACTGTCCTCTTCTTTCTCATCTTTGGGGTTCCTCTCAGCATCTGGTATTTCCTGCAGCAGTTCATCTACATCACCGTGCCCTCCCAGGTTTTTTCCCTGCTTGTCTGCATCAACAGCAGCATCAACCCCTTCATCTACTTTTTGGTGGGGAGCTGCCGGAGGCAGTGTTCCTTGGTGTCCTTCCATGATGCCTTCCGGAGGGTCTTTGAAGAGACAGGCATCACCACGATCTCCAGCTAAGATGCCACTGTGATCACACTGGCCATGCTGCCCACCCCAGCTTCATGCTCAGCTGCCCACCCTTTCTCCTTCCTGTGGCTGTATGTTGGGATGATCCCATCTGCATCCCCATCCCCAATACCATCCCATCCACATTCCCCACCTGCATTTCCTATCCCACCTGCATTTCCCATCCCTAATTCTTTCCCTCATCCCATCCCCGTCCTCATTCTATTCCCATCCCATCCACAATTCCTTCATCATCCCTACCCATTCCAATCCAATTCCCATCCCCAATTCCACCCCCATCCCATTCTCAATTCCATCCTCATCTTCAATTCCACCCCTATCCCATTCCAAATTTCATCCCCATCCATTCTGATCCAATCCCCATCCCATTCCCAACTCCATCCCCACCCCATCCATAATTCCATCCCTATCCCTTCTGATCCAATCCCCATCCCATCCCAAATTCCATCCCTATCCTTATCCCCATCCCATTCCCAATTCCATCCCATCCCATCCTCATCCCCAATTCTATCCCTACCCTATCCCATCCCCATCCCCAATTCCATCCCTATCCCAGCCCATCCCCATCCCTAATTCCAGCCCATCCCCGTCCCCACCCCACCCTCTCCCCGCCCGGCTTTGAGCGCGGGGCTCTGCTGCCCTCCAGCGAGGGGAGAGGAGAGGGGAGACCTGCGGCACGCTCCGGGGACTGTCCTGCCCCTACTCCAGCCCCGGGGGCAGCGGGTCTCCGGGACTCGGTGCGGGGCTCCGGCGGACGGTGCCCGACGGCCCCGCTCCTGCCGCCGCGGTCCGAGCGCTGCCCGCGGGAACCCTGGCAAAGTCCCCGTCCGTCCGTCTCTCCCTCCCTCCTGGGCCGCGCTGCCCTGCCCGGCCTCGGCCGGCTGCTCTCGCCCCAAGAAACGCTGCCGGCTCCGGCCGCTGCTTCTAGCTCCTCTCCGGCCCATCGCGGGGGCGGGGCGCGGTTTGCGGGGGGCTGGAGCACCGGGGCTGAGCCTCTGTGGATTGGGAGTATTCAAAAAGGCACAGCCCCACTGTGGGAGTTGGAGGGGCAGGTGGTATCAGCCTGTCGTCCCTGGTAAGACTTTGGGGAAGCCTGAGAGATGGAGGAGCGGGTGACAGCAGCCCACCGTCCCTGACAAGACCCTGGGGAAGCTGTGAGGCCTTGACGAACAAGCAGTGGGAGCAGTGCCTGCAGGAGTAGCAGGCCGGCAGAAGAGCGGCCAACGCATGGACAGGCCGTGAGGGGCAGTGGGAAAGAGAAACAAAGAGAAACTGCGGAAATCCCCGGAGGGACGGGAGGGAGGGAGGGGGGGGGGGGGGCTTGTGGGAATAAATGTGCTTGCAGAGTGTAATAAAGTTGTCCCAGCACCCATCCTGCTCCGAGGCTGTGCCACAACATGTCACAAATGGCGCCCAAATTCGTGAGGCCAGAATAAGATGACAAGGCTAAGCGTCATGCCGGTGGGGCGGCTCGGCTGGACGAGGGGCTGCAAGGAAGCCCAGGTGCACTGCAAATTGCTGGGCTGCTGGACAGGAGGTGAGCAGCCGAGAACGCGACGGGGAATTCCATCCAGAGCAACAGAGTGTCACTGAAGGACTGAAACATATTTTGGGTAAAGAGGGATGGGCCCTGGATGGAGCCGATTTGAAACGAGTGTTATTATGGGCTGGGGAGCATGAGTCCTGACTGAACACCCACACCATCTGTGACCCAGAGCTGTGGGATGAAACAGGAGTCCTACTATGGGACAAGGTCACCAGGAATGATAAGGCTGCAGCTAGTCTTTTGGGGCTGTGGTGAACTCCTTATGAGGCTTGAAAGGCTATGTTGGCTCCGAGGGTGCTGCTCCCGACCGAGCAGAGACACCGCTGCCACCCACAGCACCTCCCTCTGAGGGAGAGACAGGTGGGAAACTTCCTGATGACCCTTTCCACTCAAAGCCTCCCAACGATCCCTTCGATCCAGGAGCTGTGGACCCTGTGGAAGAGCCGGGCTCATTTCCACCCGACCCTCCAGATCATTGGAGTGATGTCTGCTGGGAGGGGGCCCAGGAGGAGTGGGGTGCTGAGATGCTGAATGCATTCCTGGTGTCACTCAGCTGTCAGCACGGTCCCCGGTGGCAGCCTTTGGACTATGAAATTCCTGGAGCTTTGGAAGTCTGTGACAAGTCACCATCCGTGACAAGTCATGGGCTGACCGCCCAGTTCCACAAGGGCTCTGCTGGAAGGCGCCGCTGACGTGCATTTCCCTATGACTGGAGACTGATAGGTTGCATGTTGTTATCCTGATGCAATACGCCATCTTTACCACTGAATGGCGCGAGTCGCCCACTGTGCAGTCCCTCCATAGTCCGGGACAACCCCCCAGCACCCCGACGGGGCGGGCTGGCATGGAAGCACTTGTGGGAGAGGGGAGGTACGTGTCCTCTGCCAGTCAGGCGGACATAGCTGTGGGAGGACTTATGCAGCTCTGAAATATTGCGTTAAAGGCAAGGTGTTTTGCCTGTGGGAAGGAGAGACATTTCAAGAACAACTGTCCCCGGGCATGCAGCATGCCCAAGGGCCGTGCAATGACCCAAGTGCACCCCAGGAACCTTTCAATGATGCTGATCAGCTCTTTGCCAGAACCGCAGGAAGCGCTGGAGTCGATCTATCCACTGCCTGCAGCACAGAATTAAGCGATACTAAGGTTAAAGTCATCCCCATGGGCTTAAAAGGGCCTCTGGGCCGTGGAACAAGTGCTTTATTGATAGGCAGATCAGTGACCTCTCTGCAAGGTCTCTTTCTAATTCCAAGACTCACTGATGCTGATTATGAGGGGGGAGTAAAAATAATGGTTTGGACACCTAGTCTGCTATGCCGTATCCCTAGGGGGTACCCAAACAGCGCCATTAATTTACTTTAAGGCCAATCCACCCAACATTGCCAAATGAGCTTGAGGTACTGGGGGATTTGGTTCTACTGGACCTCCTCAAATTTTCTGGGCACAACAGTTACAATCGCAGTGCCCTGTGTTGACTTGTAAACTCCAGCATTCTCGACTCAAGGCCCCTGTTGCACTCTGTGGTCTTGTGGCCAGTGGCGCTGATGTTACAATCACTGCTGCAATAGTCCTGCTTGTTGGTACAGTCTACAGTCACCTTGGCTGGTGTGGGTAGGGCTGCTGCCCTGCGACAGGGCCAGGATGCAATAGTCATCCCAGCGCCAGAGGGGCAAATGGCAGCTGTCAGACCATTCATGCTCCCCCTTCCATCCTCTCTGTGGGGTCATGATGTACTCGGCTGATGGGAGATGAAGCTTGGAATGAATTTACAATAGAGGCTGCTGACGTGCAGCAAACTCCTGCCATTCCCTGGAAATCTATAGCCCTGTCTGGGTGGATCAGTGGCCTTTGTCACAGGAGAGGCTGTGACAACTCAGGATTCTTGTAGCAGAACAGCTCCATGCTGATCGGATTGATCCATCCACCAGCCCATGGAATGCTCCAGTTTTTGTCATCCCGAAGAAGGGTGGGAATTGGCGTTTGCTGCAGGATCTCAGACGAATCAACACTGTCATTGACCCCATGGGAGCCCTGCAGCCTGGGCTACCTTCCCTTGCCATGCCTCCTCAACAATGGCAGATGACAGTAATCGACTTAAAGGACTGGGGTTTTACCATACCTTTAAATCCCTTGGATGCACCAAACTTTGCATTTTCTGTCCCATCAGAAAATGCAGTGGAACCACATCAAAGATATCACTTGCCACAGGGAATGTGCAACAGCCCTACCGTCTGTTTGTTGCTCAGGCATTGACCCTTGTGCACCAAAATTATCTGCAAGTCCTGATTTATCACTACATGGACGATATTTTGGTTGCATCTCAGATGCAAGAAGAAGACACAGAAACTGTACATGCTGTTTCTCAGGCTGCTGGATTCTGTGTTACTCTATAAAAGGTCCAAACTGCGTTCCCTTGGCAATACCTACGCTGGAAGATCTATGATCAAAACATTATGCCACAGAAAGTGAAATTCATCCCTCAGATAAAGACACTTAATGATCTACAAAAATTATTTGGAGCACTAAATTGGGTTCAACCCCTGTTTGGCTTGAAACAACATACATTGTTTCAACTACTGATGGGGGATCCTGAAAGGAATCATCATCTTGGGTATCATGAGCCTTGAACGAGCAACAAAACCATAGGGTACATGAGAATTTACCGGTTACCTTGTATGTTATACATTCACTCTTCCAACCCTTTGGACTATTAGGGCAGTGGGATCCTAGACATCAGCACACACAGGAGAAGAGCGCAGGACATCTGGCATCACCTGTTAGTGGCACTTGCAGCATCAAGAGTCCCTGTGCAAATAAAAACTGGTAATGGGCCAGGGTATGTTTCTCACACCACCGTCCCCTCTCTGCAGCAGTGGGGAGTAAAGCACTGCACAGGTACCCCTCAGTCTCCCATTGTGGGGCGTGCTCATGGCACCTTGAAAGCAATGCCCACGAAACAAAAAAAGGGGGAGTGAGGGATACTCTCCCCAGAGGCAATTACAGAAAGCTCTTGATGTTCTTAATGTTTTAAATCAAGAAGTCAGTGATATGCCTCCAGTAATATGACATTTTTGTCAGCGCTCACAGGGGGATCTAAGCAAGGCCTTGGAAGAGGTCCGTGACCCGAGAACTTGACAATGGGGTCAGGCTGTCCCTTTAATAACGTGGGGAAGAGGGTGTGCTTGTGTATGTATAATGGCCCACAGTGGATTCGTCCAGCACTCACTTTTGCATCTTGACGAGCATCTTTATCACAGGTGGACTAACAATGCCACGGATCCCTTCACACCCAAAGCAAAATGTCTGGGTAGCACTTGCCAACGTAACGGGGCAAGACACGTTTTGCTTATCCACTAGTTCACCCACGAATTTGTTAGCACCTGTCTGGTGAGCTGGGCGAGTGGGCGATACCATTGACATTGCCCATCCTTAGTGCTCCTGTTGACAACTGGGATGGGTAGGTACTGTGGAGCCCCAGGAGCTAGACTTGTTGGGATCAATAAAAATGAATGTCTCAATTTTAATTATACAGGGACAAGCACCTCCCTGAGAACTGATGTGATCCCATCATTGCCAGTGCACTGGGATGCATTACTATGATGTAATTATACCTCTGGGAACATTTCACAATCCACGAATGCTCCAGTGATCTGGTCACACAAGGGGGGGCGGGGTTGATATGTGGGTATTGCGCTTGGGGCGCAATCCTGCTGTCCCATATAACGGGGCAACCCTGCAGTCTTGGACGACTAACCCTTTTAACACCCAATACTTCTCTGATACTGAACCACACCCGCACTCACCACACTATCATCAGGCAAAGAGGGCGACACATGCCTCTGGGGAGGACTGAGGCCCTAAGGTTGAATTTTAGAATCTTTGATGGGCTTTGTTTTGACAGGCTGTGTTTTATGAATCTCTCCAACTGTTCCAAGTCTGTTCATAAATATCCAAGTCTGTATCAGCCCACAGTTCCTGATAAAACTTTGGGGAATCCTGGAAGTTGGAGGAGCAGGCGGTATCATCCTGCCACTCCTGGTAAGACTTTGGGGAAGCTTGGGATATAGAGGGGCGGGTGGTATCAGCCTGTTGTCCCTGATAAAACTTTGGGGAAGCAAGAGAGGTGGAGGAGTGGGTGATATCAGCCCACTGTCCCTGACAAGACCCTGGGGAAGCTGTGAGGCCTTGACGAACAAGCAGTGCCCACAGGAGTAGCAGGCCGGCAGAAGAATGGCCAACGGGGCCGCGCATGGACAGGCCGTGAGGGGCAGTGGGAAAGTACAAAGAGAAACTGCGGAAATCCCCGGAGGGATGGGAGGGAGGGAGGGGCTTGTGGGAATAAATGTGCTTGCGGAGTGTAATAAAGTTGTCTCAGCACCCATCCTGCTCCAAGGCTGTGCCACAACATGTCACAATGCCTAAACACCAGGGGGTGTACCGGGCTGAGCAGCCCATGGGGAAGCAATGGAGCCCTGGGTGGGAGGCTGGCGGGGGGCTGCAGTGGTTGGGGGTAAGGGGTAGGGTTGGTGTGGGAGGTGGTGGCAGGTGGGAATGGGCAGGGGATGTGGGGGGATGATGGGGGGATGTGGAAGGGGGTGGTGGGAAGGGGCAGAGGATGGTGGGGATGACAGGGCCATGGGATGTGGGGGGCTGGTGGGAAGCGGCAGGGGACAGTGGGAGTGGCAGGGTGGTGGAATATGGTGGTGCCTGCACTCCTCAGGACAGGAGGAGCACCAGCCCCAGCCATGCCAGTGGGAGAGGCTGCACTGGGCAACCTAGGGTCCTCCAGGTGTCCCCTTCCCCCTGCACTGTCCCAGCCTGCACTGGCCATGCTGTCTGAGTCCCAGCTGTGGGCAGTGGCATCAGTTTCACTGTGGAGAGCAAGAGTCACACGTGTGTCCCCATCCCACCCCCTGCCCCCCGACTGGCAGCAGGACCCAGGTGAAGCCGGCAAGCACTGTCACACGACCAACAGCAGCTCCTGGTGTGCGATGCTGTTTATTGGTACCAAGCAGCAGTGGGATACAGGAACTAGGTACCGGGGTGAGGGGTGAGGGCGGTGGGACCTTGGCTGAGCCCACTGCAGGGCACTGGAACTCCCCAGCAGCACTGCAGGAGGTGGGAGGGGAGCAGAGCTCAGAGGGGCTTCGTAGGCTGGCACACGGGATGGGAGAGGGGGGCTTAGGACACCAGGGGTTTTTATCCCCACTCTGTGCCCTTGCCCTAAGGCCATACCCATCCCAAAAAGCATGGAGGGGGAAGTAGTGTTTCAGGAGCAGGGTCCTCTGAGGCACATTTCCCATGGGAGAAAAGTTCTGTGGGACTTGTGTGGGCTGGCACGGGGGAGGAATGCCATGCTCCTGCATGCTCCCTGCAGAGCATCCCGTCCCATGGGGACCTGGGATGACGGTGGGGGCAAGGGGGGAGACGGGACGGGGGATGGGGGCAGGGAGGCCGGATTGCACCGCATGAAGGTGACCTCGGGTGAAATACCATGGTCATGTCTTCATCTGGGCACTCAAGGAAACCCTCAGCCATTTTCCTATGGCCTTCACCAGAGTGGTGGAAAGGCTTCACAAGGTTGGGGCCAAGGCATCCATTGTAGTGTCATTGCTGCATGCCATGTTGCCTTCCCGCTCCTCGAAGACCCTCCGTAAGGCATTCCGGAGGGACCCCAAGGAGCACTGCCTCCGGCAGCTCCCCACCAAGAAGTAGATGAAGGGGTTGAGGCTGCTGTTGATGCAGGCAAGCAGGAAAACTGCCTGGGAGGGCACGATGATGTAGCCAAATTGCTGCAGGAAATTCCAGATGCTGAGAGGAAGAGCGAAGAGGAGGAACAGGAGGACAGTGAGGAAGATGGCAGTGTAGAGCCTCCTGGGTTGGCGCTGCTGGGAGCTACACTGGACCTTAATGATGAGAATTGTGCTGGAAATGACCATGGGTGGGGCAAAGATGAGAAAGTTGAGGACGTACATGGAGATGAGAGCCATCTGGCAGTGCTCATGCTCATGCCACAGGCACAGAGAAGTCACTGCAGCAATAACAGCGAAGGAGAGGGCCCAGAGCAGAGAGCACACCACGGCAGACAAGCACTGGGGACGGCGGATGCTGGAGCAGAGGATGGACACACACCTCTCAATGCTGATGGCCGTCAGGAGATACAGACCCATGTTGTAGGAGAAGAGCGAGAGCAGGAAAAGCGACCTCAGGTACATGTTGGACACAACAGTGGAGCAGGAGACATTCTCCATGATGTAGAGGATGGCTGAGGCGACCATGAAGAGGAGGAAGGTGAGGTCGGCGACAGCCAGGTTGAGGATGTAGGTGGTGATGGGATTCCTGCGGATTCTGAAGCCCAGGAGCCAGAGGACAGCCCCGTTCCCCACCAGTCCACAGAGGCAGATGAGCAGCGTGACACTGTCTATGGCCAGGTCAGTGACATCTATCCAGCACTTGTCATCTTCATGGCTGGTTGGTGTGGGTGATGTTGGAGGTGGGGACATGTGGTTCAGCTCCATGGATGGATGCTGGGCAGGTGATGGGGACATGTGGTCCCTGCCTGCGATTGGAGTGGATCAGGAGTTAGTGGCTTAGAGAAGCTGAGGCTGAGCTGCGTGGCCCCTCGCCAGTGCCCTGCACTGGGAAGGCGTCAGTGGGGGGCAAAGGGGATGTACTGGGGAGGGGAGCAGTGGGCACTGTGGGGTGGGAGAGGGTGTCGGGAAGGGAGGGAGAGGAACGATCACCAGGAGCTGCAGAAGACAAGCACAGGGCAGTGGGAAGAGGACATGAGGAGAGCTCTGCCTGTCCCAGGGGAGCATGGGGGGAGTGTAACTGCTGGCCGTGGGTGCTGGGGGAGAGGAAGGTGGGGTGGGGATGAAGGCAAAGATGTCACTTAGCTGTTAGCTCAGGGGAGGCGGCAGGCAAGGGCTGTCCTTCCAGCTGGGCTCAGACAGATCAGCGCCGGTGTCTTGGCATCTCACACTCCCTTTGGATCCGTATCCTGACCGGGTCTTGCCAGTACAGTTGCCTGAAGAAGGAGGTAGCCCGGTCACTGGGAGATCCCCGCTCCTGTCCCACCAGCTCCTCTCCATGCACTGTCCCCGGCTGCGCCCCTCGGCTGTGCGTGCCGCTCCCCCAGCTACAGTGAGGTCACGGGGGAGTCCAGGACAGTTTTGTAACTGCAGCTGCGTCAGAGCTCCTCTTCCTTGTTTTTATTGATCTCGCTCTTTTTTTTCCTCTCTTGCCATAAAGGAAGTGGCTTTTGCCAGAAGCTCTGCAAGGAGAATTCTGTGAATGCCTCCTCATTCTCTCCTGATGGGAAACACTGCCCAGATGAGAACCCCACTGCCAGCTGCCTTTGCTCCCTGGGAAGCGTTCTGATCTTCTTCATTTCTCTCCTGTCCATCGCCTGCCTCCTGAGCCCTCAGCATGCCTTGGGGGGCTGGCGGGTGGCATCGTGACACTGGAGGTGCTGGTGGTGCTGGCAGTGCTGGCAGTTCTGGGGAGGTGGCTGGCTGCTTCTCAGAAGCAACTCCCTTTTTGGGAACAGCGTAGGGATCGTCGCCAAACCCCCCCAGGCCCGTGGGAGCACCTGCACACCCCAGACAAGAACTGGCATTTCTTACTTGAATGTGGGCTTTGACAGCCCAAGTGAAGAACAACAAACAGTTGGTTTTGGCCAGGATACAGTCACAGACCAGATTAATTACTGCTAATTATGATTATATTACAGAGTGAGAGATTTCTGTATGAAACGGGGCCGCGGCCGCTCCTCACACCTCTGCCTGGAGCTGCCTGCCAGCTCGGGCCTCCTGAGGCACCAGGTTTGTGTCATGTGCAGGAGTTTCAGCCCTGGGTGAGAGCCCTTGTTGTGTGGTTTCACCTGGAACCCTGGGATACCACCCGGGCTTCCAGCCTGGGAGCCAAAGGTAGGTTGTGAAGAGGCAGGTTTGGGTCTGGCCCCTCTTGCTAGTGTTTCGCCTGCCCCGCTGCATTGATCTTGTGAGGTTCACTACCCAGCACAGGGAAGTAGCTGCTTTTCCCAGCACTGGCCAGTGAGCAATCTCTGGACCAGGTCAGGATGCAAACCAGGGCCCGGTCCTGCAGCATGCGGACTGCAGGGCCCAGCATCCTCTGCTGCATTCCCCATGTCCTTCACAATGAAGAGCTGGGGCCAGTTGTCCCTGCTCTCGTTTCCTCGGCTTGCCCAGGAATGAGTGTAAGTGAAATGGTATCCATGTGGGAAGGTTATTGTCATCCTTGCCTGGCTTTGAGCTTCTCTGGAGTGGAAGAAGGGGTGAAGAGTGAGTGCTCTGGCACCCATTTGTGAGATTGATGCGGTCAGAGCATGCCCTGTGTTACCTCACTGCGGGAGGCAGAGGGAGGGAAGTGGAGAGTGGCTTTTGGTGAAGCCCCAGTTGGTGCTGAGCTGCGGGGAGGGGATCTATGACTGGCAGGGAGGGGAGGCAGAGGTGTGTGCCCTCACTTGGGAAAGGCTCCTCATCTCTTCCAGGAGACCCTGACAAAGGGAAGAAACGAGCTCTCAAAAGCGCTCCGCTGCAGGCAGGGAGGTGCTGTGGGACGAGGTGGGGTGCTGGTCCACTCGCCGGTCTCCTTGCCCACCATGGTGAATTTGGCCCCTTGGAGAGGTGCGTGTCTGGGAGCAGTGGTGTTGTTGAGGGACCCCAGTCCCTCCCTGCTGCTGTCCCTCCCTGCTGCGGGCAGGTACCAGCTTCCAGGCCCAGATGCGACATTGCAGCCGCATCACCTCCCACCCTGTCCCATCCCTGTCTGGCTGCTGGCGCAACAGTTTGGTGCAGCTGCTTTATAATGGGAGCATCCCTAATTGGGGGAAGTCAGCTTGGCTAACTCAGCCCAGGTTGGCTTTTATCTGAGGGGATGTAGGGAGCATTCTCAGGAGCAAGGCCAGCCTGTTGAGGGGTGACTAACAGCTGGGGGCAGGGATTGCTTCCAGATCCTGCAGTGATGGAGGAAGATGTCTGTTGGGAATCCTGGCACAGACCCCATGGCAAGGGTAACTCAGTGAAGTGAAGAGGCTTCGCGGGGCTGGCCAGCGGTGGGGCCAGGAATCCCCCAAAAGCCCGGACTGAGCTCAGCTAGTTTGAGGTGAGGCTCTGGGATGTGAGCTGGTTCTTCTGGCCACCAGTGGTGTTCCCCAGGGCTCAGTCCTGGGGCCAGGCATCTTCAGTGTCTTCATCAATGACCTGGATGAAGGGAGCAGATGGTCCCTCATTAAAGTTGGGAAGCTAGGATGAAGGGTTGATCTGCCTGAGGGTGGGGAGGCTCCTTGAAGGGACCTAGACAGGCTGGATCCATGGGCTGAGACCAAAGGGATGAGTCTCAACAACATCAGGACATAACAACCCTGAGCAGCATGACAGGCTGGGGGCAGAGCAACTGGAGAAGGACCTGCAGGTGTTGGGTGAGTGTGACTGACCAGGAACCAGCAGTGTGCCTGGGTGGCCAGGAAGGCCAATGTCATCCTGGCTTGTGTCAGACCCTGCATGGCTAGGGCAGGGATTGTGCCCCTGTACTGGGTACTGGTAAGGCCACATCTCGCGTGCTGGGTCCAGTTCTGGACCCTCACCATAAGAAGGACTTTGAGGTCCGGGAGTGTGTCCAGAGAAGAACAACCAGGTTGGGGAACGGGCTGGAGGGCAAAACTTCTGTGGTGGTTTAGCCCTGGCTGGAGGTCAGACTCCCACTGAATTTGCTCTGTTACTCCCCTTTTCAGCTGGACAGCTTCTCACATGCTGGAGAAGGTCTGTCCTGTTCGCAAACGTGCTTCCCATGCCAGGAGTCGGGTCCAGCACTCAGCTCAGCCCTGTGCCCCCAGACATCGAGCTCCATGCTCTTCACCCACACCCAAGGGGCAACAAGCAGCACAGTGCATCTCAGGGTGCCAGTACTGGGGTTACTGGTGGGAGGGGTCTGCAGCCAGCAGCGCGGTGTGACTTCTGTCTAGCGAGGTGTTTGTCCCTCAGGATGCCGGATCCAGACTTCAGCGTGAACGATGTGCGGCTGTGCGTCGGTAAGTGTCCGGGGCCCGCGGCACACCTCTGTTGCGCCCTGGGCAGAAGGGGAGAGATGGGGTTGGCCAAAGGGAGAGATCTGTCTCTGTGGCTCCACAGCTGGTGTGACCTGAGCCGTCCTTAGCCAGTGGGTCACAGCTCCCACCTGCTTGAGGAGCCGGGTTTGACCGGAAGCATGTTCTGGTTCCGTGTGGGGATGGAAGAGGACGAAGTTGTAACCTTACCCAGAAGGAGTTATGTGAATATCTGAAGTCTTTGAGTGCCATGTGCTTAAAAACAATCAATTGCCTAATTTGAGCAAAGCAAGTGTGGGCATCTTCAAGCCGTAAGGAGAAAAGATCCACAGGAAAGCTGGGTAGGGCTGTTATAAGGGCATGGAGCAGTGGGACAAGGGGTGATGGCTTAAACTCGAGCAGGACAGGGTTAGATGAGGCCTGAGGAAGCAGTTTTCACTCTGAGGGTGGTGACACCCTGGCACAGGTTGCCCAGAGATGTGTAGGAGGCCCCATCCCTGGGGACATTCGAGATCCGGCTTGTGGGGCTTTGAGCGCCCTGCCCTAGTGAAGATATCCCTGCTCACTGCTGAGGGTGGGACTCGATGGCCTCTGAAGGTCGCTGCCAACCCCACAAATTCTGCGATTCTGAGAGGCCCAGACATAGCACGTGCATGGGTGGGTTCTCTGAGGATTTTGTGTCTCTTCTGGGTGTGCACGGGGACGGTGCGGTAACGTCTGCCTGTTCTGGCAGGGAGCCGTCGGATGGTGGACGTCATGGATGTGAACACGCAGAGGGATATCGAGATGTCCATGGCACAGTGGGCACGCTACTACGAAACGCCGGAGGCCGAGCGGGAGAAGCTTTACAACGTCATCAGCCTGGAGTTCAGCCACACCAAGCTGGAGAACCTGGTGCAGAGACCCGCTACGGTGAGCGTGGCCCTTCCTCCCGCAGGAGCCTCCTTTCCTTTTGCATCTCAGGGGAAGGGATGGCTTGTAACACGTGTGGGCTCGGGCAGGGACGTTGACACTGTGTTCTGGAAGGTGCTGGAGCTCCTCCTGTGTTTGTCTCAGACCTCACCTGCTCTGGCTGATCTCCCAGGTTGGCTGGAGCTGCCCAGCCCGTGCACCCCTCAGCCATAGTGACCGCAGTCGTGTTGCTGGTGTGTGGATCTGCAGAGAGCTGGCTTGCTCATGGCTGTCAGCAATTAGAGAAATGGAAGCGGTTGGCTGCGGAATAATTGGGGCGCAGGAATTTGCTCCATCTGGCTGGTGACCAGGGCCAGGCTCAGCGATTGAACTGCACCTGAGTCTAGCTGGAGGGATCAGACTTGTGCTCAGGCCCAGCAGCGAGTGTCGGGGACAGGGAGGGGAGGCTGCCTCCCAGCTTCTCCCAGTTGGCAGACGGTGGAATCGGCCATGGCTTTGGGTGTCACTCAGCCTCGGACCTGCCTTCCCCTACGCTCTGATGCATGGTGCTGAGCCCTCGCCTGTGTCCTCCTGGGGCGGTAGGGGGGCTGCATCGTGGGGTGGGATGGGGTAGGGTTGGCATGGAATGTGGGGGGGCTGGTGGGAAGCGGCAGGGGATGGTAGGGTTACAGGGGGTGGGATGTGGGGGTGCCAACACTCATCAGGACAGGAGAAGCGCCAGCCCCAGCTGTGCCAGTGTGGGAGACTGCACTGGGCAGCCTGGGGTCCCCCAGGTGTTGTCCGCCGCCCAAGGATAAGCAATACTCCATCCTGCCTCCATGATGGCTCTGGGGGATACCAAGGCCCGGCACGATGGCGTTTGGCTCGGAGCTGTCTGACACATTGCTGGTGGCTCTGGCACCATCTTCCTGCACCCCCCAGCTCTCCCCACTGCTGTGATGGAGGGCTTTGCAACCGTCTGAGACCTTGGCAAAGCCATGGTGAGTGGGTGATGCTCCATGGACGCCAACAGTCGTGGCACCCTGGTCCTGGTGGGAGGTGCTGGCGGAGCTGGGGACCACTGACTCCCCCTCCCCTTCCCGCTGCACCATCCCAGCCCGCTGGAGAAGCCGAAGGCAGGGAGAGGAAGAATTTCAGTCCTTTAGGCTTAGACCTGGCTCCCAAAATATAAAAGTCTGAAAACCCTGGGGGGTGTTTGCTGCAGGGATGTTAATAAACCAGTCTGGGGGCAGCGCCGTACCCCAGGGCTCATCCTGCCTGCCCTGGCTCTGCTGTCTGAGTTCCAGCTGTGGGCAGTGGCATCAGTTTCACTGTGGAGAGCAAGAGTCACACGTGTATCCCCATCCCACTCCCTGCCCCCCGACTGGCAGCAGGACCCAGGTGAAGCCAGCAAGCACTGTCACACAACCAACAGCAGCTCCTGGTGTGCGATGTTGTTTATTGGTACCAGGCAGCAGTGGGATACAGGAACTAGGTACCGGGGTGAGGGGTGAGGGCGGTGGGACCTTGGCTGAGCCCACTGCAGGGCACTGGAACTCCCCAGCAGCACTGCATGAGGTGGGAGGGGAGCAGAGCTCAGAGTGGCTTCGTAGGCTGGCACACGGGATGGGAGAGGGGGGCTTAGGACACCAGGGGTTTTTATCCCCACTCTGTGCCCTTGCCCTAAGGCCATGCTCATCCCAAAAAGCATGGAGGGGGAAGTAGTGTTTCAGGAGCAGGGTCCTCTGAGGCACATTTCCCATGGGAGAAAAGTTCTGTGGGACTTGTGTGGGCTGGCACGGGGGAGGAATGCCATGCTCCTGCATGCTCCCTGCAGAGCATCCCTCCCCATGGGAGTCTGGGTGACATCCCACCTCCCAGCTTCTGGGAGGGAGCAAGATTGCACTGTGTGAAGGTGACCTCGGGGGAAATACTGTGGACATGTCTTCTCGGCACTCAAGAAAACCTTCAGCCATTGTCCTGGGGGCTTCAGACTGGTGGAAAGGCTTCACAAGGCTGGGGCCAGCTCATCCATTGCAATGTCATTTCTGCATCCTCTGTTGCCTTCCTGCTCCTCAAAAACCCTCTGTAAGGCATTCCATAGGGACCCCAAGGAGCACTGCCTCTGGCAGCTCCCCACCAAGAATTAGATGAAGGGGTTGAGGCTGCTGTTGATGCAGGCAAGCAGGAAAACTGCCTGGGAGGGCACAGTGATGTAGCCAAATTGCTGCAGGAAATTCCAGATGCTGAGAGGAAGAGCGAAGAGGAGGAACAGGAGGACAGTTAGGAAGATGGCAGTGTAGAGCCTCCTGGGTTGGCGCTGCTGGGAGCTACACTGGACCTTAATGATGAGAATTGTGCTGGAAATGACCATGGGTGGGGCAAAGATGAGAAGGTTGATGGTGTACATGGTTATAAGAGCTATCCGGCAGTGCTCCTGCCCTGGGCCCAGAAAAATCACTGCAGCAATGACAGTGAAGGAGAGGGCCCAGAGCAAGTCACACACCACGTCAGACAAGCACTGGGGACGGCAGCAGCAGTAACTGAGCGGGCAGAGGATGGACACACTCCTCTCAATGCTGAATGGCTGTCAGGAGATACAGACCCATGTTGTAGGAGAAGAGGAAGTACAGGGTTAAATGTCACAGCAGTGGAGCAGGAGACATTCTCCATGATGTAGATGATGGACGAGGTCACCATGAAGAGGAGGAAGGTGAGGTCGACGACAGCCAGGTTGAGGATGTAGACAGTGATGGGATTCCTGCGGATTCTGAAGCCCAGGAGCCAGAGGACAGCCCCGTTCCCCACCAGTCCACAGGGGCAGATGAGCAGCGTGACACTGTCTATGGCCAGGTCAGTGACATCTATCCAGCACTTGTCATCTTCATGGCTGGTTGGTGTGGGTGATGTTGGAGGTGGGGACATGTGGTTCAGCTCCATGGATGGATGCTGGGCAGGTGATGGGGACATGTGGTCCCTGCCTGCGATCGGAGCGGATCAGGAGTTAGTGGCTTAGAGAAGCTGAGGCTGAGCTGCGTGGCCCCTCGCCAGTGCCCTGCACTGGGAAGGCGTCAGTGGGGGGCAAATGGGATGTACTGGGGAGGGGAGCAGTGGGCACTGTGGGGTGGGAGAGGGTGTCGGGAAGGGAGGGAGAGGAACGATCACCAGGAGCTGCAGAAGACAAGCACAGGGCAGTGGGAAGAGGACATGAGGAGAGCTCTGCCTGTCCCAGGGGAGCATGGGGGGAGTGTAACTGCTGGCCGTGGGTGCTGGGGGAGAGGAAGGTGGGGTGGGGATGAAGGCAAAGATGTCACTTAGCTGTTAGCTCAGGGGAGGCGGCAGGCAAGGGCTGTCCTTCCAGCTGGGCTCAGGCAGATCAGCGCCGGTGTCTTGGCATCTCACACTCCCTTTGGATCCGTATCCTGACCGGGTCCTGTCAGGACAGTATGGTGGACAAATGAGTAGATGTTTGTCTACAGAGTTTCTCAATATGGAGGAAACCACCAGCAAGGACAGGACACCGGTTTCCGGCCCTGCAGAGGTAGGGCTGAGCAATTTGTCTTGAGATTTTGAACTAGTCAGGAATCTGAGATTTTAAAGCCTGTCAATGAGTGACTGCAGGCATAGGGTGCTAGGTTGTTTCCCTTGAAGAGGGTCGCGAATGATGTGAACCTCAAAACCGTCTCCCTGTCACCATCCAGGACACACTGAGCCTGCGCCAAACCAGACCACACCTACCAGCACGTGACACTATACCCACCATGCATATGCTGGTAATTTCTTGGAACCAGGCGGGGACTCGAACTCTATAAAAATGGTACCATCAGAAGTGAGGTGGGGGGGGCCTCTCCATGGGCTGCAGGTGGGGTCTCAACCTTTTCCATGGGCTGTGGAGTGACACCCGCTTCACCATGGGTTTCCCCATGGGCTGCAGGGGCATCCTTCTCTCTGGCACCTGGGGCTTCTCCCCACCCCCTTCCCTGCCCTTGGTGCTTGCACAGCTCCTCACATCTTCTCACTCCCTTCTCTGGGGGCACAAAGCAGATGCTTGAGGGTTTTTTTCTCCTCACTGTGATTCTCAGAAGTGCTGTGACCATTGCTGATGGGCTTGGCCTTGGTCAGCAATGGCTCTGGCCTTGAGCCTGGCTGGTGTTTGCTCTGTGGGGCGTGCAGAGAGCTTCTGGCTGCTCCTTGCAGCAGCCACCCCTGCAACTCCCCTTCTCCACCAGAACCCACCACACAAAAGTGCAACAATCACAACTACAACAATTCTTCTTCCTCTTTGTCACCTTCTTCTGTCTTCTCTTGAAAAGATGGCAAAATTGAAACTGGATGTTGCAGCCCATGACATGTTTAACATATTCTTACACCTCAGTGCAGAACCCTTTACAGAAAACATAAAATCCTCTCGTGGTGTGCCAGTTCTTAATTGCAGGGTGACATCCTCTGAGCTGGAGGGAACAACTTCTTTCCCTTGTGACCTGGTGGTTTCCGACTTTATTGCCTGTTGGAAGGGTCTGCACTGTTTCTTTTCAGTCAAGGCTGTGCCATGTGTGGAAACCACAGAGTATTATTAATTTAAAGAAAATAAATGAGGGTAGGAGTCATGCAGTGCTCCCTTATCACTCTCAGATCAGCAGGTACCTTCTCTCCTACAAGCTCAGATGTCCAAGCTCGCAGTGGCAGAGATGATTCTTTAACACAGTTGGTAAGATTCTGCAGCTGATGTAGAGTTTTTCCTTCAGATGTTTATTTTTATCCTATGAAAACAGACTCTAAGCAGACAGCATCACCCCTCCAGTTTTTTCCTGGAATTGGTTCATGCTATGTCTCTGCAAACAGACTTCACCAGGGTTTTCAGGGTGCGCCAGCTCCCATCTGCTCAGCTGCTTCTACAAGTTCCTGCCCAGCGCCGGGGACTCCTGGGGCAGAGGGTTCACATGATCACTCCTGCAAGATTCGTATCCTGGGGAAAGCCAAAATAAAAGCAGAACCTGATTTGGACAACTTTCAGTGAGGAAAAACTGGCTGGGAAATGTGAGCTGTGGGGATACTGTCGCACTGCTCACGGCTGTGAATGCCACAATGGATTTCACACGGAGCTGGGCGCAGTGGTGCCTCCAGGCTCTACCTTCCCAGAAGGAGGAGGAGGAGGGACAGTAAAGCACACTCTGCAGCCACTGAAAGTCATTTTTAGCTAATCCTAATGTTGATTTGTCACAAAAAGAATCTACCTTTAGGTCGGTTCTTGCAGCGCTGGTTCAGAGCTGATGGGGTGTATTGCCAGTGGTCCCTGCAGCGGGTGACTATCCCCAGCCAGCCCAGCACATTTCTCCACTGGGTGGGGGCTTCCCGGAGGATGCCATGCTGGGACATGCTGCCCCATCTTTCCCATCCAGAACAGATGCCAGCTGTGTGCCTAGTGGGAATTTAGTGACTTGCGGTTGGAAGGATGTCTGGGGCAAAGGCAGTGAAAAGCAGAGACGGCAGCGGTAATTATGGCAAGCTCCAGCAGCAGCATTATTCACTGGGACTCTTGGAAGCTCATCACTAAGATTCTTGAATTTTATTTTGACTACTCTAACTATCCTGAATGGAAGGATTGCCCCTTGTTACTGACCAAACAGCATTGCTACCGCCCTGTTAGAATTGTTTATACATTTTTTCTAATTTCTTATGACTGTGTGGGCTCTCTTCAATTGCTGGGTGGGTTGTAAGAAGGTGTTTTTTGCTGGGAAATGAGTTCCTTTGCTTGAGCCCTGTCCTGTGGCGCAGCAGGCAGGGGAATGCCAATTAATTAAGTACAGTTTTCACATACATTCCTGTGGTTTTGTGTTTCATCCAGCTGGCCCTGGATACGGCAAAACGCTGGCGGCAACTCCGCATTCTGCTTCTGGTCTTTTTGGGAGTTTATTGTTGTTGTTGCTTGTTTTATTTCCTCCTCGGATCACAGTCATCTCAGAGGGGATACAAAGCAAAACTGAGAGTCTTCCAGGGAGAAGTTAATCCAGCCTTTGCCGTGGTGGTCCTGGGAGTGTGTCATGGTTTTGCACCAGCTGAGAGCTGGGCACCACACAGCTGCTTGTTCTTTAAGAGGGAGTGGGGTGTGTGTGTGTGGAGGGATTGAGGGAGGAGGAAAGGGAAGGAAAAGAAAACCCAAAGAATCAAACCCTCACGGGTTGGGATAATGATAGTTTATTGGGATAGCAGAGCGAGAGAGAGAGACATAACAATAATAACAGGACTTCATAGCAAAATATATTAAACTGGTGATACACAATGCAGTGTCTCATCAAACTGCACAGCTCCAGATGTACAGCCCAGAGCCATCCCGAAACTCAACTGTCCCCAAAACCACGCTTCCTGGAGCTGAGCGCTCCTCCCCGCACCATTCCCCTTTTATGCTGAGCATGGCATGATTGGCATGGAATACCCCATGGAATACCCTTTGGGTCACCTGTCCTGGCTGTGTCCCTTCCTTCTTGTTAGCAGGGAAGTATGAACAACTGAAAAGTCCTTGATTGCTTGGCAACAACTAGAAACATCCGTGAGTGATCAGGACTACCCTCCTCCCGACTCCCAAACACAGCATTCCTTCCACTACTAGAAAGAAATTAACTCCATCCTAGCTGAAATCAGGACGGAGGGAGAGGGTGATGCTGTGAGGCGACAGCCTGTGCTGTTGGGTGAAACCCAGCCCAAAAAAAATGCGATGGCAACTGGGCAAAACCCGAGTGTTTGTAAGAAGAGTTGACCTGTGCGTCTGCTGAAAGGTTATTCCTGAGCACCGTGCGACTTCAGAGTGGGGAAAACTCCAGGTTTAATTAAAGACTGCTTAATATCTGCACTTTATTATTGCCCATCTATGCTTTGTTATTTACTATCCATAGTATTTATTATTTACTATTTGTTATTTACGTATCACATTAACATCATTTAACATGTAATCTTACTTACCAACAGTTGGGAAGTGTAGCCAGATAGCTTCTAGGCACGTTTCTCCAGCCGTGAGGAGGAACCATCCCCTCACTGTCCTGCTTCGGGGGTTCTATTACTCCTTCCTTTCATGTCATTCTCTGTTGAACCTTTCCTATCCACAGAAAAAGCACCCTGGCAGTGTCCCTGACTCCCAGGGAAGCTGAAGAGCTGGGACCGGATGGAGCAGATTGAAGCATCAAAACTCTCCTTTGGTCCAGTTTTGTTGCCATTTAAATTAATGTTATTTACTAAGGAGTTTGGAGGAGGCTGGGTTTCATGCTGAGTCAGGACTCTTAACTGATGTCAGGAGTATTTTGCTTTCCGTTTGATTGAAGTCCGAGGGGAAGCGGAGGACCCCACCAGCACACTGCATCCCTGCCATCCTGCTGCCTGCAGCCAGGCAGGATTTAGGCTGGAGGCACGGGCATGACAGCAGCTCGGGGCTGGATGCGATGCTCTCCCAGCCACCTGCATTTGCTTTCCTTTGCTCTGGATGTCTATGGTGATTTCTTCTGGGCTATTAATTTAGATTTGCTGTACAGCAGACAAGGAAGTGGGACAGATCTCCCTGGAAAGGATGCTTGGAGCAGGGCAAAGGGGTGGGGCCACTGCCCACAGGAGGCTCCTGCCCCACAGAGATCAACAGTCCCCTCCAAGGGCTCACGCTGGAACCTCGTCAGGGGTGAGATGCAAAGTCAGTGCGTGGAGCAGCCACCCACTCGCTGGCATCAAAGGAGGGCAGGTCCAGTGGTCTGTGTCATCCCTGGGGTCATGGCCGGGTGTGTCACAGCATCCTGCTTCCCTCTTCCCTGCAGCAAGGGGTGATGGAGATGTCCAGCTCAGCTCTTCCACGTGGGGAAGTGACAGGCAGCAGGCAGCCAGTGCCGTGGCGGGCGTTTCACTGGCTTGAAGGGGAGCTGATGGCTTTGTATGACAATGAGGAGGAGATGTTTGCACAGGTGGGACCTGCAGAAACATCCCAGGGACTTTGCCACTGGGTACAGAACAGAGGAAGTGAACGAGAAGGGAGACAATAATTCTGTGCTCCACATGACAGTGGGTTTGCAAACAGGAAGGAACCAGTCTGCAATGCCCATCCTGTGAGGGTGACTCTTTGGCAAGCTGCTTCCGCTGCTCTCAGAAGTGATGACGTGGCATGTCTGTGTGCCCACAGCCACGTACCCTCCCCTAGAAATCCAGGACCATGGTCCCAGGCCCCATTTGACCTTCGGCTGAGGAAAGGACAGGGTGCTGGGTCGTGCAGGTAGACTGTCAGATGAACTCTGTCATGGAGTTACTGTGTTCCTGGTGGACAGGAAGGTGAACCTGGGAGGGTTTTGGCATGGCAGCTTTGTAAAATCTCACATGCAAGCCTGACAGAGAGGTCTGGAGTTTGCCACTCTGGGACACCAAGGCTGTGCAAGGACTCTGCCCTCACAGTACCCCCTGCGCCTGGTGAGAAGGGTCTGGGGGTCACCTTCGCTCCTATCTCTGCAACACACTCCTCTCTTTGGCCTTTCCATCCTTCCCATTCACGTCCTCAGCCCTTTCCAGTCCTTGACCGGCAAGTGGTCCTTCATGCCTTTTCTTTCTTTCTTCACTTCCCTTCCAGGTCTCTGTCTTGTTCTGCCACTCTGGGACCTCCTATTCCTATTCCCATTCTCATTCCTAGTCCTATTTCTCTTGATCTGTTTCCTCTCCTCTCCTCTCCTCTCCTCTCCTCTCCTCTCCTCTCCTCTCCTCTCCTCTCCTCTCCTCTCCTCTCCTCTCCTCTCCTCTCCTCTCCTCTCCTCTCCTCTCCTCTCCTCTCCTCTCCTTTTTTCCTCCCCCCCCCCCTTTTAATGTTTTTCCCTTTTTTTTTTCTCTGCTCAGTTTTTACGTTCTCTGGGTTGCAAATGTTGTAGCTTGTGGGGGAGGAGGTGAAGCTGAACGTACTATGTACTGTGTGTCACTGATTTTGCCTTCATCTCTTGCCTTTTTCCAGGCAAGCACGAGACAGAAAGGGGAATGATGGATCGACATCCCAACGGCACAATCCGTGACTGGCATACAATGTCCCTAGTGCCTACAGAGAGTGTGGTCTATGGGGATGGACACAATGGGACCAGGTGCTTTGCAGAACACATCCCTGAAATTGTTACCGGTAGCATCACGCTGCTCATTTGCCTGTGTGGGCTGGTGGGGAACGGGGCCATCCTCTGGCTCCTGGGCTTCTGCATCATGAAGAACCTCTTCACTGCCTACCTCCTGAACCTGGCCATCACGGACACCTGCTTCCTTCTCTGCACATCAGCTTTCCTTGTAATATATCATATGCCCATGCTCAACTGCTTTCAGACAGAGCTTGTGCGGGTGCTGCCACTGTTTCACTCCATGGTTCTGCTCACGTACAGCACCAGCCTCTATCTCCTCACGGCCATCAGTGTGGAGAGGTGCCTGGGTGTCCTCTGGCCGTTCTGGTGCCGATGCTACCGCCCGAAGCTCCTGTCAGCCGCCATGTGCAGCCTGCTGTGGGGCCTTGCCTGCCTGCTTGCAGGACTGGTGTACTTTGTGTGTGACCTGGGACACTCTGAACACTGCTGGATGGTTCTCTGGACCTTGTGCTTTCTCAATTTCTGCTTTTTCACCCCCGTTATGGTTATTTCCAATGTGATCCTCTTCATCAAACTTAGGCGCAGCTCTTGGCAACACCACCAAGTGAAGCTGTACACTGTAATCTTCCTCACTGTTTTCTTCTTCCTCCTCTTTGGAATCCCACTCAGTGTCCAGATCTTCCTCAACTTCTTCATCTACATGAATTTTGTCTTTGAGATCTGCCTGTTGTTGGCCTCTGTCAACAGCAGCATGAATCCCATTATTTATGTCCTGGTTGGGAGCTACACAAAGTCCAGGTTCAGGAGATCCATCAAAGTGGCTCTTCAGAGGGTCTTTGAAGATAGACCAGATTCCCAAGAGGTGGTTGAGACCCCTGTAATGGGAATTGCTGCCTAAGCTCCTCTGGCTGCAGACTGGCACCTGGAGAGGGGCAGCTCTGCCCCTGTACCCTGGGCCAGCACCCACGGTAGCAGAGCCCTTGCCCAGCTGTGTGAGCAGGACCGGCAGTGTGCCGCCCATGACATGGCCATGCTTGATGAGATTTCCAGGGGCAGGGCTGGTTCCCACCTCCAACTTATTGTTAAGTTATTTTAATAAAAGCATCTTTCATGTAACTTACTGGTGGCTGCGGTTTCTTCCCTCTCTGATTCCATTCCCTTCCTTATTCTCAAAATTACATTTATGACAGTCCCCTCATGCTGCCCAGGGGTTTATAATGCCGAAATGAAGTGATCTGGAAAGTCCTGCTTCATCTGTTCTGTTCTCCAGGGTGAAAATGGTCACACTTCACACTCCTGAGCTCCAATCTCTACTTTGTCTTCTTTCCAGCACGGAGATGCCCCAACTCTTCCTGCCTCTACCCTCTTCTGGGACATTGCTGCCTGATACAAAGCACTGAGCACTCAATACCTTGATCTTCAAAAGCCCCCAGACTGGAGGAGATGATGGTGTGGGACAGAAATGATGTTTTCAGCTCCCTCTGGCTTGGCATCCTCCTGTGTCACAGCCTGGAAGAGAAAACCCATCACGGTCTGGCTGGTGGAGCTGGCAGGGTCAGTCGGCAGCCAAACCTTCACCCTGCCAAGGGGGTTTAGCTGAGGAGGCAGGAAGGGACAAGCAAAGAGGCAAGTGATGCCAATGATATGTGCCAGGTTGGTCAGAGGATAGACAGGCAGACAGCTAAGTGCTGTTGGCTTTTGGAAAGTGCAGTTCAGTGCCCATGGAGCAAACTGCCAGGGAAACCCAAGTAAAGAGACAGAAAGAGAGGATGGGGAGGTTCTCACAGGAGAGAGAGATTCTCGAGGAGGTTGAGCTCTGCCTGCCAGATGGTTTTATTAGCTTTCCTTACACACATGAACAACTGGTACCAGAGAACAGAACACAGCTTCCTTTCAACACATAGAAGCCTAACCCGATACAAACTAATAACTGATGCCTGTAGATCTTGTCGGAAATCAAAATTTTGGGCGAACACACTCAGGATGTTGCCCACAAAGGAAGACAACTCAAGAAACTGAAGAAGACTACAAAGACTACCTTTGTAGTCTTCTACAACTGTAGAAAGGAGTCTTTGTAGTCTTCTTCAGTTTGTTTTCTACTACAAAGTAGAGTAGTAGTAGACTACAAAAGGGAGTGTAGAAGGAAACCTGCAATTTTTAGATTATTAAAGCTGAGTGAGCAGCATTGATTCATCTCTCCTTAGGAAAACCAAAAGATTTTCCTGAAATCCTAAGTCATCGTTCTGCTCTCTGCCAGGGCTCTGGTTCACCCATGGATCTTCTAAATTTGGCTAGCTCCTTGCACTGTGAAACTGTGGCACAGGAGTGGTAAAGATAGATCTGAATCAGAAACAGGTTTTTGAGCGACACCAAGCTCATAGCATGCGGCCCTAAAGCTACGCCCCTGGAATGACAGGAGAAAAGTTCAGCCAGTTCAAAGATAGGAGTGTTGCAGGAGAAGGGTTGCTTTACAATGAAAGAGGAACTTGGAATGGAGACAATCTGCTTTTCCTATAGGTTTAGTTTCTGAGTCTTTTTGTTAGTCATTTCCTGTACAAAGCCGAGAATAGATCATAACCAGAACCCTGTGAGATGCAATGAAATACTTCTCTGTTTGTGAGAACCCTTGAGAACAAGAGCTGCTTGGCTAACAGGGAGAAAAGTGCTTTGCGAACAGAGCTGAGAAAGAGCCCACGCTGGACATTGCACAGACTCACCAAGGCAGGCTTCAGTCAAGTTTTCCAAATGATAATTCCAGGAAATCTCATGAAGATCTCATCACGTGGGCAGCAGCTGGCGAGCAGAAGGTGATGTGAACGTCTGCTCTAGTGAAGCTCTTTCTCCAGGCTGTGAGAAGAAAGAAGGTCAGAATTTTCTGGGTGGGATTCCCCCCTCCCCCCACCCCCACCCCCAGCTTAATTGATGCCCCCCCCCCCCCCCCCTTACTGGTTTTGAACCTGTTGGCCAGTTTGCACCGAATCTGACTGGGAAATAGTGGTCTCTAGGATATTAAGACCTATAGATATTGTGGGAAAACTGTGGTAGGGGAATACTGAAATAAATGTCCCACTGAAGGAATGCAGTATCTTAGTAATATCAGCTTATTAGACACCTTTGAACCCAAACTCACCTACCCTTTGAGATCTCCAAGGAGAATCCTTTAATCTTATTATTTCCCTCTTCCAGATCTGTCTTGTTCAAAGCCAGGAAGGAGGTATCTCCCTAGCTTTTGCTACACCTCCGTACCTGCCCTTGTGCCAAACATACGCCCATCTCCCCAAATCCTGTCTTCCATCTCTCCTGTCCCTTTTGCCTTTCTGTGCTCCTCAGTGTGGAAGCTAGGACATGGCTCCAAGGATCTGAAAAGCCTAGTGCAGGGGACAGCAGAGTTCCTAACATCTCTGTTTCATCTCATCCCTCCAGCTGTGTGTGAAGGGGAAGAAGCAGCAGAGGTTTTGTAGTGAGGACACTTCTCCCTGCCAGTCCTGCTTGCTAGAGCCAGCCAGGTGAATGGCACATAACAGGAGCTGGCATTGCGGGCAGCTGAAGCATGAGGATGATGACTATGACTGGAGCGACTGCGAAGCTGATGACTTGGGTAAAGTCCCTGTCACGCTGTTCATCTGCTTCTTTGGGCTGGTGGGAAATGGAGCTGTCCTCCGGTTCCTTGGCTCCCATGTCTGCAGGAACCCCATCACGGTCTACGTCCTAAGCCTGGCTGTCACCAACTTCATCTTCCTCCTCTCCATCACCATTGCCCTGGTGGCATTTTACAGCTCAGGGAGCTTTTGTGACAGGCTGATCTCACAGCATGTGGCAGCTGTGTTGAAAATCACCATCGTCTTCACCTTCACCACCAGCATCTACCTCCTGACAGCCTTCAGTGCTGTGATGTCTCTGTCCATCCTCCCCTCCGCCCACTGCCACCGCTCCTGGCGCCTGCCAGTGCTCGTGTGTGCCCTGCTCTGTGTGCTCTCATTCCTGCTCACCGTGACCCTCTACTTCATCCCTAAGGTGCTCGCTGTCTTCATCCTGAGCTACCTCTTCTCGGTGCTTATGCTGACGTTCTCTGGTCTAACCCTGCTTGCCAGAGCCTTGTGCTGTAAAAGGCAACACCCCCCAAGGGAGCTCTGTGTTGTAGTCCTGCTGTCTGTCTTCTTCTTCCCCTTCTTCACTGCTGATTTTGGTTACTGGCTCTTGCTGAGACTGTTGGATTTTTCGGCTTTTGCCTTTAACGCTTCCCTCCCATTGGCTTGTGCCAACAGCAGTATCACCCCCGTTATTTACTTCTTGGCTGGGAGCTGTGCAAGTAAGTTCACGCTCTCCGTTGGGGATGCTTTCCAGAGGGCTTTTGAAGGCATAACAGAGCCCCAAAATGGAAATGAAACTCACAGAAAAAACACGGTGGAAGCGAATGTTTAAACCTCTGCAGCTCCTCCCTCAGAGAAGGTGCTCGAGGGATGGAGCCATCCTGTGAGATGAGGAAGGCGCCTTTGGTGTGGGTCTGCCTGTGGCCAGGCGCAGTTGGCTGCAGCACAGCAGAACGGAAACTCCTGCCTGGGGTGGACGGCGTGACGAAATACCCATCGAAGCTTTTCACTCTGAACCTTGTGCTTTAATCTGCCTTCTCCAGCAGCTCTGAGCTTCCCCAGTCTCCAAAATGAGCTTACTCTACCCTGAGCACTATTAAAACAGCCATGGAGGCTCTTAGCTCTTGCCAGTGGGTGTTGTTTGGTTGTTTTTGCCTTTGCTGTGCCCACTTCTGAGTGACGTGGGGATGGATAAGGAAGCTTGGCACGGCAGGGCAGAACACAACTCCTGGGAAAACCCTTGTGTGTGGGCATCTTCAGTGGGTACAGGCAGGCTTAAGGATAGGTGGTGAGTTTTGGGTTGGGGTTAGCTTTTCCAGCACATTTTCTGGGTTGTCTGCACACTGGTGTTTTTGACTGGAACTGCCTCTCATTGTGGTTCCTCCCATTTTTCTCCTGGCTCTGCGGCTGGAGCAAACAATGATTTTGCAACCGCGATCTGAAGTCTGTATCCATTTTTGGTGTGTCTGTTCCTTATCTAGAAAAACAGGAGGAGCAGGGTTAAAATGCAACACCCTCAGTAGCACAGCCTTGCCTGAAGACTCTGTAGAGACCTAACTGTCCCATGTGAAAGAGGATACAGGGAGAGAGGAGGAAAACAAAAGACTTAATGGACAAGACCCTCTTGAGGTCTGAGGACTGAGTCCCTGTAGGGATCCCCATGGTAAAAGGGATGTTGGAAGTGCTTTTGTCACTTCCCTCTCCTCTAAGTGCCTGTCAGCCCTTGCTATCATGGGGCTGGGGAATAAACCAGCTCTCCTCTGCCTGTGAGCTCAGCCACCACCACCTATTGCTTTTGAGCTGGTTGTATTTGGATGCTGTGGTCTCTGAGGTCTCTGAGATCTGGGATGGTGACAAGTTTCTCTGCCCTGTGTCTGGTCTGTCAGCCCAGACCAAGGTGCCACCGGCCAGGCTGGAATGAAAATCAGTCAGTTGGCTGAGTACAGGTACAGAGCCCATAAACCTCTCTGGTACAAACAAGAAACTCAGAGAGGTGGTGGCCTGGGTGACCCTGTGGGCAAGGGAGATCCTGGGAAGCAGGAAAAGGGCATGGAAGTATCTTCTGCACCTGCCATGGTCTGGATGGTGGGAGTGCTTTCCTGGAGAACAGGTTGCAGCTCAGAAAGTTTTTACTGTCCAAAAGACAGGAAAGGGAGAGATAGGAAATAAAACAACCAAACAGTTTCAACTATGGAAGACTCCTGCCCTGTTCTGTAAAGCAACCATTTTAGTAAATGCTTCTTAGATGTTTAATCTCATCATGTCTTCAAGCAGGACTCACCATCCATGGGTTATACTCTGGCTTCTCTTTGGAAAAGCAGCAGCACACTAGTTACCCTTGGATTTAAGCATGCTGGAGAAAGAAGGACAACTCCCCACTGTGTTGGGGGGGTATGTGAATGCAGGCATCCCTGCCACCTGCAAATGTGATGATCTCCTCTGTCAGGCCGTGTGCCTCCTACCTTCTTTTCCCAGCAGTCTTCCAGTTGCTGGGATGCTGCAAGGTACTGCAGGTACCTTTTGATGAGGTGCATCATGCTCTGGAGGTACCTGTCCTCCTCTTAGAAAAGACATAGGCTTTAGAATGAGAGGAATTGAGCTGTTTTCTCACAGAGTTGAGCCAGCCTTGCTCTGTTCACCAGTGACAAGCTGTGCAGTGAAGCCCAGTTTTTGTTTATCCCTCAAAGTTTGGGGTCAGAGTTACCACGCTGAACAAAAACAAATGAAAAATGGAATCCAAGTTTAATTTGGGAGTAGTAAGAAAATGACGCCTTAGGTAGGTAACTAGAAAAAGATCAGTGCAGTCAGGATTTTGGGGTGTGTGGTTAGCCATTGAAACGTCTTTGTGGAGGGGTTGTTCGGCTCTTCCTGAGGATGGCCAGGTTCAGGATGGAGGCAGTGAAAGGTTTCCTCCTGATGCTGAAGCTGGGGAACCAAAGGAGAGCACTGCTCCCTGCCAGCCTGTGCAGGCAAATGAGCAGCATGATGCTCCTAGTTCTATAAAGTTAAGTGGCCCCATAAATCAAATTATGTTGATTTTCATATTTCAGCCTCTTTTTGGTTGTGGGTACAAGGTGTGTTCCATGGATTTGCTATGAAATCTTTTCTGTGAGCAATGAGAGTACAGGAATTGCAGTCTCTGACTTGCCAAGATGCATCTGATCTGGTAATTCCCTGTCTTGCTTCATGGCAGGGCTTTGAGCCATGTTTGGGGAGTGTTTGGGGAGCTGTGCCAGAGCAGGTCCCTGTCAGCCTCTACAGCTGACATTTTCCCACAGTGCTTTTCTCTGACATCTGAGGGGTGATCTTTGGCATCGGACATACTGAATTGCACCGTGTTAACTCACTCTTCGCCTTGAAGTATTTCCTTTCCAAACCCCATGTCTCTTCTGGAGACATCAGCTTCCCCCATCTTCTCTTCCAAGGAAGGCAAAAGAGTCTGGAGCCACGTTTGGGATGCTTTTGCCCTCGTGGACACCACTTTTTTTGAGATACTGAGAAATGAAACTTGTCTTAAAATCCTCTCATGGCTTTCCTCTAGGGACTGATGGGAGCAGGGCTGGAGCAGATTGCTTACCCTGGGCTGCTTTCTGTACTGTCTGGTCCTTGAGAGACCCGAGCAGGGAGGTGACAACCTCGAGGACATGATGTCTCATCAGCCAGCCGTGGTCTGTTGCAACAAGCCTTGTTCCCCTTGAGCACAGCCAGGAAGCAGCTCCTTGTGTGAACTTCTGGGCACGAACAGGAGCACCAGGAATGTGCCACACGTGATTCCCTGGCACTGCCGAACCCATATTTTTCTCAGAACGATTTAACCCTGGCATTAAACAGCATGACAAACTCCCACCTAAAATACAAGAGGATGCTCTTGTTTCTTCCCCAGCTCTGCAGCCCTGCCTGAGGTCGGTTTGTTTCTCTCTCCATCAAACGGGCGTGCAGGGCAGGCTCTGCTGACTGCATCTTTGGACAGACTCAGGGATGCGCTGTGCGATCCACACCCCTCTTCTGCCATCTAGAGGCATCAACCCTGCAGACATTGGTGAAATCACCACCAGACCCACTCTGAATGCGTCCCCGCAGCCCTCTAAGCCCCTTCTTAAGAGTATTCTCCTTGGACTTCCAGGACAAAGTGGCTCTCCTGGGCGTCCTCACGCTCCACCTCCCCATGGAGCAGCAGTGGACGTAGAGGCACGGCCAGCTCAATGTCTCCACACTGAGGGAACTGGGGCCAGGAAGCTGCACCACCCCATGGATGAGCCCCATGGCAGCAATCGCCTCTACTCCTTGCTCAGCCTTTTACTCCAGCAGGGATGCAGTTCGTCCTCGTGAGATACCTGCATGTCCCCCCTTGGCTTGCCCATTTTTGCAGTCCTGTTTGCAGAGCGCTGCCTTGCTTGGACAGCAGAAATGGTCAGATCTGCCCCAGAGCCTCGTATGTCAGACCTCCCCCAGGCAAGAGATCTTCCAAAACACCATGAAACTCATCTGCTGACCCAAAGGACCTAGAGTTTATTTGCTGGGGTCATTGCAATGGATACAGCCCTGACACAGGGGTTAAGCCAGTGCTGTGCTGGCTTTGGGCTATGAGCCCCCACGCCTCCACCCCCTGAGGCTGTCCGTGAAGCTCCACATCTCCAGGTCTCCTCGCCAGCCATGTCTTACAGAGTGGTCTCCACTGCAGTGTTCCCAGGCACGTGGCACCCCTCCTCTCTTGTTGCTTTCTCTTCAAAGGGTGGCTTTTGCAGAGCTTTGGAACCAGTGCTGCCAGCAGCTCCCCACCAGGAAATGAATCAACGTGTTGATGCTGCTGTTCATTGATGCTGGCAGGTGAGACATCTGGGATATAAATAGGTGTATACCAATATGACCAAGAAAAATAGCCACAGTGAGAGGAAACCCAAAGATTAACAGGAAGAGCAGGACATCCACATAGAGTTTCCCTGGATGTTGTCTCTGTGAGCCACAAAATCACAGAATCACAGACTAACATGGTTGGAAAAGACCTTTAAGATCATAGAGTCCAACCGTTCCTGTCCTGTGCTAAACCATACCTCTAAGTACCTCATCTACCTGTCTGTCAAACACATTGAGGGATGGTTACTCAAGCCCCTCCCTGGGCAGCCTGTTCCACATCCCAACAACTCTTTCAGTAAAAACCACATTCCTGACATCTAATCTGAACCTGAGCCACATTTGAGTTTGATGAGGAAGGAAAGGTTGGCAAGGAAAGGGAGTAAAGAGAACATGAAAAAATTCACAATGCTTATACCTTGTAACAGTTGTTCACAGTTTATAATAAAAAAACAACTAAGCAAAGTCAAAGAAACAAAAAGTCCAGCAAGGGCCCAGAGCATCCCACACGTGATGCCTGGCAAATGCTTTGGGCAGCAACACCGGTACCAGTTTGGGAACAAAACAGACAGGCACCACCCCATGCTCATCGCTGTCAGGAGATACATATTGGCAAAACCATCCTGACTCCCAAACATGGCATCCCACCAGCTAGAAAGAAAATTAACTCTCTCCTGGCTGAAACCAGGACAATGTACGTGTAAAATATTTGGGGTGCAGAGGGATCCCTGCAATGCAGGAGTCACAGGTGAGCCAGGTGACCCCACTATTAGCACAGAGATCCCGTAAATGCAATCACTAGAGCTGAGAGTGTAACAAGGTATGGGGGGAACTGTCTACATACTAAATCTAGCTGTTGCTGACTTCTCTTTGCTCTTTCTGTTTTTTCTGCTCGCACTGGCGGTTTTGATCCTAACAGCAAACTTTCCTTATGCGTTTAAGTTTATTTTTTTCTAGGGATGAAAAGCATGGGCAATAACTCCCAAGAAGAGGTATTTGAAAGATGGAAGACACATGAAAAAGGGAGAGAAAATAAGCAATGCAAATGTCAGTCCTCATGATGCTAAAGGATGAGGTTGTTTGACAGGAACCACTTGTAGATAAAAGCATATTTGTGGCACTATGCATCCTACAAGATATAATCTCAGAGGAGACACATGCGTGTCAGAGATGTGATTAGAAGCAGTGGGCAAAGCCCTAGTGCTGTTCTGTATGTGAGTACTGGTGATTTCTCATGGCAAGCTGAGGCAAGACCAGTGCTGTGCTTCATTGGCTGCTGTTGAGGCCACTCTGTTGGCATCCCATGTGCAGGGAATGGGCGCATGATGGAACCCGGGGGAGCTGGAGAAAGGATGTGCATGAGAAGAAGTGGTTCTGTGCTGGAGGAATGATGGGAAGAAGAAAGATCATTAAGGCTGTGGGACTTTCAGGGACTTCTGAGGGGCTTCTGCTGGTTCCCCCTTGTCGATGGTCCCCTGCACATCCCTCTTGTTAATGGTCCCTGGCTCATCTCCCTCATTCTCACCTTTCTGCTTTCCTCTTGCCCTGCCAAATCTCTTCCCCACCATCCCATTGCCAAGGCAGGCTATAAGAACAGTGAAGGCCAGAAGAGAGCTAAGGGAAGTCTTTCACCACCAGCTGCACACAACAACACCCAGGAGACCCTCAGCACTACAATCTTAAGCTAGAGGACAGGAATGTAGAGGCCCTGACCAGAGCTCAAAACACTCAACCTGAGTAGTCTCAGCCCTGTGCTGTGCCAGGCTGTTCTGCACTATCCCTTGGCCATGGGATGAACGTGGTCTGTTGACCAGAGGAGTCTGCAGGCAGCTCCCACTTGACGCTAGTGGTTACAGCACCCACATGTTCTTGCCTTTATCTAAGGCTGCTGTGATGGTTCTCATGTGAATAACCTTTTTGTTTGACAGGAGAATGTGTTGTTTTCTTTTTAAAAAAATCTTGTAGTACCTCAGCCCATGGTAGCAGGGTACCCTTTCCATGGGCAGGACCTGCTCTGATCAGAGGTCTGTTTGATGCTGCAAGATGTGGGGATCCTGGCTCCTGAAGGGCCATAAGATTATCTGTGCTATCATTTCCTCCTTCGTAATTTTAGATCTAGTAAAAGGCATTCTAAATGATGCTTTGCAGAGTATGAATGCCTTTCTTAACAGGACCATGACAGATCAGCGTCTCCTGGTGAAAAACTAGGGGAAGAAGAGGAAGGGGTGACGTGACCAAGTCTTACTGACAAGATCGCTGTCCACAGGACGTGTGAGGGGAAACTGTCACTGATACGAGATTGTGAGGGGAGCCTCCTGACCATGGGACATGATCTCTGGTTGAAGGTCTGCTCCTCAGTACGCAAAGGATGAGGCAAAAGCAGAGCGTGTGGCCTCAGCAGCCATCACTGCCCTCTTTCTCCTGGCAAGCGTGGCTTTACAAAGGCCCTGTGTGCTAGAGTTCTTGCAGCAGCACTGTTCCCAGGAACACCAGGAGGTAGGAGGCTGGGTATGTGCAGGTGGGAGATGCCTCCTGGCCAGGGCCAGGGCTGGAGTTGTGGGATCTTGTCCTGGACATGGAAGGGGTTGTGGTCTTTCCCGGCACAGCCTGGGACTGTTGTGAAACCATGGGGAAAGGTGGTGAGTACTAGGAGTGCTGATAGCCCTTATTTCCTTCGTCATGTCTCCTAGAAAGCAGTGGGAGAGGAAGAAGGCCAGAACAGGGTCATTCACCATGGAAGAGACCACCGCAACAGACATCTCTCTGAACTACATGACTTCAGGATATATGGGCTATGAGGAAATGATCGAATATGAATGCTCAAAACTGCCTTATGGGTTGATGGCCTTTGCAGTTGTCTGTATGGTGATTTCTCTTTGTGGACTTGTGGGGAATGGCATAGTCATGTGGTTCCTGGGATTCCACCTGAAGCGCAACCCTTTCAGTGTCTACATCCTAAATCTAGCTGTTGCTGACTTCTCTTTGCTCCTCCTGTTTTTTCTGCTCACACTGGCAGTTTTGATGTTAACAGCAAATTGTCCTTATGTGTTGAAGGTTATTTCTTTCTACATGGATTTTTTATTTGCAGTTGAGTTTTTGTCCCACTTCTTTGACCTCAGCAGCCTGGGTCTCCTGACAGCAATCAGTATGGAGCGGTGTATCTCTGTCCTCTTCCCAATCTGGTATCGCTGCCACCGCCCAAAGCACTTATCAGGCATCGTGAGCGGGCTGCTCTGGGCTCTCGCTGGGCTTTTTGTTTCCTCGATGTATCTCACCTTTAGCTTTGACAGAAGCTATGAGACAGTATTTGCAGGTGTGGCCATTGCAATTTCCATGATTTTGTCATCAGTGATGTTGATTTCCAGCCTGTCCCTTTTCATCAAACTGCTATGTAGCTCTCAGAGACGATACCCAGGGAAACTCTATGTTGTCATCCTTCTCACCATCATCTTCTTCTTTGCCCTTGGTATTCCTTTCAGTGTAGAGGTTTTCCTCAATCTTCCAATTTCTCATCAATTATTTCCTGAAAATACATCTTTTCTTCTGGCATTACTGAATTGCAGCATCAATCCTGTCATTTACTTTCTGGTGGGGAGTTGCCGACGGTGCCGGATACAAGGATCCATGAAAATCGCCCTCCGCCGAGTGTTTGAGGAGAAAGCAATGAGCAAAGAGGAGAGCCATGTGCCTGAGAACACTGTCGTGGAGACCACTGTGTAAGACACTGCTGTTGAGGAGGACTGGAGATGCTGAGCCTTGCAGGAGATAAAGGTCCTTACACACTCAGTGCCTAACTGCTGCCGGTATAGGGGTATGTGGCACAGACCCAGCGCAGCATTGGGCTCAGGGCTTGTGCCCAGGCTGCATTCCCCATTGCCCTGGCTCCAGCAAGTAAGCTCTGGGCCCTTTGGCTCAGCAGATGAGTTTCATGGTGCTTTGGGGGATGTGACCTGCCACAGTAAGCCTTGGGAGAGCTCTGGCGATTGGGCAAGTGAAGGTCTCATGTTGTTGCATGTCTGCATCCTGGTAATGTCACAGTGGGGATGGTTGTAGTCTTTTTTCTTTTGTTTGTTTTTTTTTTTTTTGTGTTGGGTATTTTCATGCTTTTTTTTAGTTTGTTTGTTTTTAACAGGGCAGCACTTGCACTTAAGCCATTGCATGATAGTTAACAATGTTTGGAGAACCTTTTTAGCAGAGATTTTTCTAGAAACCATGACCTTCCCTACTGTCTTCTCCCCATACCTTGATACACTCTCAGCTCCAGTGATTGAGTTTACGGGGTCTCTGTGCTTATAGTGGGGTCACCTGGCACACCTGGGAGTTTGGATGAGAGCAGTGCTGGTAACACATGGATGGTTTAGTTTAGTTTACTGTCAAGCAGCCAAGGACTTTTCAGTTGTTCATACTGCCCTGCTGATGAGAAGGCAGGAGGCACCCTGGGAGCTGGGAGGGGACACAGCCAGGACAGGATCCAAACTGGCCAAAGAGTGTATTCCATTCCCATCACATTATGCTCAGCATAAAGGGGGGGTGGTGAGGAGAGGAGTACTCAGCTCCAGAATGTGTGGGTTTGGGGACAGTCTGGTTTCAGAATGGCTCTGAGCTGTGAGACACTGGTTGTGCATCACCAATTTCATATATTTTGCTATAAAGCCCTGTTATTATTCTCTCTCTCTCTCTCTTTCTCTGCTATCCCATTAAACTGTCCTTATGCCAACCCACAAAGTTTTGGGTTTTTTTTTATATTTTCTTTTCCTTCCCTTCCTACTGCCCAGTAATTCCCCACCCCTCCCCTTGCCTCTTAGAAAGAGTGGCTGCATGGTGCTTGGCTCTCAGCAGGGGTGAAACCACGACAAATACCTACCTTGGGATGCAGATCAAAGAGGTGCTGGGATAGTTAGAGGTACGGGTGGAATTGGGAAACAGAGATAGTGTAAAGTGTTTGGATGACACTGGATTTTCATACAAGGAGAGATGAAGGAAAGTATCCCCAGATGCTAAATACTTGTGTGTTGTTGCGTGAATGACACAGGAGCTGGTCCTGCTCCTTCTGGCATCAGTGGAGAAAGTGGAATTAGCTGTTCTAAAACAAACTTGGCTTTTCTGTCCTTGGTCAGCACACACTGACTTGAAGGTTCTTCCTGTGTCTTAAATAAGAAACAATAATAAAAAAATTATCCAGTCGAGTCCCCATTTTCTGTCTTAATTTCCCCCTTTGTTTATTTACATTTTAATTTGCCTTATACTTAGTGATGTCTTGGACAATAATTCAAGTATTATTTCCTCTACCATACGTTGTGCAATGGATGTTCCTGATTCTTCTGAGACCCCGCCTTTCTGTCAGGATTTTGTCAGCAATACATATATTGCTGCTGTAATGCAAAGCATGGCTGTGATAGAAATAGATCCCAAAGAAGCTCCAGAACAGGCATAACGGACTGAGATAACAAGATGCATTTTAAGATGGAGAAAATTATATTGCCAAATATCACAGAATCACAGAACTGTAGGGGTTGGAAGGCACCTCCAGAGCTCATTGAGTCCAACCCTAGGACAGGTTGCACAGGACAGACAGGGCTTGAATATCTCCAGAGAAGGAGACTCCACACCCCCCTGGGCAGCCTGTCCCAAGGCTCCGTCACCTTCACCGGGAAGAAGTTCTTCCACATGTTGGTGTGGAACTTCCTGTGCTCCAGCTTGAGGCCATTGCCCCTTGTCCTGTCCCCACAGACCACTGGGAAGAGGCTGGCCATTTCCCTCTGTCTCCCACACTTCAGATATTTATAAACATTTATAAACATCTATAAACCTTAATCAGATCTCCTCTCAAATATCCATGTAATTCCCCAATTAATTCCAGAGTACAATAAAAACATAACAAATAAGAAGGTCCTAATAGTCATGTGAATATTATCATGTCAGGACAGAGAAAATCCATATAAAATAGGAATATCTGTCAGAGAAAAAGGATGTTTTCTATACTGTGTATCTTCTGAATTTTTTTTCCATTAGTCATTTCCTCTACTCAGAAGATTAGGAGTCATGAATATTGCTGAGTGCCCTAAAACTTTGTCCATGTTCAGGAGAAATGGAACTTTATGAGCTCATTCCTTCTTTATTTTGAGGTGATGTAAAGACAGCCTCTTTGTGAAAGGTCCCAAGAGATCCTAAGGGGACAAATTCCCCCCATATTTCACTTTCAAGTGACTAGATCAGAAAAGATTCACATGGAAATTGTGGGCAAAATCAGTGGTGAAACCCATTGAGGTTGTGGAATCATCTCTTGATCATCTTTTCCATGAAGATGATCAGGGGGCTGGAGCATCTCTCCTGTGAAGCAGGCTGTGAGAGTTGGGCTGGTTCAGCCTGGAGAAGAGAAGGCTCCGGGGTTACCTAATTACAGTGTACCAATACTTAAAGGGGTCCTACAGGAAAGTGGGAGAGGGACTGTTGATCAGGGATGCAGTGATAGGACAAAGGGTAAGGGTTTCAAGGTGGAAGAGGGCAGGGTTAGATTAGACGTTAGGAAGAAATTCTTTACTATGAGGGTGGAGAGGCCCTGGCACAGGGTGCCTGGAGAGGTTGTGGAAGCCCCATCCCTAGAGATGTTTAAGTCCAGGTTGGATGGGCTTTTGGACACCCTGGTATAGTGAGGGTGTTCTGGTCTATGGCAGGGGGTTGGAACTACATGATCTTTGAGGTCCCTTCCAACACAAAGAGTTCTATGATTCTATGAATTAGTCTGCCTTCACCCCATAGCAGACTCCCTACAGTACCTGGTTCGGGCCCGGGTGCTGAGAGGAAGGATTTTGTTTAATTTTTTTACTAACTAATGACTCACCCTTAGCTTATTGTTTTTACACATCTGGTTTGCACCCATTCTGTTTCTGTATCTTTCACTAGAAGCCCTCTTGGCCATGGTTTCACTCCCTTTGTTTCCCCACACATGTTGGGATGTGGCAGCTCCAAGTTGGGACCTGGACAGGGATAGACATTACCAGAAGAGTACATCCCTGGGCATAGGAAATTCTCATTTCCTTTTGCTTCTTAAAAGGGTGGGTGAGAAGAAGAATGGGGAGAGAAACACCAAAAGTAAAGCTTTGTAATGAGTCCTATTCTCTGACAGAGAAGGTTTTGAGGCACAGAGATCGATGTGTTATGTCAGATACTCAGAACATGACAGAAGTCCTTAATTTTCCTTCTTTCTCCCACTTTTACCCTGTTCCAAGCACGGTTTCTCCTTAGGCAGCAGTTTCTTGTCAGGCAAAACCCATCTGCTCCAGTGCTGGGTCTTCCATGGCTGCAGCTTGGCACCTTTCCCCTTCTCTACCCTCATTGTTCTCCTCACCATTTCTCCCTCTTTTTCCCCCTCCACCTTTGCCTCTCTGGTACTTCCTACCCGTTCTCCAACACTTTTTCACAGTGGCGCTACATGGTCCCCTGAAGGACTCAGCTGCAGCTGCCATGTTGCTTTGTGTTTCCCCTCTGTTCATGGCCAAGAACCCAGCTTGGTACCATCACCATTTTTCTGTTTGGGTTGATTTATAGCATCATAGAATCACTTAGATTGGAAGAGACCTTTAAGATCATCAAGTCCATTCGCTGCCTAACCCTGACTAGCCCACCTCTAGACCGTGTCCTCAAGCCCACCCATCATCCACCCATTCCTCGTTTTCTTCTTTGAGAGGATGTGGTTTCCATTCCTCCCCCCAGCTTTTCTGGGTGCTGATTGCACCTCTGAGCATCTGCTTCCTCTTGCTGGTTAGGGCGATTGGCTACTTCTTCTCCTTTCAGAAACCATGAAACCAATCATGCTACAAGATTTTGTCCAACAGCAGCTGTCCATCAGCCCTGAGGAGAATTGGCATTTTAGTGTCAACAACTACAGTCACAGAATGACAGAATCCCTGAACAGTTTGGGTTGGAAGGGACCTTAAAGACCACCTAGTTCCACATCCTCTGCAAGACCATCTCCCCTACAAGTTCATCCCATTGTTGATCCCCTGCCCCCCTCCCAAGAAAATCTACAACATGCCCCTATGTCCCTCTCTTCTTTTTTAAGAGAAGGGTTTCAGTTGGTGGCCAGGGTGGTTTTGACAGGCTCTTTTCTGCTGAGCTTCTAGGGACAGTATGTGGGCAGGCATGCTTGCTGGGGGCACGCTTGCTTCCGTGGTTCTTTTGAAACACTATTTTCTGATTGGGTTTTTTTGTTGGTTTTGTGTTTTCTTTTTTTAAGAATAAATCTTGGAGAATGATGGGAGAGAGCTTTTATACCTTATTGCCAAAAATAATTGGTTTTGAAATTAATTTGAGACTATTTTGGACAACATGTGAGCTATGCAATGGCTTTAAAACCGAGAAAGTTGATGGAAAAGGAGCTGAGATGCTGGCTCCAGAGCGACCTCTAAGATAAAAAAGGAAATAAAGACCAGACACAGCCATTTTAAAATGCTGTTTATTAAACTTAGCAGCCAAAGAGAGTGACAGTAATTGAAGTACGGTAGCCACAAAGACAGTTCTCATGCTTTACTATGGAGAAGTCTCAATAAGCAAAAGTGCATTTGAGTTTGAGGTTAACATATGAGGCTACAACATGGCTTGGTACAGCCCTAAACTAGACTCAGGTATTTACTTTTCCCCCCACTCCTGGGATCTAGGGCTCAATGGTTTGAAGGAACGTGTTCTTCCCTGCATTTTCCTTCTCTCTCAATTTCAGAAGGTGATTGGGGAAAAAAAGGGACAAATTTTAAGAGGACATAGTTATTGTGTCACGGGTTACCCGTTCGTCTTTGTCATCTGCTGAATCTTCAAAGGCCCTCTGGAATGCCAGCTTGAGGGCGAACTTGATTCTTCGATCCCTGTAGCTCCCCACGAGGAAGTAAATGACAGGGTTGAGACTGCTGTTCACGCAGGACAGCACAAAGCCAATTTCGGGTGAGTAGAGGAATTTGTAGCCCAAGAAGTCCAAGAAGACCAGAACACTCAGAGGTACAGCAAAAATGAGGAAGAAGAGGACGGTGAGCATGATGACGGTAAAGAGCCTGCCTGTTCGGAGGTGTTGGGAGCTGCACTTGACTCTAAGGAAGAGGGTCAGGCTGAAGAGGAGCATGAGGGGTGTGCAGATGAGGAAGTCCAAGGATCCAATGGTGATGAGCAGGAAGTGGCAGCTCCTGGGAGAGGGGTGAATGGTACACAGAACATACCCGAGCGTGTTCAGCATCAGGGAGAGAACCCAGAGTAGGCCGGAGATGATACCAGACAAGAGTTTTGGGCGGTGGGTTCGGCACCAGATGGGAAAAAGGACAGAGAGGCACCTCTCAATGCTGATGGTGGTCAGGAGGTACAAGCCGGTCCCATACATGAAAAGATCCAGGAAGAGAAATAGCCCATACTGCACCCCCACGTTGAACTGCATCAGGTACTGAACTGTCTCAATGGCAATGCAGAGGAGATACCCAAAGTCAGCAGCGGCCAGGTTCAGGATGTAGACAGTGAAGTGGTTTCTCTGGATGCGGAAGCCGAGGTACCATAGAACCATGCCATTTCCCACCATCCCACAGGCAGCACTGATGAGGCAGAAGCTCTCCATGAACTTGAGGACAGCGTATGATGCCTCTGTCTTTCCCTCAGCCCCGCTCTGATTAGTCCCATGAGCCTGGATGTTTGTGTTGCTTTGGGGAAAGAGTGTTATGAGCTCTTCTGTCATGATGAAATATCCCACATCAAATATGTCTCTCCTTTCTGTTTCTCTTGGGATCAAAGAAGAGACAGAAGGCATTTAGTGACTAACATATCTTTTATTCTTACTGTCTTTGGACAGAAAGCTTTAAAGGGGCATGCATGGTTACTGTCTATGTAGGTAACTGATAGTAAGATGAAAACTGTTGAGAAGAGGGAAAAATTATCCAGGAATTAGAAGAGGTGGAGATTGGACAAGTGTGACATCCATGCAGAAGGAGACAGAATAGGACTGTTCAACAGAGTAAAGAACAAGAAGCAGAAGAAACATTACTACTTACGCACAGAGCAGTAGATGAGGAGTACGTGACTACATAGTGACTGTGTGTGTGAGAGAGGAATGGAGTATGACACAGTGGAGACAAAGAACACTGCAGATTGTGTGGATGGTGAGGCATTTCTGATCCCAGTCCTCAAGTGCTTACCTTCTGCCCTGTGCAGCTGAATTGAGCTGTCAGAGAAGCTGGGATCTGGCAGCAGCTCTAGAAGGTCTTTCTCGTGGTTTCTAACTTATCCCACTAGATCTTCTGGGAAGAACTTTCTGCAGAAAAGATGAGAAAGATGTTTCAGTCTGTGTCTTCTGTGATGTAATGAAGCAGCTCCTGTCAGGGAGGAGCGTTTTTGCTGTGCAGCGGGGGATGATGGGATGAAGTCAGCAGAAGATGAGAGTGGGTTTCCTTTATGTTATGCAGCAATTTCACATTTCTGCTCCTCTTCTCTGGTTGCTCTTACAGGAGGTGGGGAGAAAATTACCTGCCAGGGATTCCATTGTCGGTGATGCTCTGGGATACAGCTTGCATCTTTGAAAGGCTCTTTGTGCAATTGTACTGGGGCCAAATGCTGGGAATGTATAAATGAGCGGTTAGTGGAGCTTGTGGGAAGCTCTGAGAGGAATGGTAGTCTATTTCGTTTCGCTTTTCTTGGAAAATCATACTTGGTTTAGATTGGTTTAGTTTGATGGACAGTATCCTTTTCCCCACTGTTTCCTTCAAAATTCACTTCTTGTGTAATGCCATACCCCAGATCCTGCCAAGACCCCAAGAAGAAAAATGGCTTGTCCAGTATGCCTGGGGAGAGCAAGCCTGGTCAGACAATGAGGCCTTCATCCCCTGAGGGTTAAGCATCGGTAAGCCTTTCTGGACAGGATCAGGCCTGACCTTCCACCCTGCAATGCTTCTAGGTCTTCTTTCTTTCCCAGTAAATATGTCTATTTCTTTCTGCTCCTGATAGGCGGAGACTGAATTCCACAGGGCCCTTACGGCTCCTCAATGACCCACTGCTCACCTCTGAACCTGCAGAAATTGAGTATTTTAAAAGGCTGAGCTGAAAGGGACTTCAGAAGGATAGGAACAGCAATTTATCCATGGCAATTAGCAGAAATACTGCAGGCTGCTGTGTGCCACTTATGAAATGGATGGGAGGAAATAACTGCGTGTCTGTGCATGCTTTGAAATAGGCAGGTGTTGGGTCCAGGGGGACAAATGTCCTTCAGGTCTCAGGTGTCACACTGTGAAGAAACAAGGGGTTTTTTCTCCCCCACAGTCAGGAGTTGCCTTTGACAAGACCTGATCCAAATTTTGTGATGCCATGATTACCTGACTTGGTCACGTCTCTTAGTTCAGATTAAAAAGAGTTTAGGATTAGAATAAGTCCTTTATCTACAGCTTCCTGCCTATGGACGCTTGCTTTGTCATGTTGTCTTTTTCTGGCCTAGGTAGGGTGACTATGTTTTCAACAGTTATGCCTGCAGGCCCTTAAGTGGGGTTTCCATGACATATCTTGGGTCTCTCCAGCAAGGCCTGCCAAAGCTTGTTTGCACCATTGTACCTGCTCTCTTCTTCTTTGTGCCCAGTCCTAAATTGCTCCATGGGCTGTAAGACACCACTTGGCTAAGAGCTGGTGCAACACCTAAATAACGCAAAAGATATGTCTGGAGGTGCTTGCCCTTCCTTCTGCCCCCAGTTAGCTAACCTTCTAGGATGTCGCCTTCTCATACCAGCTGCTGCCCCTTCCTTCCCATGGCATGAAGACACATCTCCATGAAAGTTTCAAGAGAAGGAATTTGGCAGCTGATGCTCAGGAGGGCTGTGAGGGGAAGGCTGCTCCTTTAAGCAGGTATATGAGATAGGCTGGGTTGAGGCAGAGAAGTGTGCTGGTTGTTGTAGAAGCTCTAGTGGAGAGTGGGGAAGCTGCTTGAAGGGGATGGTGGGGATAACTATTGAGCTTGGGAAAGGGAACCAAAAGAAGGCCCTGGAGAGTTTTTCCTGCATGTGGCAAAAACGGGACTGTTCTGAAGCATCCACATGCCCATACACATCCCTTCCTCTAGGTTTTGACTGCATTGCAGAAATACCAACAGTAATGTGTGTGTCTTCTGCTGAAATCAATGAGAAAATAAAGATTATTTCAGACTTTGGTGTTTAAGGACTCCTCAGAGGAGTGGAGTTAGGTTTGCTGCCCTTGGGTGATACCATCCCTTGCAGAGATCACCAAATTAAGGAACACACTCAACGCTTACGGCCTGGACTGCCTGGCTCCTTTCAGTTGTCCTCAGAGAAGCAGAAATGTGGGCCTTTTTTAGGATGCTGCTGGCCCCTGAGCAATGTACCCTTCTCATGCTTGACCGATGATCTTCTGGATGCCCTGACGTTCTCCCAGAGAGATTCCGAGCAATTCAGAGGGCAAACTTACTTTGGATTCTGAGGACATTCTCACTGGAAGACTGGGTTGACTATCTTGGTGTTAGTTCAGGGTGGAAAAGCCTGCAAATGATTGCCATCTCCTCGTAGATCCTATAACGGACTTCTTTTGGACCACAGGAGATATGCTGAAAGTATCAGCCAGATGCTACCTCTGAGATGCTTATCTTTTACCATGGATGGTTGAGGGCGTCTACAATGGATGTCTACCTGCAGACATCACCTTTTAATTGTCCAGGGTTGGATGTAAAATGTTTACATTAGTCCAATGTGTGAAATGTGTTCAACATTAAATGCTGCATGTCTTCATGATGGATATGGCTAAGGACAAACTGTCGGGATGGAAAGTTTTCCACAGTTTATATTCTGTATTTTTTTACCACTCAATGGCTTCTTCTGAGCACAATAATGGTTTTGAATACAATTTGTCTGCCTTTTAAAAAAAGGCTTTTGACATTTTTAATAATAATGGAAATGTTTTGGTTTTCTCAATGATAAAATCATTACAGATATTAAAAGGAAAACACTTTTCACATGTGTTCTGATAAATGGATGCTCTCTTCCTCTCAGCAGTAGAAGTTAGAAGGGAAAAAAAAACCTTACAAAAATAATTGAGGACATAGACCTAACCTGAACCATCTATATGCACATTGAAGAACAATAGCATTAAAAATTAAAGAATAGTAGAAATGGAACTCGAATTTCAGCTTTCAGAAACTGTAAACAGGAAGCAAAAAGCAACTACAGGCATTAGGGTAGACCACTTTTTTTTAAGTGGTGATTTTCAAAATTAAGAAGGCGATAAATGAATAACAACAACAAAAAGATAACAGACAGTAGAAGAATGCAGCTTGCCTTTAGGAAAATATTTGCAGATGAAGGCATGACAAGGAAATCTGTTAGGTTCCTCAAAGAAAATTACCTGTCTTACCTTATTCTATGAATTTAGGTTAAAAGAGCAAATGTTATAGTGTCTGATAGCACACCATTTCAGATAATCACACCTTGCATCCCAAGGCATTAGGTTTAGAGAAGAATTTGTTGCAAATTGTGGTATTTCTTTACCTTTCTTTTGTTTCCTATTTTTTTCCTTGGCCTTGAATTTATTTCTCTTGGTAGAGGTGATGCTAGAAGCCATGGGTTCCAATCTGTCCTTCTTTAAGGGAGAAATAACAACCCAATGCATGCTGTAGTTAGATGCAGATACTCTCTCCTGGGCTGGAGGAAGCAAAAATAATATGCAACTCCCACCCAGTGTTTCTTTGAAATACAAGGGAAGGGAGATGCAATTCAGTGCACAAAGTTGTAAGGCACTTTGGTAGGTGTTGGAACCCTTTTATATCAGGTCACAACTCTGTGGAAGCCACCCTGGTCAGTTGAAGTAAGGAACTTCTAAGGCATGAGTCTTGTAACTGTTTCAAATGTTCCCATTTGGAAGCAAAGAACTGTGCCCTCGGTGAGCTGTAAACGGCTGCATGTGTTGCTGAGATACAGGTATTTAAAATTAAGAGAGAGAGAGATAGACTCTCCTTCCAGGAATTCTGTGGCTGATTACAAGAGGAGCATTGGTTCCCATCTCATCCTCAGAGATCTCAGTAAAAGGTGACCTAAAGTTTATGAATGTGATGCTGTTATGCTCTGAGAGACAAGGAATTATTGAGTGAACTGCAAACTCTGGGTGGGATTCCTTTGATGAAATACAGACAACAAGACGTTTCACCTTATCAAATTGAAATAATTTAATAGCCACTGAAAAGAAATAGGGACTTCCACTGTGGTCTTAATACAGTTCAGATAGATACATTTTGTGGTCCCGGTGTTTATGTGTTTTTACAAAACACAGATGGAGCTTAAAGCAACCAGCTAAAGGGTAGAGATATTCCCTGAAGACACTGAAGGTTAGGTGAGATAAACCATCCCAAATACATCAGAGTTCTTAAATTCTGTAAGTTATCTGCTCTCAGCTCCAGACTATTGTTACTCTGCTTGGCACGACTGGGTATTAGTTATTGTGGACATAGTTACTGTGTCACGGACATAGTTATTGTGTCACGGGTTACCCGTTCGTCTTTGTCATCTGCTGAATCTTCAAAGGCCCTCTGGAATGCCAGCTTAAGGGCGAACTTGATTCTTCGATCCCTGTAGCTCCCCACAAGGAAGTAAATGACAGGGTTGAGACTGCTGTTCACGCAGGACAGCACAAAGCCAATTTCGGGTGAGTAGAGGAATTTGTAGCCCAAGAAGTCCAAGAGGATCAGAACACTCAGAGGTACAGCAAAAATGAGGAAGAAGAGGACGGTGAGCATGATGACGGTAAAGAGCCTGCCTGTTCGGAGGTGTTGGGAGCTGCACTTGACTCTAAGGAAGAGGGTCAGGCTGAAGAGGAGCATGAGGGGTGTGCAGATGAGGAAGTCCAAGGATCCAATGGTGATGAGCAGGAAGTGGCAGCTCCTGGGAGAGGGGCGAATGGTACACAGAACATACCCGAGCGTGTTCAATATCAGTGAGAGAACCCAGAGTAGGCCGGAGATGATACCAGACAAGAGTTTTGGGCGGTGGGTTCGGCACCAGATGGGAAAAAGGACAGAGAGGCACCTCTCAATGCTGATGGTGGTCAGGAGGTACAAGCCGGTCCCATACATGAAAAGATCCAGGAAGAGAAATAGCCCAAACTGCACCCCCACGTTGAACTGCATCAGGTACTGAACTGTCTCAATGGCAATGCAGAGGAGATACCCAAAGTCGGCAGCGGCCAGGTTCAGGATGTAGACAGTGAAGTGGTTTCTCTGGATGCGGAAGCCGAGGTACCATAGAACCATGCCATTTCCCACCATCCCACAGGCAGCACTGATGAGGCAGAAGCTCTCCATGAACTTGAGGACAGCGTATGATGCCTCTGTCTTTCCCTCAGCCCCGCTCTGATTAGTCCCATGAGCCTGGCTGATTTCAGGTGAAAGGAAGATTGATGCAGTCGAAGTACTCATTATGAGTAATTTCGGCAGACCTGTAAGCAGGGAGGAGAGAGGTGGTAACTCCAGTGTGACTTTCCCTTATCATGACCTGGTGGTGTTTCTGGATTTGTCCTGGCTCTTTGCAGCCAGAGCTTGATGTAGGGAGGGATTGGTGTGTTTGTTTTTGGGTCACAAAACTTTGAGGCATTGCTAAAAACACTGTATCTAAGGCCAAGTTCTGTACAAAACGTATAAAAATTTAGGTTGCTATGTATTTCTCCCTTTATAAAACTAATTTCTTGAGGGTTCTTTTTGCAGTCAGCATTGGGAAACAGCTATCTTAAAAAAGCAATTATAGCTTAGATTAATCATGTCTGAAATTCACTTCTTGTCTGAATAGAAAGAGAATCCATTGTTAACAACTCTGGAATAATTGTCTTTCCTTCATGTAGCTAGGATTAGGTGAGTAAAAGCTTGACAAAAGAGTGTGAAAGTTATAGGCAATCAGCATAAAAGTTTAATTGGCATGGAAACTGAGTTTCATCATATGCTAATGCCCAGAAAACATTTTAGAGAGTACTCAAAATAGCTGGTAGTTTTTTATGTTGATGACCTATTTGTAGTTTAATGAAGTTTAATGTGGTTTGTTTGTTCTCTTGGGGCTTATGTACAGACAATGAGCGCATCAATCTGACAGAGACAGCCCTTAATGACTTCAGAGAGAAACTGTAAGAATTGGATTTGGGATAAAAAGTTTGACCCTCATGGGATATTGGAATTTCGGCTCAAAAGATTATTTTCCCCTCTCCGTTCCCTGAGGTAGTTCACCATGCTTCTTTCCTCATCAGAATATTTAAAAAAGAAAAAAAAAAGATATCACACCTTTTTTTTTTCTCTGATGAGTCTTGAAAGACAGCAGGAGATAGTTAAAAAGATAAGAGGAACAAGTCAAAACAGGGAGAGCTGGGAAGATGTGAATCATTGAACAGTTTAACCAGGATGAATATTCTGTTCTGTCTTTGCAGAATGCTGCAGCATACATGAAGACAGACTTCCATAAACTATCAAAACGTGACAGACTGAATCATTATTGTTTGGTCTCAGCACCCCAGATGTGTATCTTCAGTGCTGCATGGATAGAGATGAGATAAATGCACGATGCAGCTTGCTTCCTCGCCCAGCTGGTGGCTCGGAACAGTGGAGAAAATCCATGAAAGGCACATACACCGGCAGTGCTTGGTAGGGAATCCATCTGGGAGCACTACGCCCAGCTTTCACCATTAACAATGCAAACATCTCATTGCACATTGCCTTTAAAGCCGCCATTTGAACTAGTGGAGGTCTATGAGCATCTCTGGTGGTAATGTGCTTTTCCCGGAGATGGTGTCATAGGTTGGTGTGTAGTCACCTGCCTGTCTTTCCTGACTGCAGGGTGCCAGGAGACGCTTAGCGTGTGGACAGCTCAAGTCAGCCAAGGTGAATTCCACCCTTCACTTTGCCAGGGCTTGCTGGATGTGAAACCTTCAGGGTTGACTGAAACAAGGGAACTTGTTCTATATAAGAACACCATGTTCTTATATAGGAAGCCAGATTATTCTGTTCCCAGCTGTCAGTGGACCTAAAGTGCTTCTAGCATTAAGGTTTCTAAAGAAATAATTTTAGTACACACTGAAAGGGACTACAGGAAAAAAACCCTATCATCTCCTTCAGAGTGCGCGGAATCTGTTGTAACAGTTTCACAACAGGAACATCCCTGAGCTCAAACTCACCTTCTCTTTCCTTGTCTAGGGAGAGCAGATTACTGCCTGACCAACACCACTCATCAGGCTACCTCTTCCCTGAACATCTGCAGCCAGCAAATTGGAAAGATGCAGCCTTATGACTTTGTTCACTTCCTTGCTATCTGCTTTTGAGGTGGCACTGAATTACCAGACCTCGATTCACAGTAGGAAGCAGCAGAAACACCCTCTGATTTTGTGAACCAAGTCTGCTGTGAGGAGAAAGGAAGACCCAGTGGTTAAGTGGTTTCCTAGCCTCTTCCAGAAGCTATCCATATAACCCAAATGAAGCAAATTTCGAATTGATCTGAAAAGGACATGAACATGAACGTCTGAAAAGGACATGAGTGTTACTTAAGCTCTGCTTAAAGCCCCTCCAGTCTTCTGACCAAGACCCAGTTTTAGGAAAGTGGCTATTCTACCTCCCTGCTGCAATCAGCTCTAGGAGGGAATTGTACCCATCCTCTGGAAGTACATCTCTCCACTGGGCATTCATGGAATGACAGGTGATTAGCTGTCTAACTTACGATAAATTCAGCTAAATGTTAAATTGCATTGCCCTTTGCCATTGGTCACGTACACATAATGGTACAGGTATGGCTGGAACGGATGCCCTGTGGGTAGATGACAGAACATCAGTGAAATTGCTTTCTGCTGCAATGGAAGTGAAGGAACTCTCCTCTGACTCCTGTGGATCACAAAAAAGAATACTGAAAAAGTCATAGTTCTCATATATTTCTTGTAGGACCTTGGAAAGACTGATTTCTTCTTGTCTCCAAGACACATTCATGTCTCCAAGACACAATCAAGATGTGAGTCTACTTCCTTAATGAAACTAATGAAAGTTTGCATCAAACAGCAGCAGACCAAGTCGAGGTTGTCATTTTCCCCTCTTGAGATTAAAACATCCGTCCCGTGATTTGAATGCTGAGTACTCTGTAGTTCTCGCAGAAAATGTTGGTCTGAAGAGCCTTGACACCACAAAGTCGTTTTAGACCGTGGGCACAAAATTATCATGTTGTATTTTCATGGCTAATCATTTAAACCTCTGGATAGTGATATCTTATGTTATTTAGAGCAAATCAGTAGCACTTGTACATGGAAAAGGGTCCCCAGCATGAAGCTCTCCTTACCTACAGAAAATTTCTAACCAACAGGAGAAGAAAATGCTAGATGCCCTTAATTTTTTCCCTCCTCCCTTTCCCTCACCTGCCCTTGAAAAGAATGACAGAAAGCATTAGACAGAGTGCAATGCAAAGATACTATCCAGGAATCTCTCACCTTTTTGTGGGTTCCTTAGAGTTTCAGGGACTAATTTGCAGCAGCTGCCTGGTAGGGATCTGCTGGGTAAAACTGTCACCTCAATTCTGTGATATGTAATCCAGATAAAACCTTTGTCTTACTGTAGTGCTAGGCTAGTTAGACTCCTGTTTAAAAAGCCACGGTCTTTTCAACGTGACATCCAACAGCCAGCCAATCAGCATCTTGGGGAAATATCTAGTTTGTTGTGTGTGGTCACTTAGATTTGAACCACTTCCCTCTTCCTTCTTTGTGCAGAACCTGTCACTGTCATGGCTCTGGAAATGTATTTTTTACTACTTCTCTGTTCTTCAGCCAGTCTCACAATGCAAAGAGAGCAAGAACTGTCTGCACAAAATTATACCCCACCTTTTGCACTGATGCTTTGTTTCCCACTCATGTGCCTGAGATGCTCTAGTTTCACAGTCCTCAGAGAGGACGCGTTACTGCTGCTCGGAGTCACTTAGATTGAGAAAGTGTCAGTGCTCTTCCATAACACCTGCTGGTTATTTCACCACCTCCCTCAGCACAACTTCTCATTCCCCAAGGGCCTATTGTTCCTGTCAAAGCGGTGTTAACACAATCAACACAGAATGTCCTCTTCTGACCCACAGCCTCTCCCACAAGTTACTACCCTGTTTAGTTCCTACTACTTCAGACAACCTTTCCTGGAGGAAGGTCCATCCAAACTCCATTATCACACCTCAGCAGCTACCTCAGCTACACAAGCTCTGCTTGTGTTGCCTTCAATATACTATGCCTGCTGCTGATGTCAGGAGGTCTTTCAATGCAACTTCACTCCTCACAGTATTACCTGCCACATCATACTGTCTCTCAGCACAGTCCTTCACCACACCTCAGGAACTTCCTATTTCACAAAATTCCTCAAGATGGCCTCCAGCCTTGTGCCTTCCATTTCCAGTTTCACAGCTTCTCCTCAAACAGTGTCTCGGCCCTATCCTGCCCACCATCAAATTCTCACCTTTTCTCTACCTCACATGTCCACCAAGACTGCCCCTTGCCAGCATTTGCTAACCGTCCACAACATCTCACTCATCTTTTCACTATGCATAGTCCCTCCATGTGCATGACCTACCACCACTGTGGTGTACAGATTCATGTGTCAAAGTGGAGTGAAAACAGAGAAAACACCTTTGTTCTTTCCTGGCAGAAAGCACATCCTTACAGGGAACAATTTCACAACAGGAGATGCCAGCAAGTCTTGATTTGGGCCTGTACATTAAGCCAATTCTGCTGGTCCATTTGTACAGGGAAATGAAAAGATATGAATTGCAACCAGATTACTGCCATGTGTGTCAGCCTGTACAAAAACTGAAGGATCTGGCCCAAATCACTTATCAGGCTGGATACCCAATGGCTCATCTTTAGCTTCTCCAGTCATTTGTTGTTCCTCTTCCTTTCCCAAAGATTGTAAGACTGTTTTTAGTTTGTTACCCAATACTGTGTTTCCTATAGTGACTACTGTTAACCCTTACGAATCTGGCCAGCACACCAGGCTACAGTGGAAGATGATATTTAAGTTAGAAGACTATTTCCACTCAGAGCAGTATTTAACCTCACTAATTTGGGGATTTCCATTTTCACTGCATGGATCGCTGGCATTTTGTGTTGGGAGATGGTTACGTTGCCTTTGTTGTTATGAGACGATTCTGAATTTCAAGAAATGTCAACAAAACAAAGTAATGGACAGTGGATGAAACTGTTTATTTTTTGACACCCAGAAGCTAAAAATACACAGTAGACTTCAGAGCAGTGATGAGTTGAACGAAAGCATGAGTTGGCATATCTGTTCTCTTTGTTGTGTTTCATTTCATAGATTCACCTTTGGCAACGGAAGTATTAGGTTAAGAAAGATGAGGGTCTTCTTCACAGCAGGATGGTTTAGAATCATAGAATGGTTTGGTTTGAAAGGGGCCTTTAATGGTCATCTAATCCATCTCCCCCTGCCATGGGCAGGGACACCTGCCATTAGCCCAGGTCACCCCAAGCCCCATCCAACCTGACCTTGAACACTTCCAGGGATCAGGTATCCACAGCTTCTCCGGGCAACATATTCCAGTGCTTTCCCACCCTCATTGCAAAGTTTTTCTTCCTTGTGTTCAATCTAAATCTACTGTCAGTTTAAAACCATTGACCCTTATCCTGTCACTTTAGGCCTTGTTGAAAAGCCTTTCTCTATCTTATGAGCCTCCTTTATATACTGAAAGGCCACAAGAAGGTCTTGGTGAGCCTTTTCTTCAGGGTGAAGTCACTCAGCCTTTCTTCATAGATGTGTTCTGGCCCTTGGATTGCATTCATGGCCTTCCTCTGGACTCACTGCAACAGATACCTTTGTCTTGTACTGAGGAGCCCAAAGGTGGATGCAAGTGGGGTCTTACCAGAGTGGTGTAAGGCGGGAGAATTATCTCCCTTAACCAGCTGGTCACACTTCTTTTTATGGAGCCCAGGATACAGTTGCCTTTCTGGGCTACAAGGGCACATTGCCAGGTTGTGTTCCATTTTCACCCACCAGTATCCCCAAGTCCTTGTCTGCAGTGCTGCTATCAATCCTGTCATTCTCCTGACCATAGTCATAGTGGGAATTGCCCCAACCTAGGTGCATGATGTTGTACTTGGCCTTGCTGAACTTCATGAGGTTCTCATGAACCCACTCCTTCAGCCTATCAGGCCTCCATCAAGCATCTTAAATGTACCACTCATCTTGGTGTCATCTGTGTTTGCTGAGAATGCACTTGATCCCGCTGTCTATGTCAATGATGAAGATATTAAATAGTATTACTATCAGTACAGACTCTTGAGGGTCACCACTTGTTTCTGTTTTCCACTTGGACATTGAGCCATTGTCTATAATTCTTTGGATGTGGCCTTTGCCTGCCATAAGTAATTTTCTTCAAAATCCCGAAGCCTATTTCAGACCTAATCCTGTCCTAAAATCAGGTCTGAGGTAGATCAGGTGAGTTGATTTCTGGAGATATCTATTTCTTTCCACAGAAGAATGTAGAGTGACAAAGACCTAACTCATCTGACCTCCACAGGCATAAAAAAGCTGACTTCCTCCCTTGGTTTCCCCATCTGTAAAAGAAGGATTTTTTTTTTCCTTTACTTACTCTGTAATTTGCTGACCCTTGCTAAAACATACAAGATTTTGCAAGTGATGAAATATAATGCAAAATAGGAGTTTAAGGGTCATCAAAAGGTAGCTCAGTCCATTTTTTGGCTCTGTGGAAACTTAACTTAATCATAACCATGACCAAGAGAAGTGTGCCTAACTTGCCCCTAAAAGACTATTCCTGGTGCCTCTCTCCTTCCTATTAGAAATATCTGGTTTTATTTTTTTTTAATGAAGATTTATGTTTCATGTGTTTTCTTTTTGGAATTTAAAAGTACTGGTTCATTACTCACAGCGCTGTAGAGCCAAAGCAGTGGATCTAATGGGCCTCTACATTTGGGACAACCATAAAACATGGCGTAATGAAGGACTCTGGAAAGGGTTCACTGGAATAGGTCACATCACATGCTTGCCCAGTTTAATATCCAGATAATCCATTGGCTGCTATTTCTACTGGAGACATCCTGAAATGCCTCCATAATATCATTATCACCAACTGACAGCTATTTATTATTTATATGTTTGCTTAAACTTTTCAGCCAGGACACATTTAACTTCTCCTTTGCCCCCCTTCCTTTTATGCTTTCCCTTCACACCTTCCTCCTCCATCCCCAAGAGCCTTACAGGTAGGAGATTTCCTTGGGGAGGGTTACAGAGTGCTACTTAAGCAGTTTTCTTCTCAGCCTTCTTTCTGCTGCTGGGTTGTGAATGCATCGTTCAGTGCACACAAGCCAGACCAACACTATCCAGGCAGCCCATCAAAGCAGTTCTCAAGTAGAGAGAAAATACTGAGACACTCTTGTGATAGAGAAAAGCAAGGAACTAAATTAGATGGGATTATACCATAAAAAGGCACCTCCTAAGCAAGTATCAGAAGCTTTCTGGAAGGTATTCTTCGTTCTTTAACGAATCTGTGGTCTAACATATTCCTACCAGGGAAGGCAGGTGTTAGGGGGATAAAATCATACAGCCCTTACACAAAAGACTAGATCTCCAAAGGCAGAAGAGGTAAGTATTCGGGGTTCTCTGGATTTAATTGTTTGTTTGTTTCCTTTCTTCTTGTCTTTTCCCAATTTCCTTTCCTCTTTTGTTTCCCTTCTTGAACAAATGTGAAAACACAAAAAGAGATTTTCACTTAAGTGAAACCGCCTATGGCTAGCTAACAATATCTTGTTATTCTGCTTCCCATTCACCACGCAAGATTTTAGGGAAGAATGCTTGCAATAAGGAGGTGGTGCAATTTCTCACCCTTTCTGAAATGTTAGCAGTCCACATTGTGTTTATTTTATTTGGCAATTGATCGCATTCTGTCATACACCTCTAGTTTCTCCCTGAAAAGACAGAGTTAAGACATAGTTTGTGGGAGTCTGGATTAGTTATTCTGGACATCCCCTCAGAGTCAAAAAAGTAGGTACCTCCAGCATGTAATTCATCACATCTTTAAGTAGACAACTTAAAGTGGTCATGAATTGCCCTACGAAGGCAGAAGGGTGCATATGACTGGCTCAGATAAATGTGCCTATGTGATGCAAGTCAGTGAGATGGAATGAGGCAGGTGAATATGTTGTCAAATGCAATTTGGTGGTGGTGCCAGGGTCATTACCAAGAGGGATGCACAGTAAAGCTGTCTGTTGTGAATGGGTCTTGTATTTACCATCTTTTAACAAATATACACCTTGTATTAGCTTAGGAGTTTCCCAACTGCCCTTATTCAGGGATATAGTTTTCCTTGATCCTTTCTCTCTTAGTCACTCCTTTCTGAATCATTGATTGCCTAAACATGACACTGGGAGTGATGGATTTTGCTTCCAGTTCTGTTCTGGCCCAGCTGTTTCTCTTCCACTGGCACAGCCACAAATATGTACCCATTTAATTTTGTCCTTAGCCAGTGCTAAGTGAAAAGAGGGGTGGAAAGGATCACAGTTTGGTATGGCTAGGTAGAAATTGGTATTAAATTGTTCTCACTGATTTTTTAAATTTTTTTTTTTGAGATATATCAGAAAAAGAATTATCCATGTGATTTAACCCCTCTTCTTGAATATCTTTTACCTACTTTAGTACAGCTGTAAGCACAGGAAAAGTCCCTAACTTTCCCAACTTCCTCTCTAGGCTTTACTTTGTGGGTTTGAGAGCAATTTTGTTTTTTCTCCATTTCAGTGTTTCCTGTGGATGCTTGATCAGTTTTTGACTGTGTAACAGTTTCTGATTTTGCTGTAATTTTAAATAAGGTAACTTGAATTAACTGAATCATTCCACGGATGTGCTCAGATCATCTCCACAAACGGAGAACTGCTTGTGTTTCCATGGGACAGGACCTGCAAAGGTGATTTTTAACAGCAGATGACTTTCAGGGGCAAAAAGGATTTTTCTCTAAAGTTAACTTTCTCCTGTGATGCTAATTTACTTAGGCTCTCCCTTGCCCATGGAAAAAGAAATGGTTGTGTAAAAGGACCTTAGTTTAGCTGTTCTGCTACAAAGAGACTTTCAGTACCAACTGAACTGGCTTCGCTAGAGAGAAATTAACCCTTCAGAATATCCTCCAGGCTGTATCAGTATAGAGTAGAATCCATACAATGCTGGGACAGAAGATCTGAAAACGCCCTTTAATTCTTCCTTCCTTGCAAAGGAACCTTGCTGAGATTCAGAGCAAGATAAATGCTAGAGCAAGTCATATGGGAAATTTGCTGGTTTCACCATGATAGATAACTTCCCCCAAACTCATTGTTCAACCCATGAAGCTGCAAATTTATGTTTCTAAATGTATACATGAGAGACTTTTTTTTTCTCTGTGAGGGGTTTCATTTCTCCTCAGCACAACAATTCAATGATAATTTTTATTCATAAAATAAACCAGTGCTCCAATGAATATTTCCAGGTGGTGTTAAAGGTACTGTTTTTGCTAAGATTTTTTCCATGGACTTGGTGCACACTGAGGGCAAGCATGCTTTTAAACTTCAGTAGCCACTGTAGTGCTTGAGGCAAACACTCTGACCAATCTTTAGCACACCAGCCCTTCAAAATCCTGGAGTACCAGGATCATAGAATCATAGAATGCTTTGGGTCAGAAGGAACCTCAAAGATCATCTAGTTTCAACCCCCTGCCATGGGCACTGACACCCTCACTCAGGGTGCCCAAAGCCCCATCCAATCTGGCCTTAAAAGCCTCCAGGGATGGGGCTTCCACAGTCTCTCTGGGCAGCCTGTTCCAGGACCTCCCCACCTACAGAGTAAAGAATTTTTTCCTAAAGTGTAACCTGAAGCTGCCCTCTTTCAGCTTAAAATCGTTGCCCCTTGTCCTATCACTGCACTCCCTGGTGAACAGTCCCTCTCCCACTTTCCTGTAGGATCTTGATAGACCACAATTAGGTCACCCCAGAGACTTGACTTCTCCAGACTGAACCAGCCCAACTCTCTCACCCTGGCTTCATAGGATAGTTGCTCCAGGCCCTTGATCATCTTTGTGGCCGCCTCTGGACTCACTCCAACAGCTCTATGCATTTTCCCTACTGGGCACCCCAGAGCTGGATGCAGTACTCAGGGTGGGGTCTCACGAGATGGGGGAACATATCACAAAGTTCATCCATTTTGGTGCAGTAACAGGCATGGCTGAGGTCTAATGCAAAGAGAATGAAATACCTGGAGGGAGGGAGAATAAAAACCAACCCATAATAAAAGCGCCGCTTCATAAACTTTATACTAATCCTATATATTTCTTGTTTTGTATGTGCTTCTGCTGAAGAATTCATTATTGACAATGAAAAACCTAATGAATCATTTGTCTCTTTTTCCATGTGCCTAGGTTGTACATTGCTTATCACCGCACAACTGATTAACATGGAGAATGCGAGCAGTGTGAAGGAATTCATTCTTCTGGGCCTCTCAGGGAATCAAAGCCTGCAGAAAATATGTTTTGTGATGTTTCTGTTCTTCTATATGATTATTGTGGCAGGAAATCTGCTCATTGTTATCACCATAATTAGCAGTCAACGTCTGAACTCCCCCATGTATTTCTTCCTCTGCTATTTATCCTTTGTAGATGTCTGTTACTCTTCTGTCATAGCTCCAAAAATGATAGCTGACTTCCTTGTTGAAAATAAAACCATCTCCTTTGTGGGTTGCATAGCACAGCTGTTTGCAGTACATTTCTTTTGCTGCACAGAGATATTCATTCTCACAGTGATGGCCTATGATCGCTACCTTGCCATCTGCAGACCTCTCCACTACACCACTCTCATGACCAGGCGTGCATGTGGTCGGATGGTGATCGGCTCGTGGGTAGGAGGTTTCATGCACTCCACAGTGCAGACTCTTCTAACCATTCAGCTTCCCTTCTGTGGCCCTAACAAAATCGACCACTACTTCTGTGATGTTCACCCTCTACTCCAACTGGCCTGTACCAACACCTATGCTGTGGGCATCATTGTCGTTGCCAACAGTGGAATGATAACTCTGAGCTGTTTCTTCCTCCTGGTCCTGTCCTACATTGTCATCCTGGTTTCCCTGAAAAGCCAAATATCTGAAGGACAGCGCAAGGCCCTTTCTACCTGTGGGTCCCACATCACTGTGGTGATCCTGTTCTTCGGACCGTGCACATTCATCTACATACGTCCATCCAGCAACCTCTCGGAGGACAAGACTGTGGCAGTGTTTTACACTGTCATCACACCCATGCTGAACCCACTCATCTACACACTAAGGAATGAGGAGGTGAAGAGTGCCATGAAAAAACTGTGGTGTAGAACAGTGGGAGCTGAAGATGGACAGGTGTAGAGCTGTGGTAACATTTCCAAAGGGTCAGAGAAAACCAAGCATCTTTCTCTATAATTTCTTTTGTGAAAATCCCTTAAGAACTGCCTTTCAAAGAGAAGCTTGCTGTTAGCCCTTGTTATAATTAGGAAGACACTGAACGTTCATCTTTTGATCTGAAAGACATTGTGAACCCTGTGACAACCAGGTATTGCCTTTCTATTGTCCTGTCAACTAGCTTGGGCCTAGGCCTAGGGCTTCTGTGTACTACCTGAAGCACCAGTGTTTAAATAAATACTATAAAAAATACTGAAAATCTTGTTCTTGTAAAGTATCCCGTTACTTAGGTACAAACTTTCAGATGAACCTCATCTGCTCTGTAGTCCATTCAGCTGGGGAACAGAGGACCATGGTCACCTGCTACTGGAAACATAGGTCTCTTTCTGCTTGCAGTAAATGCCTTTTTGTGAGAACCATGTTGTGGTATCTTGAACCATGGGTTAGCAATTAAAGACCTGATATTAGCTGCTAATTGGGTCATTTGTTGATGAAGGTAACAAGAGGGGAAGGGGAGAACAAGAGGAGAATCCCTCCCAGTGCAACAAATCCTTTCTGCACTTTAGGTTCAAAGCCAGATTGGATGGTGCTTTGAGCAACTTGACCTAGTGAAAGATGTCCCTGCCTGTGGCAGGGGGAGGTTGGATCAAATGGTATTCAAAGTTTCTTTAAACATAAACTCTTCTGTAATTCTATCTATCTCACCTATCACTGATGCTATCCTTCCAACCACCCCCTCTATCCTTTGGCTCTGCCTCATTTTTATTTTTTTTTGTTTTAATGTTTAGACTAATACAGAATCATAGATCTAATGACAGATATCAACCTGACTGTAAAAGCTGAAATAGTGACCAAGGCATGAAGCATTTGGAGGCAAAATTTAATTTATCAAGGGAAGAAATGGGGAACTCTTTAGGAGCTCTTCTAGTATGCAAGACAATTCCAACCCCAGCAGAGCACATCACACCCACACAAGGGAAGAAGTGTGTTTTCCATGGGAACAGTCAGTACACCTGCTATTGCAGGGGGGAAGAGAAGAAATGTGAGGATGAAACACGAAAACAGTTCAGTGTTAAAGCTGTCTCAGGGTGATAAGCCATAGCAGCTCAGGGTCTCCACCCAAGGAGTCACAATGAGATAAGAGAACCTACATCCTACCTTGTCAGCAGAAAACCACCAAATCAGCTGAGTGAGGAAGGAGGAAACCAGCTCGGTGCATCCAAACATAATTAAAGCACTTTTACTTCTACATTTACATTCCCTATAAACACCTGCACCTGTGTTACACAGATTCTTTTTGTAATGCTTTTGGGGGTGAACACCAGCATCTTTTCTGGAGGTCTCACTCCTGAGCAAATAATCGACCATAGTTTATGGAAGGAGTCACTGAAAACAGCATTAGGCTGCTCTATGCTTCAGTAAGAATTATGCTAAGAACTTAATACATAAACTAAAGAGTTGCTTCTATGTTTTGCATTTTCTAAGTAAAAATACCTGGTAAGCAGTGAGGACTAACCACAAACCTTTCTAAATTTTTGAAGCAATTTCCTGTTTTATTTCTTGTTTCAAATTTGTACAGCAAATGTCTAAGGGATAACTTTCTGTAGTTTGATTGTGGTAACTTTTTTTGTGCTGTCAACATGCAAAGAACAAGTTTACAAGAAATAAGGATGTGTATGAAAATTAATAGTTTAGGACAGAAAATTGGCTGTATTTGAGCACTAAAGAGACATCTTTACTTCAAGACTGTTTGATTGCAAAGGTAAGATAAATATACATCTTGCAAGTGGCCAGGTATGATGTTTATTCGAAGCAGAAATGCTTCTAGAAGTAATACATGTCCAGTAGTAAATAAAGTCTATTTATTTGGACAGCAATAAAACCAAGCAGCAAACAAAGAAGTAAGCAAGCAAACCCATATGCAACGTAGCAGTCTAGATGACCCCACTCTGACATCACCAGGTAATCCCTGGAGAAGTACTTAGCTATGCAGAGTACAATTTTTAGCTCCTTGTTCACTGATGATTTCTGACAAAACTTTGTATGCCTCTGGGACCTCATTACTCCTGATTGTCTCGTGCTTCAGCTGTGTAATTTACTTTAAATATTTCTGCTACAATTTCCCCATCTGGTGAGAGATAATTGTTCTGGTAGATGCCTCTGGAAGTTCTTTTTGGTTTTGTTGTTTGTGTTTTTTTCCAGAACGAGAGATGCAGACAGTCAGGCTCTTATTTTCGCCCATGGTAAGTCTCGGAACTGGCAGAGATATGAACTGCTTTCACAACATGTAAGCAGCAACTTCTAGCTGAGACATTCTGATGAAACCACCAAAAGTGGTCAGAGGAGATCATCAGAGGAGCAATAGCAACCAAACTCTCAGAGACTGGCAAATATGAACTGTGTAAGTTTTCTAATATTGTGCCTTTGTTTTGCTCAAGTGTTGCTGAAATCCTGCCTTTGAAATCAGGCATTTCTGGTGGGTGACTCTTGTGAGCTTCATTCATGAATTAGAAAAAACCCTTCAATTATAGAATTTTTTAGCCTTTGTTTTGGTTGGTAGTTTTTTTTCCTCCCAGTTATATGCCATTTCTGGAAAGATTTGTTGAAACAGTGTTGTCAGTGTCAGAGAGAAATCAGGAGCTGATGACAGAACTTCCTGTGTGCTTGCTGTTACATTGCCTGAGCTGGAAATGTCAGGCAACAATGGCTGTAATGCACACACTTTGGTCTTCCCCACGGTGCTTTCCCTCTGCTTTTGGAAGGGCATGGAGATAGGGATGAAGACACTGAAGAACCTTTCCTCTAGTTGGGGAGTAGCCAGGAGGCAAGGCAGAGAGCTCAGAAGGAACAACGGTGTGTCCTGTGGCTGTCAAATAGAATTCAGATCCAAAGGGCTTGCTGATGCCACATTTGCCACCTCTATCTTCACATATAAATTGCACACTAGTGATACTTATGTCTTGCATGGGAATGCTGCCAAGGTGGATTAACGAGTGTTTGTGAGTAGAGTTACCGGCATTCATTGCATTTGTCACCCCAGTGTCACTACAGGAGTATTTATAAGGTGTTCCACACAAAGTCCAGGACCTGGATATACAAACCTCTGCTAACACACTGTTAATGCGAATTAGCTCCAAATTAATGGAGTAATGTACCGTGAGAAAAGTGGTCCAAGGGAACACTGGACAGCTCTTTCTGTGACTGAACCTATTCAGGTCTATAATAGTCAGGGAGATAAAAAGGAGTAAGATAGTAAGTTCTGTTTTCTTTAGAGGGCTTGAAAGGAAAGTACAATCACTGCTTGCACAAGGACCTTCCTCAGGCCATGATCAATGTATTGAGACTTGAATTATAGTTCACAGTCTCTTTTGGTTAATTTTTGTTTCCGAATCAACATTTTAGGGTAAAAGTGAGTCTTGAGGGGACCTGGTAATTACTTCCTTTTCTTAGAAGAGGCAAAGGTGAGAATTAGGATTCTTGAGGGTATTATTTTGAGCACCCTCCTCAAATAAATACTCTGAGCTTGTTATTATATATGCCAGTAATACATTCTGATTTGGGTATCACCTGTTACTCCTTGAGGGAAGTGTGGGCTTTAACTGGAAACTGTCCCCAAAAGACAGCAAAGGAAATAGACTTGATATTTAACATACCAGTGGCCAGTATGCATGTGAACAGATAATGTCCTGTGACTAATATCACAGCTGGCATCTCTTTTCTGTGCTTCAGGTCCTGCCTACATGGTGTCTATGGAGAACAAAAACAATGTGACGGAGTTCATCCTCCACGGACTGACACAAGATAAGGCAGTAGCAAAAGTGCTCTTCTCATTATTCTTAGTCTTCTATGCTACTATCATTCTTGGAAACCTGCTTATCATCAGCACTATAAAGACAAGTGAACAGCTGAACTCTCCCATGTACTTTTTCCTGAGCTACTTGTCTTTTGTAGACATCAGTTACTCTACTGTCACAGCTCCCAAACTCATTTATGACCTTCTTGTTGAGGAGAAGACCATCTCTTTTGTGGGCTGCATAGCTCAACTGTTTGTGGGCCATTTCTTTGGGTGTACTGAGATCTTCCTTCTCTCAGTGATGGCCTATGATCGTTGCATTGCTATATGCAAGCCGCTTCATTACACAAATATTGTGAACAGAAGTGTCAGTGGCTGGCTGGTGGCACTTTCTTGGCTGGGAGGCTTTGTGCACTCACTGGTGCAGACCCTGTTGATCATCCAGCTACCGTTTTGTGGGCCCAATGAGATTGACCACTATTTTTGTGATGTTCACCCTTTACTGAAACTGGCCTGTGCTGACACCTACATCATTGCTGTCACTGTGGCTGCAAACAGTGGTGTGATTTCCCTGAGCTGTTTTGTTGTTCTTGTGGTGTCCTATGCTGTTATCTTGGTTTCTTTGAGGACACGGTCTTCCAAAGGGCGTCTCAAAGCACTCTACACATGTAGTTCCCACATCACTGTTGTAGTTCTGTTCTTTGGGCCGTGCATTTTCATCTATATGCGTCCTTCCACCACTTTCTCAGCAGACAAGATGATCTCTGTGTTCTACACCATCATTACGCCTATGCTCAATCCCTTGATCTACACCCTCCGAAATGAAGAGGTGAAAAATGCCATGAAGAAGTTGTGGAACAGAAAAGTAAACCGGAGTGAGAGATGAAACAACAAGGTGCACGTCTGTAAGATGATGTGAGCTTCAGAAACCATGGGGAGGGAAAGAGAAGTGTTGAGGAGACACTTTCCAGCAATATTTCTTTGTTTTTATCACAGCTGTTCAGAGTAGGGCTGGTACTAAAGTCAAGGTTTTATGTAACTCATCTTTGGAAACTGTCAGTCAAAGGGATGTGAGGTTCTTGCCTTCTGCCAAAGCTGAGCATCGGGAGTGGTACTATGGCATTTGCTTTCAGAAACCTCATAGCTGTATCTTGGGTATTGGTCCAGGCTTCTCCCGGCATTAGGAGAAACAAGCAAGTATTTCTTACTAGCTGCTAAAAGCTTTGAAAAGTAGCATCTCCTTACATTTCTGCACAAAGGTGTGATGGTGGGACCCAGCTTCCAAGAGTAAACAAACCTTTCAGTAGGGTGCAGCACTGGCTGGTTTTATCTAACATATTTTGGTTTTGATGTGCTAACATGAGGTGTCTACAACTGAGAAAGCCACTGAGGAAAGTCAGCAGCCTTTGGCCGGATGCATGGGACTCATTTCATGGTAAAATAGGACCATGAGAGATGTAGGAGGTTATGTTAGTTCTCTGCGTGATAGGGAGACATGGCAGATTGTACTGAAACACCAACAAATAAATAAACATATATATGTAAATATGAAAAATATTTTCCTGGCTGAGCAGAGTGTGAACTTTCATTCAGACAAGCTGCAGCTACTCTGTAGCCCATTCAGCTGGGAAATGGTGGCCCAAGGTGTTTGCAAAATTGCTTGTTGCCTGCTGCTGGGAGTAATCATGCCATTGGCATGCCCTTTCTGCCCCTTGCCCTGTTATGAATACCACATTGTCACATGCTGAATCCATGAGTTAGCTATTAAAAAGCTGGTACTAGGTGCAAGTTTGACCATTTGCTGATGATAACAGAAGGGGAATCTTTTCTCCTTCTCCTGCCAGTGCAATGTCCTGTAATAATAATTGCTATTATAACAACTCAATATCAGTACTGTGATTCAAAAGCTCACCAGGCTGGTAGCTAAAGCTGTACTGCAGTGGTGAGTCTGAATGTTCCCATTTTAATGTATTTGGTACTTTCTGCTGAATGTACTATCTACTTCATCTTTGTTCTCACTCCTGGCCCTAGTTCCTCAAACACTCAGAATCTAAGCTGTCCAATAACAACAAAGTTAAGACATGCAAATTAATGCCCTGGATGTTGGATAAAATGTCATGTTTTCACCAGTACTCTGGAGCTGTTACACAAGATTATCTAAGCAATAGGTGTCTGTAGAAATAAGAAAATGAAGTATTTCTCCATACTGAAATGCAACCAAGATCCTAGTTGAACACAAAACATTCCTTATCTTCTTAACAAGGTTATTGTTTGGTTGACATTTTCCTCAGTAATTTCCAGTTCAGAAATGTAGAAAAGCCTGTAGAATCTCTGGGCAACGCTCTTTGGCTGTAGTCAAGGCATGAGTTTTGTGAAAGATTATATTGGCACTAATATTTTGGGAAGGGAACCAGAGAAACAGGATGTCCTTAAAATAGTTGACAACTCACTCATATGCCTCAAGGTAATTGGTGACACATGGAAAAGAAATACAACAAGTCCTTGTTACTTTACAATGGTAGTAAAATTAGAAGTAAAACACTACTCCTACAAAGGCTTTTAATAATTTCTCCATATTTCCAGGCAGAATAGGAACAAAAAGAGTTCCCTTCCCAAAATATCAGCAGTGACTGACAGAAGAGGAAGGGTTTATCTTCCCCGCTGTTAGGGCATAAAAACAGGTCTGTAGTCACCATGATTTCCTTTCTAGATTTCCAGGTTCTTCCTCACTGGAAGAGGCTACTCCTTTCACCTCCTGAAGATGTAGCAGACATGGCCATGAATTTGAGTAATCTCATTTTTTCATATTCCATACTGTATGCTGTCAGAGACTATTTTCCTGTCTTTACAGTTGACTCCATGTGGTGGGATTACCTTGGCTAGCTGCTGGATGCACCCACTCCCCCCCCCACCTCCTCTCTCACTCAATCTCTGCAACAGGACAGGGGAAGAAAATGAGATAAAAAAAGCTTGTGGGTTGAGATAATTACTAATTAACAGAGATAATTACTAATTAACATCACTGGCAGAACAATCAGTGCAAACTGATTTGAACTTGAGCCATAGCCCTCAGTGGCATGTCATCTGCCCAGACCTTCATTTGTCTTGAGAATGAACATTCATATCATGGAATCATAGAATTGTTTTCATAGAATCATAGAATGCTTTGGGTTGGAAGGGACCTCAAAGATCATCTAGTTCCAACCCCCTGCCATGGGCAGGCACACCATTCCCTAAACCAGGTTGCCCAAAGTCTCATCCAACTTGTCCTTAAACACTTCCAGGGATGGGGCTTCCACACCCTCTCTGAGCACCCTGTGTCAGCACCTCACCACTCGCAGAGTAAAGAATTTCTTCCTAACATCTAATCTAACCTTGCCCTCTTCCAGCTTGAAGTCATTGCCCCGAGTCCTGTCACTGCACTCCCTGATGAACAGTCCCTCTCTCATTTTCCTGCAGAACCCCCTTAAGTGTTGCTAGGCTGCAATTCGGTTACCCCAGAGCCTTCTCTTCTCTAGGCTGAACAAGCCCAAGTCTCTCAGCCTTTTTTCATAGGAGAGGTGCTTCAGCCCCCTGATCATCTTCATGTCCTCCTCTGGACTCACTCCAACAGCTCTATGTCCTTCTTGTACTCAGGAACCCAGAGTTGGATGCAGTACTCCAAGTGGGGTCTCACGAGGGCAGAGCAGAGGGGCAGAATCACCTCCCTTGACCTGCTGGCCACACTGTTCTTGATACAGCCTGGGACATGGTTGGCTTTCTGAGCTGCTCACGCATACTTACAGATCATGTTCAGGTTGTCATTGATCAGCACCCCCAAGTCCTTCTCCTCAGGGCTGCTCTCCATCCATTCTTCGCCCAGCCTGTAGTAGTGCTTGGGATTACACATGACCCATATGCAGGACTTTGCACTTGACCTTGTTCAACTCCATGCAGTTCGCATGGGCCCATCTCTCCAGCCTGTCAAGGTCCCTCTGGATGGCATCCCTTCCCTCCAGTGTGTCAACCTTACCGCATAACTTGGTGTTGTCAGCAAATTTTCTGAGGGTGCACCCCAGTACTGACCCTGAGGAACACAAATCATCACAGACCTCCACATGGACATTGAGCCACTGACCACAAATTTTTGAGTGCAATGCAGTCAGCTCCTTATCCACTGAGTGGTCCATCCATCAGATCCATGTCTCTCCAATTTAGAGACCAGGATGTTGTGCGTGACAGTGTTGAGTGCTTTGCATGAGTCCAGGAAGATGATGTCTGTCATCCTTCCCTTGTCCACCATCTCTGGTACTCCATCATAGAAGGCCACCAGATTTGTCAGGCACAATTTTCCCTTAGTGAAGCCATATTGGCTGTGTACCCTTCAGCTCCTTATTCTCCATGTACCTGGGCATAGCCTCCAGGAGGATCTGCTCCATGATCTTTCCAGGCACAGAGGTGAGACTGACTGGCCTGTGGTTCCCTGGGTCTTCCTTTTTCCCCTTTTTAAAAATGGGGATTATATTTCCTCTTTTCCAGTCAAGTGGGGACTTCATCACACTGCCAGGACCTCTCAAATATGGTGAACTAGCTTGGCCACTTTAAACACCAGTTCCTTCAGGACTCATGGAATCATCTCATCAGGTCCCATGGATGTGTGCACCTTTGGGTTCCTTAGGTGTTCTTGAACCTGATCTTCTCCTACAGCGGGCAGTTCCTCATGCTCCCAGTCCCTGCCTTCACCCTCCGTGACTTGGGTGGTGTGGCTGGAGCTCTTGCCAGTGAAGACTGAGGCAAAAAAGTCATTGAGTACTTACATCTTCTCCATATCCCAGGTAACTAAGTTGCCTGTTCCATTCCGAAGAGGGCCCACATTTTCCCTCATCATCATTTTCTCATTGATATACCTGTAAACACTTTTCTTGTTGCCCTTTAAATCCCTGGCCAGACATAGTTCTATCAGGGGTTTTGCTTTTCTAACCTGATCCCTGGCTGCTCAGACAGTTTCTCCGTTTTCCTCCCATGCTATCTGCTCTTTCCTCCTCCCTCAGTAGGCTTTCTTTTTCTTGTTTTGTTTGAGTTTGCTCAGGATCTCCTTGTTCACCCATGCAGGCCTCTTGGTGTTTTTACCTAATTTTCTCTTTGCTGGGATGCATTGCCCCTGGGCTTGGAGGAGGTGACCCTTGAATACTTCCAGCTGTCTCTTCCCTCCAGGACTTTGTACCATTGTACTCTACCCAGCAATTCTCTGAAGAGGCCAAAGTCTGATCTCCTGAAGCCTCCTGAAGCTTACTGCATACCCTTCTTGCTGCCCTGAAGATCCAGAACTCCACCATTTTGTGGTCAGTGCATCCAAGGCTTCCCTTGATCTTCAAGTCACCTACCAGCCCCTCCTTGTCGGTGAGAACAAGGTCTAGCCTGGCACCTCTACTTGGTGGCTCCTCTTTCACTTGGAGGAAGAGGTTTTGGTTGGATCATCAAATCCAACTATTAACCTAATACTGCCAGTACAAACGCAAAACCATGTCCTCAGGGCCCACATCCATGTGTCTTTTAAATACCTCCAGGGATGGTGACTCCACCACTTCCCTGGTCAGCCTGCTCCAGTGATTGATAACCCTTTTGGTGAAGAATTTTCTTTCTAATAATAATCTAAAACTCCTCTGGCACAAATTGAAGCCTTTTACTCTTGTCCTATCAGTGGTACAAATTCATATTTATATTTTTATTACTAGAGATGGGTGTGTGTGTGGGGGTAATACGAAGGGCTTCTAAGAGCTTAGGAGTGCATGGAGTCATATTCTCTCTTTATCTCAGGACCCCATTCATAGAAAGTCACTGAGCAAATTGGTGTGCTGTTGCACATCAAGGGACCGAGGCATCAAAACTGTTTAATAAGGCCCTTGGGTAACTGCTTGGAGTTTGGCAATGACACAGTTCTCACAGGTCCAGCTCCACTAGTAGAAAACTATCTTTTACTTGTGTTTAGTACCCAGTACGTTACAGGAGTATTTATATGTTGTACAGGGATGGGATGGCTTTAGGGGGAAGGAAGATGCGAGCAACACAGAGGTCAGTTCAGAAACCTGGGGAGGTGTTGCCTCATTGGATCTTTCTAACTGATAGACAGAAAAGAAGGTATCGATACATATCACATTTACTGTGATATCATCACAGTAAAATTTGCCTGTGACGTGTCAGGATAAGAAAAAAATAACTTCAAAACCTCCTGAAACAAATTTCTATGGAACAAGAAACTTGAACAAGGGAAAGGACACGGCATTTACAAGCAGGAGGAAGAAGAGTGGAACAATGCTCTGACCCATTGGATGAATAATCAAACAGATTTGGAGGGAATGATTTTAAATGTTTTCAGACAACAAATGCTGTGGAGTTGAGAACAGAAAGTTCATGTTGTATCAACCTTTAGTAACTGGATACAGTAGTAACCTTTTTTTCCTCTCCTTTGCTTACGTTCTTTGTATCAGCCATAGCATATTAAAGCACCAGAATGTGGTTGTGTTGGTTTATGTGAAAGGCAGAGAGAAATGCTTCGTAATCTGTTGAAAAATATACAGAAACATTTAGATACTACTGTGAAATTTTGGTCACTTGGATACTTCAAGGCAGCTTCATTTAATATCGATTGCATCGTAGACATTTAACATGGGGTAGGTATCTATTCTATGATCATATTAAAGAACAAGTACTATTTTTTGTGGTGTAAGCCAGCTCATTGTAGTGCAATGATCTAAATGAGGTCACCTGAGTCATGCCTTTAAGATATTTATTCCTCTTCATGGACTATACAGGGAGCCAGAGCTGTTGATGCCTTTTCTGTAGGTCTGTGATGCCTTTTCTGTAGGTCTCTGTCTAGTACGACATCAGGGATCCCTATAGACAGTTCATGCTCTTAGCAGCTGTGGTAGCTCTGTGAGACCTCTGAACCCTTGGGAGAGGCAGAGAGGGGAAAAGTGGGATAATGCCTAAAATGGTGCTCTGATTTGCAGACATATATTCTGAGTTAGGCTTTGAGAACTACTGGAAAATGGTAGAGAATAGAGCGGGACCTGGGAAAGTGCTCAGGTATTAGCAAAAGGCAACAGAGGCACAAATTAAAATCAGACACTGCTTTCTTAGTAGTAATCCTCTGATGCTGACTTACAAACTCTTAGGCAGAAATGAGCAGGCAAAGAATTTCCTCGTGTGAAGGCAAATGAAAATGAGCATTCCTCTGCTGGTCACGTTTTAACCTCTACAAGAGAGGGAGTGCATTTGTCTACTCAAGACCTTTAAGAATTGCTCTAAGGGACAGAGGTGGAGAAACTGTGCAGAGTTTTGAAGCTTCTGCTACGTTAGAAAACAGCGTTTCTTCAGGAGAGCATGTTGTGTGAACAGTGTGCCTAAGAGAACACCCAAGCTACTCAACAGCTACTAGCTCAGTGGAGAGGAATACCAGTGGAGAACATCCCAGACCTGTTTTCCAGGCATGAATTTCTAGTTTTGGAGCAGATAAGCTTACTGGAGAGCCCTTTTGTCAGTTTAGAAAATGCAGTTAGGAGTAGAACATGATATAGGTCATGGTTGAACCATGCATCATAGAAATAATGCTTGAGCGTGGCAAGCATTCACTTTCCATCACAGAACCTTAAACTCCCAGTAGATAAAAGGCCAGTGTGACATTTTCCCAGCATTTGTGGCTTTTGTCTTGTGAGAGTAGGATGTGATTTCTCCCTGGCAGCATGGGAGCACACACCTTGTCACACCAAATACAGTGCAGAAAAATAGCAGTTTGAGCAAGTTCAGGGGTGAGAGACAGTGTGGAGGGACCAGAAGCCTGGAAAAGGGGTGGGAAGGCAGGAGCAGATATGAACAATGCTCTTTGCAAACGCTGCCCACTGTCAGCTGCGATGTGACACTGTGCTTTCTGTAGCAGGCAGAATGGCTGCAAATGCATCCTGCTTTCATCACTCATGAACCTTGGAACTGTAGGATGTCCCCTTTGCATCCTGGTCATCCCATGACTTCACCCCCACGCTTGTGCTATGGGGGTCTGAGCTGAAGCGATGGCACTGGGAAACTTCTCCCGGGTGACTGAATTTATACTCCTGGGGCTTTCCGACACCAGGGAGCTGCAAGTCCTCTTCTTCATCTTCTTCTTCCTGACCTATGCTATGGTTCTACTGGGGAACCTTCTCATCATTGTGACAGTCAGGACCGACCCCAAGCTGTCCTCACCCATGTATTTTCTCCTTTGCAATTTGTCCTTCTTAGATATCTGCTGTACCTCTGTCACCTCTCCCAGGATGCTGGTGGACCTTCTTTCCCAGAGGAAGGCCATTGCATTTGAAGACTGTATAGCCCAGCTCTTTTTTCTGCACTTTGTTGGGGCCTCAGAGATGTTCCTCCTGACTGTGATGGCATATGATCGCTACACTGCCATCTGCAAGCCCCTGCACTACACAGCCATCATGAGCCGGCATGTGTGCTGGGTGCTGGTGTCTGCTTGCTGGGCAGGGGGCTTCCTCCACTCCATGGTCCAAACACTCCTCACAATGCAGCTCCCCTTCTGTGGTCCTAACAGAATTGACAACTACTTCTGCGATGTGCCTCCTGTCATCCGTCTTGCCTGCACGGACATCTATGTCATTGAGTGGCTCATGGCATCCAACAGCGGCTTAGTATCTCTGGTTTGTTTCTTGGTGCTGGTCACATCTTACACATTCATCTTGGTCACAATCAGGGTCCACTTCACCGAGGCGCACTGGAAAGCGCTCTCCACCTGTGCATCACACGTGATGGTTATCACCCTCTTCTTCGTACCCTGCATCTTCATCTACCTCCGGCCCTTTTCTACCTTCCCCTCTGACAAGCACATCTGTTTGATCTACACTGTCCTCTCCCCAGTGATGAACCCCCTCATCTATACCCTGAGGAATAATGAGGTGAAGGTGTCCATGTGGAAATTGTGGAAACGTTGCAGAGTCTTCTGAGATGAACTAGGCTTGCAGCAAACCTGGAGTTTCCTACAGACTAATGGAGGATTGGGGCATGGGAATGGGGTTGGAATCCAACGTGTAGGGCAATAGCTGGAATCCAAAGGATGGTTAATACTAGTTAAGGAATTTATCTAAACTTGGTTTCTTCAGAGCCGTAGTTTTCATTGTCACTCTTATCTGTTTTGTGGGCCTTAAGCCCCCTTAGTCCACCTATGAATTTTTCACTGCTGCAGGACATATGAGACACTTGTAAGGGTTTTACTATTCACATAACTTTGCATTTATAATTGCAGTTTCTGATGACAACCAGAATGTTCTTCTTTGCACCCTCAAAGAGAAGTCAGAAATACAGGTTGACATCATTATGCCACGAGTGCAGTGATGCAGTGAATAAATTAGAAGATTTTCAGGTGTTTGGGATGAAATTCTAAGGGAAAAGGTATTATGCTGTGGGATATAATGAAATCTAAAGAACAACCATCTGAGCGCTGGATCTGCACGAGTGGGAAATGGTGAGCAGTCTTGGAACATTGCTTGGGAAGAGTAAAGCACCATAGCACAACAGAACACTAACATTGTTAACTGCTTATTAAGAAACACAGAAATGTTTAAGGCATGGATAATTCTTTTCCCTGACCTCTGAACCAGAAAGATCTGAGCAACTGTGACCATTGTCAGCATTTCCCCATCTCGCCCTCTCCCCAATTGTCTTATCTTTGCTTTTTTATGATATTCCTCAGTTTCTCCTAAAAGAGGATGGCCTCTTCTCCATCACCACAACCATTTCTCTGCCAGGGCAAGTGATAACAACCTACTTAAAAGATATTTCAGCTCCCTTTTTAAGCTATTACCTATTGTTAGCACAGAAATCTGGTTAGAAAGGAGTTTTGGAGCCTGAGTGACTTCTCCTTCCACATTGTTGGGGAAAGAAAATAATTTCCTCTACTTCAGCTCTGAAACCATTAGGTGTGTGGAAAAAGCCCCTGTGCTGTCCACAGTGACTGGCTCTTGGCCCTTTGGTTTTCACATTGCTTCTTGGCCTTTGGTTTGTTGCTTAGAGTTTTCTGAATTATCTGAAATAACTGAGTCAAAGTCAGTTTATATTTAAAACTGGGCTTAAATTTAGCAAAACATAATTTCAGAACATCACATGGAACTAGAATATTACAGTCTAGGAATCCCAGAATAGTCTTATTCCAGTTCTGGTAAGCTCCAAAAAAGCTGGCATCAGGAGAACAACAGAACTTCCATGTGTTCATCAGAAGGTCAAAGGTCTAGAGGGAAGTCTAGCAAGTGACCCAGCCCTTACCAGAGAGACTGGTAATTACAAACAGTTACACAGCAGTTTCTGCTTGGGTCATACAAGAGCTGCTGAAATGTATCCCCTAGTTTATTTCCCAATTCAGAAAACAAGCAACTCTGCCTGTGTCGAAATCTGTTGATCTCGCAGAATGGAATGGTGACTGTGACAGGATGATGGGCTTTCCGTCACAAAGAAGAAACTGGAAATGGGAAACACCTCTTTCACCACCAGTTTCTGAAACCTGAAGAACACAAGTTCCATCATAAGCAGAGTAACTCCTGAATTCCTTCCCGCAAGAGGCAAGAGTTACTTGGGTTTGGTTGGGGTTTTTTTTGACCTTAGCATGTATTATTTGCCAAAAACCCTTCTTACCTCAGTCCATGCAGGGGTAGCATGGCTACACAATATTGCAGAATACATGAGGGAGTAGTGAGGTCACGTTTACCCACCAGTCTGAAGGACAAGGTGTGAGGTTTTGCTTTGTATGCTATTTGTGACGGAAGGTTTGCGATCTCAGGAGTAATCACTTTTGTGAATCGTTACAGTTCACAAAGAAGTTCTGTGGATCCCAGGGTGGGAACACATCTCTTCCACGAGAAGATGAACAGTGCCTGAACCGTAGTGTTTTGGGTTTTTTTGAGGGAAAAACCTCACTGATGAAGTCTGATGGGCTCACTTAGTGCAAACTTGTGTGAGATAAATCAGTGTGCTTTCCCATATCTGGAATAATTTGGGACAGGCTGTGGCTGAAGCTTATAGCTAGAACCACGTTCAGCTACTTGAACAGAGTAAGTCTTATACCTTGCTGTCACCACACACATGGTATAGTGTTCAGTACAGTACAGCACAACAACAGCTAGCGGCAGTAAAGCATCAATATCACAAAGTCAAGTATCTACAAAACATAAGCTCTGCAAATGATAGGTTTATACATATATAAAACTGATGTTATTAAAAATAAGTGTAGAGAAATGGAAACTTTCTAAATAGTTTCACTTGTGTGGGATCATAATTTCAAATAAGTAAATCTGGCACAAGACTTTCCTCCCTCTATATTTCCACGTGCTATATGGGCAGATGGCAGGGACAGATGTCCTGAGTGTCTCTAGATGCTGGTGTTTACAGTAAAGGATGTGGAGATTTTGTTTGTAGTATTTGAGACATATAATTATGTAACTTTTTAAACTTTTCAGTCTTGATTGTCTCACACAAGCGAATTATTAAAATATAAGGGACATTATGTAAAGGAAGAAGTGACACAATCCCGTGTTACATTGGGGCAGTTAATGACAGTGTCTGGGGACGGAGACGAAAGAAAAGACAAGAGGACTTTGTTCTGCAAGAAGTTTTTAACAGCTGATGTTTCTAACTTGGAGTAATTAAGTTTCTGTACTCCTCCAGCAAACTTTATCCTTAAGGAGGGTAGCAACTGTATCACCAAATCCGTAAGTTCAGTGTCTGACAACAGAACTGCCGGCATAAATCAGGAGTAAACTGTGTGAAGTTGAAATTGTTGCTTCAGGATCAATAAATTTTTGAGTTGAGCTGAACTGGCCTGTGTGTTTTTCTAGGTGAATGTTGGGAAACTAAGATTGGGCAGCAGAATCAGAGGCTGGAGTGCGATATGGAGAGGCAGAAGAAATTCTACTAACCATCTTCACTGTCATTCATCCAGGTTTAGATATTTATGGGATATTGAATTAGTTTTGTAGCTGGATGCTACAGTCAAAGTAGTAAATCCAGGAATGTTTTTTCAAAGGGGAAGAATCATGACAAATGCAGAAGGGGAAAAAAGTGAACTATAAGTGACTGATCTGTAAATAATTTGGCACTTCTGTCTGCCTTGCCAATCTTCAAACATGCAAGATTTATCAGCTGTAAAGAATTGGGAAGGTAATTGTCTCCCAGGATATGGGAAAAATGTCCCCATGTCTGTGTGGAGGTGAGGCAGGCTGACATGGGACAGGCAGCTGTGCTGTAAAACTGGAGTGATTCGGATGGGCTTCGGGGAGAGGTCACAGGACTGTGTTGGTGGTGAGTCTAGGAGCAGAACCATCCCTCTGGGCAAGCCAAGGACGTGTCTGCTGAGGACACACAGAATCACAGAATGGTCTGGGTTGGAAGGGATCCCAAGGATCACAGAACTCCAACCCCCCTGCCACAGGCAGGGCCACCAACCTCCAAGCCTGGATCTACACAATGATGAGTTTATCTTGGCAATTTCTGAAGTTTGCTACTGCCTGAAATGAGTCATGCCTGAGCCTCAGATTGGGGCAGCACTTTCTGCCAGCACTGTCTGCACCACTGCTCGCAGAGACCAGGCCAGTGCTCCGTCTGCTTCAGTACATCCTGCCCTCAGGTGCACTTCTTGCTCTGGCTTTGGGCCTTTGCTTCACTCAGACTTAGATCTTCTCTTTCCTGTATGTTATCATGTTTCATTTCCCTCCTTCCCTTCCTCTGCCTGTCCTCTATCCTGAGCCAGGATCCTCCCATACAGCCAAACCCACCCCACTGTGGTGGTTCACTTTCTTCCCCAAACAGACCGGGGTTTTCCTCAGATGAATCTTTTGCTCTGGCCATACAGATCCATGTTGGCACGTGCTCTGCAGCTGGTTTGGCCATCCAGATGTGCAGGTTTCCTCACGCCCAGGTGCTGGAGCTGGCCTTGCAACAACAGTCAGATTATCCTTGGCCCTGAGGCTTTTTCCATCCTGAATGGCATTACAATATAAAAAGGCTGGAGTTGATGTTCCCTGGTGGGGCCCAAGTGGTGCTTCTGCATGATCTATTGTGGTATGAATATATTCTGGGGTGTTGAAGGTCTTTTTGGAGGAGACTGAACCCTGCATTTCCAGTTACCTAATTAGCAGTCTTCATTTGGGTCTGTGAGTTGGTACACATGGGGATATGGGATGGAGATGCTCTTGGTTGTTGTTACAGTAGAGAAAATGGGTCAGGAAATGAGGATTTAGGAACTTTGCTTGAAATATAGGGTGCTTATGGTGCAAGGTTTGAGATATGACCTGCACTGGCAAAGCTGGAGGGGTTGGCTGATTTCTCAGCATTTATCTTTGGCTGCCAACCCTGAAGAGAGAGTGTTGTGCAGGAGAAACTTGAGGGTGGTTGAATACTGGAAGAGGTTGTCTGGATAGACAATACAAGAAAGATGTGGAACTGTTGGAGGGGTTCAGAGGAGGGCCACAAAGATGATTAGAGGGCTGGAGCACCTGCCCTACAAAGAGAGGCTGAGGGACCTGGGCTTGTTCAGCCTGGAGAAGAGAAGGCTGCGGGGGGATGTCATTGCAGCCTTCCAGTACCTGAAGGGAGCATACAAACAGGAGGGGAATCAACTTTTTGAAAGGGCAGATAATGGCAGGACAAAGGGGAATGGATTAAAGCTAAAGGAGGGAAGGTTTAGATTGGATATTAGGGGGAAGTTTTTTACAGAAAGAGTGGTGAGGTGCTGGAACAGGCTGCCCAGAGAAGTAGTGAACTGGAAGTGTTCAAGGCCAGGTTGGATAGGGCCCTGGGCAACCTTGTGTAGATCCAGGCCTGAGGTTGGTGGCCCTGTCTGTGGCAGGGGGGTTGGAGCTCTATGATCCTTGGGGTCCCTTCCAACCCATGCCATTCTATGATTCTATGATAGGCTGTGGAGTCTCCATCCTTTGATATAGTCAAAACCTGACTGGATGCAGTCCTGGACAGCCTGCTTGAGCTGATCCTACTAGAGTAGAGGTGTTGGATTAGATGATCTCAAGAGGTCCCTTCAGACCTCAATGATTTAAAGTGTGTAAAACAAGCACAAAAGCCTGATAACTATTAATAGATGGCTAACAGAATCACACAGAATTGTTGGGGCTGGAAGGGACCTCCAGAGCTCATCGAGTCCAACCCCCTGCCAAAGCAGGTTCCCTAGGACAGGTCGCACAGGTAGGCGTCCAGATGGGGCTTGAGTATCTCCAGAGAAGGAGACTCCACACCGCCTGGGCAGCCTGTCCCAGGGCTCTGTCACCCTCACTGGGAAGAAGTTCTTCCGCATGTTGGTGCGGAACTTCCTGTGCTCCAACTTGAGGCCATCGCCCCTTGTCCTGTCCCCACAGACCACTGAGAGGAGGCTGGCCATTTCCCTCTGTGTCCCCCACTTTAGATATCGATAACCATTTATCAGATCCCCTCTTAGGCCCCAGCTCATTCAGCCTTTCCTTGCTCCAGGCCCTTAATGACCTTTGTAGCCCTCCACTGGGCTCTCTTCAGGAGATCCCTGTCTTTTTTGTACCAGGGAGCTCAGAATTGGACACAATACTCCAGGAGGGGCCTGACCAGAGCAGGGCAGAGGGGGAGAATCACCTCCTTTGACCTGCTGGCCACACTGCAGGATCCCATTGGCTTTCTAGGCCAAAATGATTTTCTGTCAGTTGATAAAGTCCCCATCAGAACCAGTGTGTTGAATTGCAGCTGTTTCTTTATTTGCTCTATCTGGAGTAACAAAAAACTGTAATTTCCTATTTCTGTTTTTTCTTTTTCCAACATGTCCTCCAAGGGAAGTACCTCCTAATTCCTTTGTTTTTCTATGAGGAAACACTGCAGATCATCACATGTAGTGATTTGAAATATTCGCCCTGGTTTTGACAAGGAAGCCCAATACAAACTTCTTGTGATTTTTCGAAGCCTGTGTCTCAAGACAAGCAATTTAATACAATTGATTTGTCTCTCCAGAAAACTGTTTCGGGTGATTTTAATAAGGCCTCAGTAGATGCTGTTAAAAACTTGGTGCCTGACAAGTTGCAATGGTGCAACTTGGCAAGTGAGTTTGTAAGTGTGTGTAAATTGGCTCCACTGTGCATCATTAAAAACTCAAGTTCTTTCTCTCCTGGACATAAGCATCTCCCTGAGTTTACATTCAAGCTTGAGTATTGCCCTAATCTGGAGTGAAAGACCACCTCAAAAGAAAAAAAAAAAACCCAAAACCAAAACCCCAACTCCTTTGAAAACTGGCAGGATCTCTACAAGGCTTTTGTTAAATCCCAGGAAAACTGAAGAAATTCTGGTCTAATCAATTTTCTTTAAAGTCTATGGGTCAGGCAGAGCTATCTGCATTGCACTGGGGGCACAGCTTTAAAAACTGCTTGGATTGGGCTGGTTTCCAATGTCACTTTTTGGGGGGTGACACACTGCTGGATGTTGAATCTGGTCTTCACAGCAAAAACAAAATTCAGAAACGGTTCTTGGCAACGCTAAGGCTAATCCAGAGCTGCTCCAGGGCTCCTGCTCTGCAGAACTCTTTTTGCTTCTCCTTCTTGCCAGAACCTGATAAATAGGGGACAAAGTTTTGAATAAAATCCCAAATTTACTTTCAGAAGAGTAGACGCTGTCAGAGAAGCTGACAGTGAGTACAGAGCCCACCTGCAACGTGGGATTATTCCCTTGTTAAGCATGAAGACAGCAGAATTACCTCAAGCTTAACCCTGTGTCTGAAACACAAATGCTTGTTAGAGAAAAAAGAACATTTTTGGCAGCCAAGTCACCAGTCAATCTGGGGTCATGGTAGGCTTTCCTCGCTGGAGAGCTCAAACCTTGACAAAGCTCAGCAATCCTGCAACTGGTCAAAATCAAATCACTTTGGTTGTTTTAAGCTGGGGACGGGCATGGCATGGCATGAGGAGTAGGCAACAAAGCCCCTCTTCAAGTAAAGAGCTGCCCCCAAGATGCATGTCTCTAAGATGTTATCACACTTCTGGTTTAAACTGGTAAGTCTGGGAGAGCTCTAATTGAGCTCATCAGCTGGCACACATCTATATTCTGCAAACAGATTGCTGAGATTTTTTTTGTTGGTCTGGGTTTTTGTTGGTTGTTTTCATTGCATCACAGAATGGTTTGGGTTGGAAAGGATCTCAAGGGTCACCTAGGTCCAAATCCCCTGCTGTGGTGGCAGGGATGGAGTTTGTTTGTTTGGTGGAGGTTTTTTAATGACTTTTATAATATAAAGGTAAGAACTGTAACTTTAAAGTGTGCATCTTTAGCTAGGGGTATCCTATAGGGGCCACAGTAAAACAAAAGCGAGTTGTGGCAAGATTGAGATGTTCAGATGAGTAAGATACATGATGAGTTTCCACTGTACTACATATACCAGTGGCTTAGGGATATGGGACAGCCACACCCAAGGGATTTGCACTATCCAGGACTACTTTGAGGTTCTACAAGATGAAGAATACTACCTGATACATATATATTTTTTTAACCTTGAGACAGAACACCCTTCCTACAAGCAACATGTCACCTCTGCAGGTGTTTGGGCTTAAGGCATCATTTCTGTTCCTAAATGATGTTTCAGAGCCAGTGCAATTACTGTGTGTAGACTGAATATTTCAGTACCAAGTGTATGCAGAGGCTACTACAGCTATTCTAATGAGGCATTTATTGATGTAAAAATCACTAGGCCCTGACAAGTATCAATAAATAAAACTGATTACAGTAACAGCATGATAGGCCTGGCTGGGGAAGCTTTTGGTAACTGTTGATGATCTTCAGGAGAGCTTTAAAGCTGTTTGCATGTGTCACATCCAAGAGGCGTGTGTAGTGCAGAGCTGTTATAATCCTGGGGGTTTGGCCTTCGTAGCATTGGGCTAATGGTGTCATGAATAACCTCGTTAAATGGAAAGCCTGATTAGTTTAGAATAAAAGCATGTCTTGGATACTGTCCTCTGTTTCTACTTCTAATAACCCAGTTCAGAGTATCCCTACAAATACACAACTGAGCATAAGATGTGGAGCTGAGAGCTGGCAGCACAAACACTCTCACCAATCCTGGGATGGGGCTGGTGCGTCCCACCCCAAAAGAAGCTTTTCAGGTTTATGATGCAGCCCTTGAAGGTGTTTATAATGGCACACGTTACTGCGCTGTCACTTGTCATAAGTTTGCATTTTGGTGAGGTAGCTGCCTACCACACAGACATCACACTGGTGGCTGGAAATGAATAGTGTGGGAGAATGTCAGCATGATGTTGTACTGAAGTTGGATTACCAGGACTGGGCTTTAAACATAAGGTCTGAGATTAAAAATATCAAAAGCAAATAGTAGGGGGGGCCTTTTTTTTGCCAGTTTTAGTACATCATCTCTTACTATGGGTACTTTGAAACCTTGTTCCACGTAGAGATTTTGCATGAGGTATTGCCCTCTCGTGGCTGTTCAACGCAGAGGTGAGCAGCTGGCAGTGGAAGTGGCACCGAGCCAGGTTAGGAAGATAGAAAGGCAGTCCTGATTCTTCTGACGGCCATGGACAAAATCGATCCCTTTATTATATCTACTCCTGGCATCGGGGTTTATCACAAACTTATTAACTCCATTCTTTATTGCAAAACATCAGGGGAAGTATGATATCTGGTGGTCCTAGGGCTAACCGCAGTACACAGAGAAAAGATCTGGACCACATTGGTCTACATGAGCAATGCAGGACAGGCCTGTACTTCATAACCCTTGGACAACTCCAATTTATCTTCTGACATTTACAAAAGTAATACCTCTGACTCGCACATCACAAACACAGCAAGCAGGCTTTAAAAATGATTGACAAACAGTATCGTTCATGTTCATGGTGCAGACACTATGGGCAGGTAATACTGGAGTAGGAATGGCTGTGTTCCTCTTCTGGTACTTCAGGGGGAAAGTGGTGCTCCTGTAAGCGACTGTATAGTGCATGGATCCTTTCTGGAACCACAGGGGTGAATTTTCATTAGCTCTTCAAAGTACTACTGGTAATTTATGTTCATTCTTATGTCAGGGTACACATCTTCTTCAAGTTGTGCATGGATTGCACAAGTGGTTTATCTTCTGTCAGTTCTGTAGGGGCTACAGAAAATGAAAAGGTTGCTCTTGTACAACGAGAATTAGAGATTGCCCATAAAGTCAACATGGAAGGCTTTTACACTGGCACATGATGCGCAAAAGATTTCAGGCTCCAGAGCAAGAAAAATTGGTTTGAGAACCGTTTGTTATCAAACTATTTTAAGGCTGTAAGTTAATTTGAAGAAATCGGAATGCTGGACTCTTGTGAGATGTAGAACTTCAGTAACCTGGAATGGCACCTAAGGTGGGCTAGCAGGACTGAGGAAGAACAACACCATCTGTTTCTTGTCCCTGGGAGTAGGCTCAAGTATCAAATCACAGCCCTTTAAAGAGGTCCTACAACAGGGGGATAAAAGGATTCAGAGTGAAGAAAAAAGTTTATTGCACCTCTAGTGTACCTTGACCCTTTGACAATACTCTGAAATAGGCTCATATATGCAACATAGGTAGCATCCAAGAAGCTTCAGAGACACTCCTCCCCAGACACATCCTCACATGTTTATAAAAACCTCATTAAAGAAGAGGTACTCACCCTTCCAGGCAGGCTAGTGTTTTTGACAGTGCTTGGAGATGTCTGAATGAATATTTCTGTGCTGCTGAATCTGGACCCATCGCTTCAATAGATTACAGACAACTGGAGAGTACCAGTAACTAATTCTTTGTAGCAGTGAGTATTTCTGTGTTAAATTTCTGTTGTGTTTCACCTGATTATTAAGTTCCCCATTTTCAGAGCAAGTGATGCTGTGATTTAAAACACTGTGCGCCTTTTACTTCTACTGACTAAAATAATTCTTGCAGTAGTTTCAGCTCTAACATTGTTCCCTTTCAAACTGGAAGCAAGTTTCTGTGAGAACCCACAGATGAACCTGTGTCCGATGGGATATCACAGTCATGGATTTAATTTGTTCTCCATAGCTCTTGGAAATGAGAATGTCTTACAATGCTCACACCATGTCTCATCATGCTCTAATCATAAATCAGGAAGCATTTGGGCCACACATTACTTTACCTCTCTATAGGGCTACCATGTAAATTGTTGCCCTAAGTACCAAGTTACATTTGGCATAGGAAATCAGGGTAGATGGAAAAGTCCTTCAATGCTAAGTCTTCCTAGAGCTCTTTGAAAAAGGGGGTGGGAGAGGAAGTCCAGCTAGATCCTAAAAGTACCAATGCTGTTACGGAAGTCTAGAAGGTAAAATTTATAGAAGGGAGGAAGGTCTTTAATTGGGTACTAGATTATATCTGTTTTTATATGCCACTGGATAAAACATGCAACCAAAAGAGTCCCCAAAATGCATCCAAGGTATACTACCTGTCAGATTACCCAGGATTTAATTAGTCTGTGATAGCATTATTAGCTTAAAAAAAAGGGGGAGAGCTTTCTTGCCGAAAGAATTTCTAGAGATCTGTACTTCACCCCCTTGCTCAGTCAGCTTGCTCGGGGCTGTGTGCAACCAAGCTAGCCACCACAGAGAGGGTGTCTGCCTTCAGCTTTCAGCTCTTCAGTCTGAGGAGAGGTCTTGCAAGAATGAAACTTTTCTGATTCATCACTGTTAACACCTATATTTTGCCTTTCACATTAGGTATACATGAATAAAATGTAGATTTTTTGAGTGTGGCAATTGTGAACTTGTAAAAGTTTTTGAACTACAACATAGACCAAAACAGAAATCACTCTTTAGAAAGGAGATGAAATTCTGACCAAGTCACAACTTCTTTCTTCCAGGTACTCCTTTGCAAGCATTTCTACAATGGAAGATAAGATGCAGGGCGTCAACCTATCAACAGTATCTGAATTTGTTTTTGTAGGCCTTTCTGATGTTCCCGCAGTGCGTTTTCTTCTCTTTGTGCTGTTTTTGATCATTTATTTGGCCACCATGGCAGGCAACATCATGATCCTTGTTGCCATTAGCACAGACACCCGTCTGCACACTCCCATGTACTTCTTCCTTGGCAACTTATCATTACTGGATATCTTATGTCCCACTATCACTGTGCCGAAGATGCTGGAGGCCTTGTTGCTTGAGAACAAGGTGATTTCATACACTGGCTGTATGGTCCAGCTGTTCTTCCTCATTGATGTTGTAGGGACAGAGATTTTTCTCTTGGCTGTGATGGCATATGACCGTTATGTTGCAATATGTCATCCTCTGCAGTACATGAATATGGTGAGTATGAAGCTGTGTGCTCACCTAGCCATTGGCACCTGGGTAGTGGGATTTTTTAATTCTCTGTTGCACACATGTTTGATTTTTACACTGCTTTTTTGTGACTCGAATGAAGTTGACCAATATTACTGTGATATTCCTCCTATGCTGGCCCTCTCCTGCTTTCCTACGTACCGTAGGGAGCTGGTAATTCTCGCAGTCGCTGGGGTCCTCGGAAGCAGTGCCTTCGTGGTGACTCTGATATCATACATCTATATCCTCCTGGCTATCCTGTGCATGAACTCTTCTGAGAGCAGGCACAAAGCTTTCTCCACCTGTGGTTCTCACCTGACAGTGGTATGCCTTTTCTACGGGACCACCATTTGCACATATGTTCGGCCTTCCTCCACCTACTCACCCGATCAGGACAGGATAGTTTCCATGCTCTATGGAATCCTCACTCCCCTGATAAATCCCATAATCTACAGCCTGAGGAACAAAGAAGTTAAATGTGCCCTAAGAAGAGTGATTAGCCACATAAGAACCACTTTGACAAGACCACATCTCTGTTGGTCTCTGTTGTCCTCTGGAGCCCTAGCAATTGGATAAGCATTGCAGTTTCACTGATTGTCTCTAACTTTAGCCATCTGAAAGTTAGATGCTGGAGTCAAAACTCCTTCTCTGGGCTCCCTTTACAGTTAAAAGGGAGAAGCGTGCACCTCCAAAAAGCCAACTGGATGGCACATCTTCAGGTCATTATCACAGGAGGAAATGAGTTCAGCTGGTAATGTTTTTCTGCACTGAGCACAGAGGTAGTTTGGATGAAAGCCTTAGAAACACGTGTGTATCTTAGAGTGTGGATGTAGGGAATGGGGTCTATAGACACACTTAGGTATACATTCGGCTGTATTAGCGCAGTTTGTAGAACTGGTACCTCTTATTGACCACATTGCTTCTTCAGAAAACATAAGCCCATTCTTTCTGGGAGACTGACTGGAAGGAAGGCTCCTTTGCCATCATTTAAGGCCAGCAGTCCAGCTGTGATTTCGACCAGCATGCCAAGAATCCAACTGCAACACCTGCAGTGCCACCAGGGACAATCTAGCACAACGTACCTCAAAATCAGTCTGCAAGGGTGTGAATGAGTTCCCACAAACTGGAGATGTCAACTGTGCTTACTGCTGTCCCCAGATTAGACAGCTTTTTAAGACTATGGCCAGCGTGGGGAAAAGAAGGCTTTGCAGTCATGGGCTATGCAACCATTGCACGGCATGGCCTGGCTTCTTTCTCTGTGTTGGCAGATGGATGAAGTGCTGACAGAGTGTGCTTTGGGTCTGTGTGAATCCATAACTAGAAACAGTGCTTCATTCCAGGCAAAAAGGGAAGATGTGGCTGGCAAAAAGGTGGAAATGGATGTTTAGAGAGGGGGAGCGCTGTGCAGTCTCCTCTGTGTGTTGTGGCTATATCTCTTAGCTGAGAGGCTCTATGCTGGGATAATAAATCCTTGCAGCTTGACATGGACCTCAGGCTGTGTTAAAAGTGCTGTTGTGCTGGGTGTTAAATAATTGATGTGACTTTGTTGTTTGCACACTACTCCTTACTAAAACCATATCCTGAGGCTGTCTTTCTTAGTGGTTCCTGTCTTGGTGTCAAGGATGTCTTGGTGTAATGGCATTCCTGCAGGAAGTCGTATCTCAGCGGTAACTAATACACATTCTTAAGCTGTGGAAATAGTTTAAGCTTCATTTATTCTCAGCTGTTAGTCAACAATGGGTTCAGAAATCAATACTAGGGACAAAACAGCCTTTCTCCAGGGTAATACACTGAATTTTCAGGGGAGTTCCTTAAGACCAAAAGTCTATTTCACCAACTGAAATACATGGAGGCCCATCCAAGACCACTTAAATTTCAAAGTCAAGTATTAAGAAGTCATTAAGGTCACCCAGGTAGCTGTAACACTATAGAACTTCCATCTCTTGACCTACAGTGAGGTTGGGATTCAGTTTTCTAAAGTTTTAGTGGCAAGCAACATGAGCAAAAATATCTTTCCTGGTCCATCATTCCTAATGCATAAAAAGTACAGGTGACCTAGACTCATAGTTCATTTCCAACAACTGAGTGAAAAGATCCAAGTCCTCTACTGCCAAATAGGAGATATTTCCCTATTATGAGCAGAGCAGCGTATGTCTGCACAGGATTTCCTGTGATAGGAGAACAGCAATCAGCCAAGAGTACCAGTCTGAGGGCTGATACTTGTGGAGGGGGTCCGCATTAGCCCACCCTCCCTTTCTCATGCCCAACCCACCCAACCCAGCAGGGTAGGAAACCTCACACAACTCCCCTGAGGACGAGTGAGACGGTTTATGGAGAGCTGGAGTTGGAGCAGGAGCGGGACCAGCCCTGCCACTGCCCAGCATGGCCACAGTGCTAAGAGGAAGAGCTCTGCAGGGATGGTGACAGGTTCCTCCGCCGCTGGCACATTGTCTTCTCAAGGAGGGAGCGGAGGGTGGTGCCAGACCCCTGGTCCTCCTGGACTGGGTGCAGGTGGCAGCAGAACTCATGTCCAGTGGGGAGATCCCTGCAGTACTGCTGCAGGGACAGGCTGTGCTGCCTGGGGGTCCCCTCTGGGCTGGAGGGTGCCATAGTGAGAGTGGGCACAGACTCCTGGGTTGGGTTTGCCTCTGGGAGGCCAACAGAAGTCAAGGTCTCCATGGTGTCTGTGCTCCTGGAAATGACTGTTCTCTGAGAGGTGACCTGAGACCACGTGCCCCAGCCACAGGAGCTCTCTGAGCTGCATGGGGACTGCCTCCCAGAGGACCAGCAGCCTGACCTTGCTCCAGGGGGCTTGTGTGCTCTGGGCCCCTCCTCTGGAGGGAGTCTGCAGGAGGTCGTCTCTGAAGGGACTGCAGACGTCAAGTCACCAAAGCACCTGGAAGCAGTTATGGCCTCAGCTTTGGAGCAGCCCCAGTGCTCATGGTGGCAGCTGAAGGACGTGCTTGGCAGGCTGCTGGCCTGCAGAGACGCCTGGCCTCCCTCCTCCCTGTGCAGGGAGGTGCACGGGGCTGTGGAAGCCACCGGGCAGGGGAGGGATGCCCCAGGCTGCTGCAGTGTGTCCTGGTCTGGCTGGAGGACGTGGTTCGGCTGCAGCAATGCAGGAGCAGCACTGCATGGCCCCAGGGGCCCAGCCCCAGCCCAGCCCAGTGTGGGCAGGTTCTGATGCATCATTTCAATGGACCGCTGCACTACCACGGGGAGCCTCTGATGCTTTATGTCCAGGTATTTCCTTTCTACAAGCATGGAGAGGATGTTGCACAGTTCCTGGCTCCGCACCAGCCTTGAGATGATTGGTGCTGCAGCATGGGACCAGCTCCCGTGCTCGGTGTTGTCCTGGCACCCAACTTGGGTGGCAGAGGAGCCCTGAGGGATGACATCTCCCCTTGGCCAGATCGAAGCAAGTATTGTCCCTGGTCCTGCTGCTCTACTGCCAAGGCTGGGAAGGGCAGGAGGAGGTGGTTGGGTTTTGGTCATCTCCTCAGAGTAGTGCCAGCGCTGAGGCTCCTGCTGTCCCTCCCCAGGCAGCCCCACTGCAGTGTCCTGTCCCAGGGCCCGGGTCCCCCATAGACTGTGTCCTTTGGGGAGCTGCATGTCACCAGGAGCTGGCAGTGGTTGGCAACTCGACGTCAGCAGGTTCAGGGACTCTTCTGTGGTGTTGGGGTCCTCCAACAGCCTCCGGATTTCCTTTCCTTTTATACTGTTGACAGTGGTGTCTGCCTTCAGCTGTGCCCAGGGACTCGGCTTGTGCTGCAGCAAGGGCTGCCTCTGCTCTGGCAGAATGAGCTCTGGCAGCACATGGTGGCCCTGCCACTGCACCACTCGCTCACTTGAGCACTGCACTGGCATGGGCAGTGCCCCCAACCACAGTTCCGGGGTTTTCCTGGCCATGTGCATCCTCGGGGCTGAGCGGGCTCTCTGGACACATGTGGATCCAGAGAATGGAGAGCTCATCTCTCCAAGAGGTTCTCCATCCTGGCTCATGCACGTGTCTCTGAGGTTCTCGCTGCCACTGAAGCTGTCAGGGAAGCTGGAGGAGCTGCAGTCACAGCAGGGCAGGTAGCCCCGCTCCAACCGCTGCGCCAGGTCCTGCCATGCCGCCTGCCATAGTTTGGCATCCGGCATTGCTGAGGTGCTGGTCTGAGCCCCCACCAGCAGCAGCAGCTGCTGCATCTCCTCAGTAGCCTTCACACAGTCAGTGCAGTTGGGAATACAGCGCCAGGGCCCGCGCAGGGGGCTCTTGGGAGGACCTGCAAAACACACGTGGGCTTATGAGTCCGGGGGCTTCAGAGACGCTGGCAGCACCTGGGGATAAGCCACTGGCGCTTGTTTACAGCAGGTTCAGTTTGCTGTGAGAGGCCCTGGCCTGGTAACACATTCAGACGCTCAGAGGGGAACCCCCAGGGAACTTACTGGTCTCTGCTGCCACTGCTCCCCGCCTCCATCTCCAGCATCGTCGTCTCTGGCCATCACCCTGCAGTAACAGGAGTGTGGCACAGTCACCAATCTGGGACCAGCCCCCACCAGCACTAGCCCTGAGCACACACACCCCCCCTCAACCCCAGTGGGCCTGTACCTGTAGGCAATGGTTGATGGCAAGCAGGATGGCCCCAGCAGCCAAGAGTAGGATGCCAAGGCCGAGGAGAAAAGTGATACCCATCATGCTGCAGTGCCTGACACAGCCAAACTGGGAGCTGTGGGATGGTGGTGTGTGTCTTATAGGGACGCCTCTGTGTGGTCACAATCCAAGGGGCGGGGACACCGCCATGACATCTCAGCCCAGCATCACTGTGGCAAGCCAGGGCCTCTCAGGCATCACTCTGGGAAACCAATTGTAGAATCTCAGAACCACAGAATCACAGTACACATTATGTTTAAAGGGACCCTCAAAGGCCATCTAGTCCCACGCCCTGTGGTGAGCAGGAAACATACTGCCCCAATGCCACCAGAGCTGGGGCATTGACAGAGAGGCCAGAAGGTGATAAAAACTGCAAAATAAACTATCCTTTACCAAGGACAGAAGTATCAAGCTATAAACCAGGAACTCTGAAGATGGAATGCAAGGGCCCTCATGTAGGAATGCAATCTAGAGTTCATTGTTCAACTGTGCCAGGCTATGCTGCCTTGGGGTCCCTCCTGGAAGGAGGGAAGCCCCATGGGAAAGGACTCCCATTGGAGAAGTTTGTGGAGGACTGTCTGCTGTGGGTGGGTCCCCACGGTACAGCAGGGGAAGGGGGCGAGGAATGAATCCTCACCAGCTAAGGAGGAAACCAACTTGTGATGAACTGATCAAAACTCCCATTCCCCCAGTCCCTGTCCCTCCCCGTACCACAATGAGGGGAAGAAGGAAGCGAAATCCTGGCTAAAGCACAGTCTAAGAAGGGGGTGTGTGTGTCACATTTCTCATCACCCGAATCTGGTGTCACTGGGGGTGCAGGGCAGTGCCATCAATTAGAGGGTTTTCTGGCCTTTATTCCGTGCTGAGTCTGTTCTGCCCATGGCACTGCTTGTGGAATGATCTCTCCCTGTCCTTATGTCCACTCCTGAGCCTCTCGATATCTATTTGCTCCCCTGTCCAGGTGAAAAGGGGAGTGATGGAGTGGCTTTGGTGAGTGTCTGGCCTCCAGCCAGGGCCAAACCACCTCACCACAGTGATTTCTCTAAATTGACCCATTAAGAAACACTTAATGTAGTTTATTTTCCAGAAATACAGGAATAAAAAGTTCTTCCAATTCAAATCCTTTTACAAAAGTGTATAATTTTGTGCGTATTTCTTTCTTGCAAAGTTATGTACATAAGCAGAATTATTTATCCTTTTTATGTATTATTTCAGTTGTTTTGACAAATTCCTAAAACAAACTTCAGAGAGAAATACGTGCAGGATGCCCTCAGGGAAATCCCACTCTCTTTTCCACCTGAGAGGCTGTGAGGATTTGTCCTGTGAGCATGTAATCAACGTGACATCATTCTGATTTTATAAAGACCTATGGAGCTCGGTATTGACTTCAGCATAATAATTGCTGAGGGTGGGTCTGCAAATATCATAGAATCATAGAATCATAGAATGGCAAGGGTTGGAAGGGACCCCAAGGATCATAGAGCTCCAACCCCCCTGCCACAGGCAGGATCTACACAAGGTTGCCCAGGGCCCCATCCAACCTGGCCTTGAACACTGCCAGGGATGGGGCATCCACCACCTCTCTGGGCAGCCTGTTCCAGGACCTCACCACTCTTTCTGTAAAAAACTTCCCCCTAATATCCAATCTAAACCTTCCCTCCTTTAGCTTTAATCCATTCCCCCTTGTCCTTCCATTATCTGCCCTTTTAAAAAGTTGATTCCCCTCCTGTTTCTCTGCTCCCTTCAGGTACTGGCAGGCTGCAATGACATCCCCCCGCAGCCTTCTCTTCTCCAGGCTGAACAAGCCCAGCTCCCTCAGCCTCACCTTGCAGGGCAGGTGCTCCAGCCCTCTAATCATCTTTGTGGCCCTAATATCACAGGAGACCTTTGAAATGAGAGAGGGTGGGTGAGTTTCTGATATGAAGTCATGCTGTATGGTAAGGTGCTGACTGCGCCTGATGATCATTCCTGCCTGTAATATCATTGTGATGAAGGCTATGAAAAACTGCAGGAGGTCTGATGTAAGGTAGGAAAATTAAGGATCCTATTAAGTACCTAGTGATAAAGAATGCAGCAAAGATGCAAAAGAAGAGGAGGTAAATGACAATGCACATCAAATGAACATTGGATAACACTATTACACATGAATTCATGAGGAATTTGAGTATCATGGTAGATAATTAACAGAACAAAGAAGGATTCTCAGGTTAGCACTGTGTTTAAATCAGGTGGCTAAAGCCAGCTTTTACCAAGCTTGTCATTTTGTCTTGTTCACCTTTAGAATGAAGGGTAGGAAAATTTCTCACCGTTATTATTCAGTTCTGAAAGTTTGTCTTTATTGCTGCTATTCAGATAAAAGAGTCTGAATTTCCAAGTTTTTCAGAAGACTGCAGAGGACTCTCATGTATATTAACAGGATGAGGGACTGGGGCAAGTATTACATCATAGTTGGAAATACCTATTCAGGCACTGATCATCATTCTCAAAATAATGGAGATCTCAAAACCAGAATATGTCCTGACAAAAGGCAGTTTGTAGCATGCTTCAAAAGTGTATTTCACCTCCTCCTGCTCCTGGGAGCTGCAGGAGAAGAAACATGCATGACTGAGAGAATTAACATCACTACTGTAGTTAGCAGGACATAGGCATTACTCCTGTAGATGGTGCAGACAATATTTGACACCAACATAAAACTGCAAAAGAGTGTAACTCTCTCTCGTTGGCAAGGCTGCTCCATCGTCTTGTCTCATTCTCCCCAGTTAAGTTGTCCTTACTTATTCTGAACGTTCACTTGAGGGTCAGACACCATACAAAGGCCAGATGCTCCACCTAAGTATTCTTCATCTGTTTTGCTGCTTCAGTGAGTATTGTTTATACCTTGGATCATTTTTCCTTTGCCATATGTGCAAACCTTTCTCCTTTTAGGAATCTTAACATAAATTTAGACACCCAAAATTCCTAAGTGTACCTCTATGTTGTCTGTCTACCCTCTTGGCCTCAAATATGTGAGAGCTTTTCCAGCTGGATACATTTGCCCCGTGGAAGTGTCTGACTCCAATCTTAGCAAGCATATTTCCTGATAAGGACATCCGAGATCTTCTCAATAAAGACATCAGTGGGAGTGAAAGAAAAGGGCTGTATCATGCACTGAGTTGGAGGAGCATGTTGCTACTCTAATACCCATTGGAGAATTCTTTCTAAAGCCTGTGAAATGGGAGAGAGGATGTCAGTGTACTGAAGGGATGTTCAGAAGGTACAAGATTCTTTCAGCCTGTTTGAGGAAGGATGAACGATGAAAAATTTGTTATAGAGAAGTAATAGGTCATTCTGTAAAAATGCTAAGAATATTCTCACTTGATTGATCCTAGAAGTTTCTGACTAGATATGTTTCACAAAATCTGTATTATTTAGCTACAATTGGCTCTGGATCTTTAAATGAATGATCTATGTTTTAGGTGTCTCCTTGAGCAGATTCACATCAGTTATGCAAAAGAGACAAAAATCCTGAATGGGAAAGGAAGTCATGAAAAGAGAATCTGCCTTAAGATTTACCATCTTTGGAAGTCTTTGGTCAAAACGTTAGATGTGGAAGTGTCAGACTCCAGGAGTTACTTTGCATGCTTTATGGTCTGCAAGGAGACAGCTGGCAAATAATGTCTAATCAGGTCTACTACCATCTGAGGTCAATGGGTTGTGTGTTCAGCCAAGGCAAGGCAGATCTTACTTCTGACAACCAAGGAATCAACGCCAGGACTAGTCCTACCCTGTGGATAGACAAAAAGATACCAGTTCCCAGGCTAAAACGCACAGCCACTGTTCCCCAAGATGTTAACCCTCAAGTTATGCTTTTACCTTCTGTTAACTGCAGCCGTAAGATGTTTGAACATGAACTATATGTTTGAAATACAGGAAAAACTGTCAGTGTGAACAAGGTTACATGATTGCAGCTGTGGACACTTCATGTGCCCCCTCCCCCGCCCCCAGCCCTGAATCCTTGTGCAGATATGGGACTTGGAACTGGAAGGGAATCAAAGTCAAAGGAGAGATTGTGACAAACTGCTTTCTTCTAAGAACTGGTGATAATTCCCCCAGAGTTGGCACTGCCATTGCAAGAAAAAAACCCAGCATATTTTACTCTTTTTTCTTGAAATGGGAGAATTAAATTAAAATACAATGTCAGCTTTTTATATTGGCTGCTTCACACAGTTTTATTTCTATGCTGTTCTTGCCACAGCACAGATTTACCTGCTGGCTGCCATGGCCTATGACTGGTATGTGTCCATCTTCAAGCCCCTGCTCTACGAGGTTGTCATGTTTCCTGGCGTCTGCACAAGCCTGGTCACTGTGTCTTACCTTGCAGGGTTACTGAATGCCATCATGCACACAAGTGCCCTGCTCCATCTGTCCTTCTGCAGCTCCCCTGTGATCAACAACTTCTACTGTGACAGGCCACCACTGTTTGTTGTTGCCACCACCGACACGTACCTCAACGACATTTTAATGTTTGTGTATGTGGGTTTCAACGTGATGGCCACCAACCTGTTCATCCTCACCTCCTATGCCTGCATCATGGTGGCTGAGGGCAAGTTAGGCTCTGCTGTAGGCGGACGCAAGGCCTGCTCCACCTGCGCCTCCCACCAGACAGCTGTTGTCATTTTCTATGTGTCTGCTACTTTTAATTACATGCAACACAGCTCATCAAACTCGCTGCACAGCAAGACGATTGCATCCATCTTTTACACCATTGTAGTCCCCATGCTGAACCTGAGAAACAGGGTACAGCCTCAGGTACAGCCTGAGAAACAAAGAGGTGAAGAGTACCCTAAGCAGTTTTATCAGGAGGAAAATGCACTTCTGAAAGACAAGCTCAGGTTATATTACTTTCCTTTTTTTCCCCTCAAAGGAGAATGTTTCATGCAGCTCTCTGCTGCCTCCAAAACCATTTGGCACCTTATATGCTAGGGTTAGAAAACTAACTATTCTACTCTAAAGCTATGCCTGCTAACATAGCTGTGTTGGTCTTGCCTCAAGTACAATCTTCTCACCCAGCTATTCTACCTCTAGTGCAATAATCAGAATCACAGGATTGTAGGTGTTGGAAGGGACCTCCAGAGCCCGTTGAGTCCAACCCCCTGTATACGCATATTGTCTCATCTTGAAGAGCCCTCTGTGGTTCTTGGGCAAAGCGCTGGACAGATTCGGTGGCACATGTTCTTCCTGACCATCTCCAGCATGTCCCATGGGAATAGTCCTTACCTCACAACAGCTTATGGTGCCCTATATGAAAATCCACATGGGTTTCCAAAGCCGCTTGACTTACTGGTTGTCCTTCACTCACAATTGAGACTGTTAAATTAAAAAAAATCTGAATCCCAAATAGGACTTATTTTGTGACCTCACTGAACCTGTTTGCTTTATAGATAGGTGCTCATAGAATCACAGAGTTGTAGGGGTTGGAAGTGACCTCCAGAGCTCATTGAGTCCAACCCCCTGACAAAGCAGGGTCCTTAGGACAGGTCCCACAGGTCGGCATCCAGACAGGGCTTGAATATCTCCAGAGAAGGAGACTCCACACCCCCCTGGGCAGCCTGTCCCAGGGCTCCCTCACCGTGAAAAACTTCCTGTGCTCCAGCTTGAGGCCATCGCCCTTTGTCCTGTCCCCACAGACCACTGAGAAGAAGCTGACCATTTCTCCCTATGTCCCCCTCTTCAGATATCACTAACCAATGATCAGATCCCCCTCTCAGGTTTCTTTTCTCAAGGCTGAACAGCCCTAGTTCTTTCAGCCTTTCCTTGCAGGGGAGATGTCACTGTGCAAATCAAGGTGAAAGGTAAGTCTATGAGACAGAGACGGGGGTGATCTGGACCTTTACACAGAATCACAGGATAGCAGAGGTTTGATGGAGCCTCTAGAAATCGCCTAGTCCAACCACCTGCTCAAGGCTAGACCATCCAGAGAGGCTGTCAAAGAATGTGTCCTGTCAGGCTTTGAATATTTGTGAGGATGGAAACCCCACAACCTTTCTGGTCTTTCCAGTACCTGGTCACCCTTATAGGAGTAAAGTTTTTTCATATTTTACATGGAATTCCCTGTATTTCAAGTTATCTTATCACTGGGCAGCACTGAGAAAAGTCTGGTTCTGTTTTCTTCCCCTTCTCCCTGCCCCAGTCATAAGATACCCTCTGAGCCTTCCATTCTCCAGGCTGCACTATATGAGCTCTGATCTGGTACAAGAAGTTCTAGTCCCTTCAACCCCTTCACTAGTCCTATTCCAGCATGTCTGTGTCTCTGCACACAGCACCCCAGGTGTGGTCTCACCAACTTTACCACCTGGCAGTGGTTTTCCTAATGCAGCCCTTCCTAATGACCTTCCTTGCTTCAAGGGCTGGTTCATGGTCGGCTTGGTGTCCCACTGGACACAGAGGTCCTTCTCTGCCGAGCTGCTACCCAGCTGGTCAGCCTCCAGCCTTTACTGGTGCCTGTGGTTATTCTTCCCTGGGGAACAGGACTTGGCATTTCCCTTTGTTGAGCTCCATGAGGTTCCTCCTGACCCATTTCTCAAGCCTTTCTAGGGGTCTGAATGGCTGCAACCTTCTGATGTACCAGCCACTCCTCCCAGTTCTGTATCAGTTGTGACTTTGCTGAGGTTGTTGTCGCTGGAATTCCTATCAAAATATTTGGAGCTACTTAAAACCATCACTCTTCTTTGGTTAACCAGAGCAGATTGCTCCTATCTTCCATTTTTGATAAGCATGCTGACTGCAAAACCAGTTTCCAGAATGTTTTATGCACATGCTGAGTGAGAATGAATTTTGGTGTGCAGTTCTAAATGGGGACTACTTTAAAAGCTGTGATAAAATAAAAAGCTGCAATAATTATGAACAAACTTGTGTTCTTTATCTGAATATTTTTAGGCTGAATCATAAAACATTGCGTTAACTTACTTGCTGACCACCACTAGCCCCCAGGATAGTAACTGTGTAACTTCATAGGCTTGAACCGAATATTCTTTTATGTATATATGAAGAACATCTTAAATGGCTTATTCAAATAAATTTTCCAAGTCTTTCTTTAAAGTAAGTTTCCTTCAGGCAGGAGGCGCTTCTTCCATTTACTTAATTGAGTGCAGAATACAAAACAGTGATCAAGTACAAACCCTGGGGCTCTGAGCTGAAGTTAACGCTTTTTATTTTCCCTCTGCATTGCTTTACGTATAGATACGCTGAATTTCATCAGCCATCATATTATTCAGCCTTTCCTCAGGCGTGACTCCTCTGGTAGCAGCTCAGGGTGCAATCCCCTGCCCTGTGCTTGGTGTTGCTTGGTTCTCCCCATTCTCACAAGGTCTCATTGAGGAGCTCATGCCATGCACCGCCCCACTGGTGATTCAGGCAGGAGCTCATTGCTGAGAGGTTCTCAGGTGTTGGGATGAACCTTGGATGGCTGCAGATCAAGCTGTGCTTTTACTGATAGAGCTGCCTGTTGAGGAGACCACCTCATAGACTTCAGCCCTTCAAGCAGCAAAAAGCAACTAAGAGCCACCAGCACAGTTAGCATCCATGAACTGAGATAGTTCATGAGACTGTTTACAAGGGCATGTAGCGATAGGACCAGGGGTCCTATCAGCCTTCAGCTGCAGGAGGTAGGAGGCAGTGATATTTACATTAGACATTAGGAAAAAATTCTTCCTTGTGAGGGTGGTGAGACACTGGCACAGGGTGCCCAGAGAAGTTGTTGGTTAGGGGCTGCTGCTCTCAGCTGCTGGTGGTGTGATGGACAGATCCGTTATCCTTCCAACTCTAGCGGTAACTTCTGTACCATCAAAGTGGAGGACTGGAAAGGCCTATGCCAACCCATAAACCTTTGATCCATCAGCTTCAGGGTGAAGAGTAGTTGTGGCAAACTAAACTGCTTTAGAAGTGCTCATTGCCTTTAACAGAGAGGAACATTTCCTTCTCCCTAGTGTTTGTGAAGCTGTTCCACAGGGACTTGTTAAGAAGAATGAGGTAGGTTCCCCATGAACTCTCTTAAGAAAGTTTTGAGATCAGTAGAGGCTTCTTCATAATGCCCGGAAGGGCATATTAAGCTGATGACTCCTGGGTGGCTGGCCCCCAGGGGAGTTCCTTGTTTTGGGAAGGGCATTTTGTGATGAAAGTAGATTTAACGACTTTGCTGATGTTGTTCTGGCCTCTTGAGTGGGTCAGGCTATGACTGTTGCCTCCACCTATTGCTAGACAAGGCCTCTTACTTAGTCCCATTAGGGATAAGCAATTGCCTGTCCTCCCTGCCTGTACATTCATATGCATTTGTTTACCTTCACTAATCAGATACTTGATCTTTTCCTTATCTTCCCTATCTTTCACTCATGGGAAGATTTTTTTAAAAAGTAAAGTCATTTAGTTGTGGGGGGAGCCTGAGTGGGTCTAGGAAGAGGCTGGTGTCTGGCTTTGGCTACACTTCCCATTTTCTGTCCTACTCTGTACTAAGTATCTTCAAGTTTATTTTTGCAGTTACCCGCTAAAGGCTTCATCTATCCCAGGACTCACACTATCCCAGGAGACTCTGCAGGAGATGCAGACTTCAGCCTTCTCCAGTACATGACCCACCAGGACCAAGCTCAATTCTGGGCTTGCTCAGCTGGCAAAATTAAAGGCTAACTAATGCTTTCTTGGTAGGTGACTGGAGGGTTTTGGTCTGGGATGGTGCTGAGCACCAGGAATATCTGCCAACATAACACACCTCTTTTGGGACTGTACAGAGTGGGTCATTGACCAAAGTGGCAATATGTCCTATTCCAGCAAGGACAGATGTGTGTCAGATGCCAGACCCAAACCTTTCTCCTGGCTGCTCTCAAAGGTGGCATATAGCAGTAGGAGCAGACATCTGGCGTGTGACCTTCCCCCAGGGGACAGAGATCTGCACAAAAACCCAAGCAAGGAGTTGATCTTCATCTTTTACATCTTACATGACATAAGAATAACGGAGTAGTTGAAGATACAACGCTAAATAAGCTTGCTCCCTTCCCTGCCATGGAAAATGATGTACTAGATGCAACAAAACATTCATTTTATTTTACCTATTATGGAGACCGGAGAAATGAGAAAATGTTGAGAGAGTTTTGTCATTGTACATGTTGGTTGTGGTCTAATTACACAGATTTAACAGAAGAATGCCTAATTTATACACATTTTGCTAACCTCTTGAAGGCGGAAAACCATGATAAATATGAGTTAATCTTGTCAAATAAGCAGCAAACTATGTAAAGGATGTGCAAAGTTCCACCTAAGGGATTACAATGTTAGCACATTGTGTGCATTGTGATACCTCAGGAGGAAGAATTTATCTCTGAGAATGAAGTGATAAAGAGGGAGAGGGAGTGCTGAGGAACAGGAAGATGCCTCAAGGCTGCAGAACCAGCTCCGTAGCTTTATTAGCAAGATAAAAGCTAAAGCTCACCAAAAGGACATGTAATGAAGAGAAGTGGATGAGGTAAACAGCCATCAAATGTCTTTGAAGCCCACCAAGAGGTTATAATAGGCATGTGGGAGTGGATGATAATGAGCTCTCAGAATGAAAACACTATTTCATGGAAACTCTATGAATATATATCTATGACTTGTATAAAGGTATAAGGTGCATATATTAGGAGGAGCCATCCCCTGTGCACCCAATGCTGCAATAAAGTCTGCTTAATAGTCACCAAGGCTATTGAGTCTTGATTTTGGCTTTTCACGACATTACTATTTAGAAAATCAAAATTCAATGATAGATCAAAAGTTGTCTTTTTTCTGTGATACCCAGTGACAGGACAAGAGGCAATGGGCACAAACCGGAATATATGAAGTTCCACCTAAGCATGAGGAAGAACTTTACTGTGAAGGTGTGAGAACACTGGGACAGGCTGCCAGAGAGGTTGTGGAGACTCCATCTCTGAGGATATTAAAAACCTGCCTAGATGTTCCCCTGTGCAGCTTCCTTGAAGCGATCCTGCTATGGCAGGAGGCTGGATCAGAGGTGCCTTCCAACCCCTATCATTCTGTGATTATATCTGTTAAAATCCCAGTTGTCCATATTTTTTCTTAACATGGGGAAAAAAACAACGAAACAGACTTCTGGGTGAAAAAAATCCTTCAGACACTCTCATTATGAAACAGATCTACTCTTTTGGACAACTACCCATAGACCTGTATCCTTTTCCTGCAGTAAAGCTAAAATTCAGAACACAGACCACATCTAACAAATGAAATATGTCCAACCACCTTAACATATTCCTAGGATCTTACAGCATTCTCATCACCATAGCTCCTACTGTTCCTGTTCTGTCTTTACGCAGTATTATCTAAGATGTTTTAAGTCTTTAAAGACCAAAAAAAATACTCTAAAGATCTGAAAAACAAAGAAGTTTCTGCATAGTGTATGGTCACAGTTGCTGATCCTGAGTCTTCATGCAGTAAAAGGAGAGGAGCAGAATTACTACATTAATAATGCTGTGGAAGAGACCAATAAATGTCACTTGATATGCTGTAGGGTATCTGAGACATCTGAAGGCAGCCGTCATATTTGATGCAGGGATGTTAGAGGGCTTATGCTCCTCTGGAATGAAAATTGGACAAATGACAGGTCATACCAGGATGTCTCAAGTGGTACCAGACTGCTACGGCTGAACAAATTATTTAGATGCTTAGTTGATACAGTCAATGAACTCTAAAGGGCGATTCAGATGACCAGCTAGTAGATGATAGCTTTAGCTACCTCAACTTCCCAGCTGTCTGTGAGAAGCTGAGTAGCCTTCTGGACTTAACCTTGACACTTGGTTTGCTTCTCACTCAAGACAGAAATTTAGATGTATAACTTACATATAAATGCTTATATGTAGGTGCCTAAATCTGGTGCCTTAACCTGAAACCGAATCCTATATAAAAGCTTATATGTGGATGCCTAAATCTGATACCTGAAACTGAATCCTATCTTGTGTTTTAACGACCAAGCAGACTATCACAACCTGAACTAGTGGCTATGCTGTCAAGGGAGAGCGTTGCAAATGAAGCATCTTTCCAAGACAGAAACTGTTCTGGAAGTTGAGAAATAATCCTAAAAAGCTAAATTGAAGGAGGAGTTTGCCTCAGCCCAAGATTGCTGTCTCAGGTAGGTGAGATGGCTGAGTCATCACCCCAATCAGTACTCTTGTCTTCACTGCAGCCCAGGGAGCCCAGACTGCTCAGCACCTAATCAGCAAAGGAAGGTGCCTCCCTCCCCACTTGAAAGGAAGGATTAAGGTGTTGAAGCATCCACACCTCTTGTCACTTTAGGTACACTGTAGTGCCCAAGACATCTGTCTGGGACATGCACACGTGATAAAAGAACTGCAGAAGACTCCTAACAATTGTATCAACTAGCTTTTCACTGGCACCCCTGCAAATATGTCGGGGAAGACAGCAGGCCTGCTAGCAGCCTAGCTCTCTTCTCCCAAGTTATAGGAACTGACAATACTCTTCTGTTCCCATGAGAAAGGAAAAGTTACTCATGCTGAGAGGATCTTAATAATCACATTCTCAAAACACAGCGGCCTTGCTGATAGGGGTACAGGCTGCCCTAAACCAAGAAGCAGTTATGGGAAGGTATTTGGGAGTAACAGAACATGTTAGGAACCAAACCATAACAAGAGGGTCAAAACAGGATACTTTTAGGTACTAAATGTAAACTAAATATGTTTAGCTATAAGATAGGTTTATCAGAACTCGTTAGAATTACTAACCAATCAATATGGTGTGAACAGTGTGTGTAACTAATTAGCAGTTTTTTAGCTTGCCACATTTGCAGTAAGAAAGGTATATAATCTGTGTGATTTCACCTAATAAAATGGCTTAACTTAAAATTCATATCGAATTGCATGTTGCTCTCTGCCGGCTGCCACACAAATGTGGCACTCAGCTCAGAGGTAAACACCTAAATTCCAGTGAGATCTCTGATGGTTAATGAGATTAATCCAATTCTTATACAAGACACGAACTCTCTAGACTAGGCAAGCTATCAGTTATGATGTCAACTATAAGAAACTGAAAAATAAAAAATTTGGCATCTTTCTTAAGATGAATGTAGCATTTGAGGGACTTTTTTTTTCATTTAAACACATAGGCACACACTCACTTTAAAGTCTGTGCCAACATAAACAGCTACATTCAACTTCTCATTCCGTTTAGGTACTTATAATTTACATCACTGCACTGCGTAGGCAAAGAACTATTAAGTTTTGCCTTGAGTAAACCATTTGTAGTAATGTTTTTGATGAATATCATACCACAAAAGAAAAAAAATCCTTCAGGATCTGAAAATTCTGTGAGGAGGAAAGGCAAATTACCCTAGTTATTGTATAAATAACTAGAGAGGAACCCTCTGTGGGATTCAGGTTTTTTAATACTTCAGAGTATCTGAGACTGACTCATAAGAAGTTCCATGGACTTGAGATCTGTGCTTCTAGATTGCTTACCTACTTCTGAAAATTGTCTCCTTATGTTATTCACATTAGTAGACAGCACAAGCTCTGAACTGTACCACTTTTGATTTCAAAGCAACGTGAAGGATGAGAGTAATTTATGTTTTCATGGTGAGAAAAAGTAGACACAAATAAGGTGCTTTGCCTAAAGTTAAAAGACATTTCTTAGAGAAAGTTTTCTTATCATGGCATATGCATCAGCAGTGACAAACATGCCTTGGACCTACTTAAATTGCCATATAGACTAAAGTACCTTGATTTCCTCAAATCGTTCAAGATTTGTCAAATTAAAGCATGTTTTGTCTGTACCTAAAAGTGTCCAGTCTGCAAGGAGGTTGAAACTCATCCAATAAGAGGAATATTGATAGCAGAATGCACAAAAAAAATTACGGACCCCTTGCCCAACCTCCAGAAATGGTAGATATTTGTAGATAAGAAAAAAATGCAAAGTGGCTTAGGCCTTTAAAAGGATTTAACTCATTCAAAGCAATAGATAAGTAGTGGAAGAATTGAAATCTCATTTCAGAATTTCCCTTTTGAGACACCATAAGCAACTTCAAACGCCAAAAGGAAGCGGTCCCACAGGTAGCATTGCAATTATTTCCTGTAAGCACAAACCCAAGAATAAGTTAACTATTTAAATCCTACATAATTGTAGTTTTGGTTGAAAAAAAAACCTGTTCAAGGTTTTGAATGATATGTAACACTTCAAATCTTAAGAGACTAAAAATTTTAATGGATTTGTGGGATTTTTAGAGGATTGTCTAATCATGGAATTTTATCTAGTTATTCCTACTCTAAGCCAACTGATTCTGTGGGTGTGAAACACACCAATACTCCAATTCCAGTCTGAAGACATCAGGAGATGCAGAACCTGATTCATAAGGTGAAATCCTCCTCACCTGTCCAAAATGTAGTTATCGACTTTCTGCATAGTTAACAGTGGAAAAGAGCCATTTTCAGAGCACAAGAGAAATGTTGCTTCCTCCATATTCAGCTCAGAAGAACCAGGATTTTTCAGGAGCGATTGATCTCTCTGGAAAGAGGAGGATATATGCACCTATATTTGGTGAAATGACTTTGCAAAGGCTGGTGGAGTGGGAAGGCAGTGGTGAAACAGATAATTTCCTTTAGAAGCAAATATTAATTTCTCTCCTATCCTCCTGGACCCAAGACAGACACCTCAAGAAGGAGGAACTGCACTGGATTCAGCAAATAAGGGGTTTCAGCTGTTCAAACTGCAAAAATGTGGACCCAGTGACTGACTTTGTTTCATGACACCTTTTTAATGAGGCGTCAGTGCTAGATGAGGTGTGCCAAAGGTTCATTCAAACTTCTGGAAGCCTGAGGGGAAGTAAGACCTCACCTCAGATCCACTTCCTTTAGGGCTTATGAGCATCTTCAGCCAGGATAAAGAGGTGCACCCCTTTTGGAGGAGAAGCCATGAGTTCTAATCCCATCCTGGAGCTAGGTGCTCATCTATTTTGAGGTCTCCCTCAAAAAATGAGACATTCTTCTTTTTCCTTGTGCCCAGTTGCCTACAACACTAGAAAGTGGCAGCTCTGTCAGACAGCTGTGCTTTTCTTTGCCAGAGCTGGTGAGGGGGTGTGTGGAATCTAACAGTGAAGGATCATAATATACTTGACCAGTTTCTGATACACTTTCTCTGAACAGCTATTTTTGGTCAGAAATCGATACCCCTGGGCTGCCTCATCTCACAGTGCAGAGCTACTCTCATGTTTTTACCAGTGGGGCTGCCCTGTTGGAACAGTAGAGTGGGAGTACAGGCGGCGTGGTCCCCCAACGGCCAGCTGGCACAGGCAGAAAAATGTTGGCAAGCTCTTGTTTAGTGATCTTTTTTTATACTGCTGCTTCAGGAGAATCTTGAGTCTTTCCCTGCAGTTGCTCACAGCCTTCTCTGACATGTTTTTTTGCACCAGGATGCTGGGAAGAAAGGATGAATTTTTGGAAGCAGTTCCTGTCTCATTATATAAAGCTATGCCTGTAAACGAATAAAACAAGGGGGAGTCCAAATAAGGTGAAGAGTAACCCTCTGTATCAATGAACCTCCCATATGAACCATCGTTGGTGACTTTGCACTACATAGTTAGCACTGGAATAGGCTTCCCCTATTTGCATATCTGCCTAATCTCATATAAGGAGCGAGGAATGAAAATGAACCATTTTCATGTATCTGTTCCTAAAGATAAAGGTTTCCCTAAATTCTTGCTGTGCCTCATATCATTACTGCTATAGTGCTTCAAGTCAAACCTTGACAAAGACTTTTACTGATTAATATAATTATACAGAACAGTTGTAGATGGCTTAATATGCCTCCTGAGCAACACCGAGCATCACCGTCCTAATTCACTTCTCATGCAAATACCTCGTGTTCTTCCAAAGTGTATGTGAGCCACAATGTAGAACCAGTGCATGAGAATACAGTCAAGTTGTGAATATCCATCTGTTTTCTCACCTCCATATATACTGTAGAGAAGGCATTTCTTAAGATAAAAAAGGTTTTTTTTCCATAAGCAACATTCAAATATAATATTAATGCGTGGCTTTTTATAGTTTGCAGTGCCACCAGGGCAGTTTGTCCTATCTGTCTTTTGTATGATGCAGTCAGATATGAAAATGTGCAGCATGAAAGACGTGAATGATTTAAAAATACTATCAGGTTGTGAAATTCAGATTGGGGTCTAGTTCTGGCTTTAAAATACCCAAGACTTTGAGAACCAAAAAAAGTTATCCAGTGTTTCAGTGTTCCATTGTCTCCTCTCTTTCCTCTGTAATTTTTAATTTAATTTGATACACAAAACATGGAGTCATAGATGAGCTGAGCTGTTTAGACACAGTGCGCTCCATAGAGCCAACATAACCACTGAGAACAAGGACATCCAAGGCTAACACAGGACTATCATTCACCTCTGATTGCAGACGCATCTGCATGCACATGGGGTTTATTACTTTGGTAGCACTTCATACAATCACCATATAATAGCCCAGGTTGGAAAGGACCTCAAAAGATTATCTGGTCCAACCTTCTGTGTGAACTGGACGAGATTATTGAGCATCTGGTCTAACTGTATCCTGAAGACCTCCATTGGTGGGAACTCTACCACAGCCCCAGAGAGGTTGTTCTAAATGAGCAGCCTTCCTATAAAAAAAAAAAAAAAATCTTTCTTATGTCAAGATGTGAAACCTCTCCCAGTGCCACCAGTACTTGTTGCCCCTTGTCTTATGGCTCCTTCTGAAGAGAAAGCCTCTGTCCTCTGTGTAGCCGCTCTTTGAGTACTTTGACCTTCAAATATTAGAAACTGTATTTACTCTGACTGGGAAGCTGTGGATCCCTGAAAACTTGCTATCATCTTAAGCAGGTTATTTCAGCTGGTTCAGAAAGTGAGGTTTCTGTTTCATTCAATTTGGAAAGCAGAGGGAGGGGTCAAATGTCATAGAACAGCTCTCATCAGTAGAGGCTTCATGAGTTCCTCAACTGCTCCAGAACAATCCTTCCTCTTATAGACATTCACTTGTGAGTGGTTTGACCCTGGCTGGAGGCCAGATGCCCACCGAAGTCACTCTGTCACTCTTCAGCTGGGCAGGAGAGAAAATGTATATTGGGAGGCTCAGGAGTGGAGATAAGGACAGGAAGAGATCATTCCACAATCAGTGTCAAGGGCAGAACAGACTCAGCATAGAATAAAGGACAGAAAACTCTCTGATTGATGGCACTGCCCTGCACCCCAGTGACACCAGAGTTGGGTGATGAGAAATGTGACCAGATCTCAAAGCAGCTTTCCTCACCTCTCCCTTCTTTGCAGATTGCACTTTAGTCAGGATTTTACTCCATTCTTCTCCTCAATGTGGCATGGGGAGGGGCAGGGACTGGGGGAATGGGGTTTCGGTCAGTTCCTCACCAATTGGTTTCCTTCCTAGCTGGAGTGGGGGGGCTGTTTCTCAGCAGTGGCTACCCTGGAGTCATCAGCTCCTTGCTCTCTGTCCCTTGGGGACCAACTGGCCCTTGCAGCTCCCTGACTGTAGCCATGCAGGTGTGTTGCAGGAATGTGCCTCCACTTCAACTGTCATGGACTCTGAAAGAAAAAACACAGCTCAGTCCACCTAGCCCATGTATGAAATATCTCTGAGGGTCTTCAATATTAAACACCTTTCTTCTTTTCTTTACGGAACTTCTTGGTTTTAGGGCTAGAGCCTGATGTTCTTCTCCGTCTCTCCTTAAAGTGATTTTCTTTCTGTTCCTAAAGTATCACATACAGTGACCAGGACCTCTCCTTCTTTGTGCATTTTTTGCTGTCTCTGCATCACCAGGTGGATAGAAGGTTTTCATTCAACTTGGTGCCTCAGCTGACTGTGGTGAAATAATCCAAATCCTTATACCTGGCATGTAGTTGCATCTCTCTCCTGAAAGACTTTCAAGTTTCTGAAACTCAGTTGTTGGCAGAAGCAGTTATAAATACATAGCTCATAATCGGAAAATAATATGAGGATGGGACCAGCTTTGGTGGCCAGGCACAGGGCTTGAATGAACAAACAAACTGGCCAGTAGCTTACTAATGGGCCACCAACCTCTTTTAATGCCTGCCTTCTCCCCTGCTTGCTCCTCCTTCATCAGCCATGATGCCTCAGTTTCTCCACCATTGTCTCCTCTCCAATAAATGGTGTATTTGGTTCACTTCTCCATGGCTATTCCAGTTTTGCTACATTCCTACCTGAATTTGCTATTCCTGATACCCAGGTAAGCTAGGTGTTAGGTGGTGCTTCTGGTGTGGTTTCTGAGTGCTACTGGCCTTGTGAGAGTCTGGTTCCCAAAGGGCGCCCAACTCTTCCCCTTCAACCATCTGTGAAGCCAGCCCATCTCTAGCACCTCCAGTGCCCTCCTAACCATTGGTGAGATCTGGCCATCCATAATGATGCTCTTAATTCAAGTGTTTCTCACTGTTACTTGTTATATCAGTGGTTTTTCATGTTGTGTCCAGTTTTTCACGGGCTGTTCAGTGAGCCTAGTGTCAGGCTGGGGTCTAGTCATCCTCCTAAATATCTGTTTTAAGATGACCATTGTCACAAGTGTGCTGGAACTACTCTGTGTTCTGCATGGCTAAGATTTGTATCTCTCACATAGTGTATCTAGAAGGGCAGTGGGCAGTTCATGTTTACTCACCTCTCATCACTTCACAAGGGGTGAAATATGTATCTTCTAAGGTAATTTCCTAAGCGTGGCACACAGGGAGAGCTTCCTAGCAAGTATTTTGAGACAAAATCTCTCTCTCTTCTGCTCCAAAGGGCTTCAGTTGATGTGGGGTGGCTTGGCATTCATTCTGCTAATGAATAAATATTTGTGAGTGGGGATCCATCACCTTAGATGACATTTTCTATTTAAATCCATAGCTGGGACTTGCAGATTTTTTGGTTTGTCTTTTAAAAATAGATAGGTTTTCTGTATCAGGAAAGGGTCCTATAAAGATGTCATGTAGAATTAATTGCATCAGGTTGTGTCTGATTGCTGGACCTTGTTTGGGGAATGCACATATGTAGCATTCATTTATTTGATCTTAAAACAGCACTGCTCATTAGTAATGTTAAACCTGGCTTCTGTGAACTCAGACCACATTGCCAACTGGATATGTTCCTGGTCTCAAACACATTCATTCAGATTTATTCTTAGCAAATGCCCAGGAGGATCTGGATCTCCTCTTTGCCCCATAATTCCCTCTTGAAGATCTGCCAGAAGAACTAAATAATACAAGGGATGCTTCTCAATCGGAAAAATATAGCCCCTTATGGAATGACACAAAGAACACCAACTCTTCAAAGTAGAGGGTGGCATGGGGGACTGGATTACATGTGAGGCTTTGAGTATACTTAGTGGGTTTAAGGGTAAAATCAGCCATTACAGCTGCACCCTGGCAGAGGAAAAAGCAAGCAGTGGCTCACGATATCTTGCAGCAGTGAGATGTGCTACAATGACACTTGGGTCCTCATTATTGCCATCTTCTTTTGGCTTTTAGTTTAGATGGTCAGCAGCCAGCAGAGACTGAAATTCAAGGATCTCTAAGTTTATTTTGTGTAGTTTATGACACTGCATTACCAGTTTGATACCTAAAGGAAGCTACTTCTTCTAGGAGTCTCTTGAGAGCATTCTTTACCTCCATGTTCCTCAGGCTGTAGATCAGGGGGTTCAGTGTGGGAATCACCAGGGTGTAGGCAACAGACACCACTTTGTCCTGGTCCAGGGAGTAGCTGGAACTGGGGTGGAAGTACATGAAGATCATAGTCCCATAAAAAACTGAGACTGATGCCAGCTGCGAGGCACAGGTGGAAAAGGATTTGTGCCTGTTCTCTGAGGAGTACATCCTCAGGACAGTGATAAGAATACAGCCGTATGAGACAACAAAGGGCTGCACACCCTGTCAGGGAGATGGTTTTCCTTTCTTCAAAGCTCAGTAGCATTTGGCTGCCAGAGAGAGGTGGAAGAGGAAGAAATACATGGGGGTGTGGAGTTGAGGGTCAAGCCTGATCAACACAATCATGCTGAGATTCCCCACTAATGAAGTGACATAGATCAGAAGGAACAGCACAAAGAGGATGGCCTGCAGCTCCCAGATATCTGTGATTCCCAGGAGATCAACATTTGTCTTGTTTCTTCTGACCATTCCCTTAATGAACCTGGATCTTTGAGGGAGAAAAATCAAAGAACACAAATTACAGCTCTGGATAGAAGACTAAGTCATAACGATGCTGGGAACCTCAGGCAGGAATGTAGCAAAGGAACATTGGATGTTGCTTTATTTTAATGGAAATCTAGCTGCCAGTTAGTATGGAAGAACTGGATGCTTAACTCAGTTCTCTTAAAGCTTGCTGCTACCCACTTAATACTTCTGTGACGGCAGTTTCAAAGGAAGATTAGTTTTGTTCCATTGCTGAGATTGTTCCAGGAAAGAGAAACTTAATTTTGATCTTTCTTAATATTTCCTGGTTACTTCTATTGTTAAATTTTCTCAAATGCTTATCTGTGTCCCCGGTGCCTAGGAGGAGTAACAGGGTTATTCTGGTTGTCTACTCTGTTTTTCTTAAATAGCAGAGTAATAAATTGCTCTTGGTTTCTAAGGATGACATTAAAGTTGGCCACTGCAGCTCTGAGAAGCCTTCATCGGAATATATCCCAAATTTAAAAAATCAATGTCAAAAAGCAGTTTGTTAATAATTGGATATTTATTAAAGTTTATTTGCTGATTCCAAACATAACAATTCAAAGGAGAAGACGGGGTCAGAGTAGTCACAGCCCTTGCCCTGCACCCTGTTTGTGCTAAGGGCAGGAGGAAAGTTTGTACGTCTGCCCTGACATGGTTATACTTGTTTTGTCCAGTGTAAAGAAGAGTTGGATGTAAACTGAAAGACACGTAGGAGGTGACACTGAAGACAGAAACTATCTAGCCTACTACCACCTACTTCCTGGTCAGGTAGCTGTTGAAGGCTTCATTTAGAGTCCTGGAAAAGAAGGTGGTGTTTTAAGGCACAATTCATGTAAACTTCTTAAAATGTCTAATTACTTTGGGGTGAAATGCATTGCTTCTTAGAGGGGCTGGCTTCTCATCACTGCTTATGAAGAGCACAATGATTAGATAAATGGTAGAAGCCTGTCTCTGTAGGGGATAATATCAGACCATCAGACTCCACGGGCATGTTAAATAACAGCATGTCTAAGGGTGAAACAGGAAAGAATGCACTAACCTCATAATTACATTTTCACTTCTCTTAAAATGTTTACTTCAAGCAAAATACCTCTCTTGTTTGCAGATTGTGCTCTTGTTTTGATGTTTCTTTTAAGAGTTCTGTAGAAAATGAGAACTCTTCATTTCAGGTGTCTGAGCTTGCATCGTGGAGCTTCTTACTGAAACAACTGAATAACTGCAATATCTTTTTAGGCTGTTATTATTTGCACTGTATTGAGAGTAAATAAGAGTGGACTTTCAGACAGTTACTGGAGTTCAGTTGATGAGCAGCAACTTGCAGAGCCCAACCACTTGCTTGCTAAAAATTTTCTGTGCTATAGGAAATTCTAGACAAGTCAGTTGGACTACTACTAGTGACCAATGCTACAGTCTGTACGATGAGCTGATGCTGTTCATTCTTCTTTTGTTGTAACTCCCCATTTTGGTGCTTATCAAGGCAATATTACAATTTAACATGGATTTTGCTGGTTTGAGATTAAGACTTAAACATGTGTTTAAGTCTTAAATCAACCCTTTATCTGCTGTAACTACAGAGAATGGCTGAATTGCAGCTGTCCCAGCTCTGCCTCCCTCAAGGGCAGAGGTATCACTTGTGAAGTACCAACTTGAATGACATTTGTCATACTTAAGTAAAAACTTCCAGGAGCAAGAGTCCAAAAGTCTCCACATCTTAGGAAGACAAGCCGTGTGGACACTCAGAAGCATTTGTTCTCCTATCTTCCAAACTAATAAGAAGAATTCTGCTCAGGCCAGAACATTTTTCTTCCCTGCCTGTGGTATTTTTTGAGGACTTCCCTTTTAGCATTCCATATATAAATATTTGTAATGCAGTTATTTTGCTGCTCAGTAAATGAGCACAGACAGCAGTTATGTGCATTCTGTACACAAGATTTAAAGTACAGAGTAAGGATAGCGAATAAAACAGCGATAACAACTACGTTTGCCAGATTTTATAGTATGGATATATATGCATATAGCATGGATATAGCTATGGATGTGTTTCCTATCTTGGAAGCTAATGTTAGAAATGATGCCTGCCTTTCCTCAGGAAGAAATGCTGCTGGAAAGCTGGATGCGCAATGGCAGTTAGAGAATCTCTGATTATAAGTCTGTGGTCACATTCTGCCCCTTGGCATCTGGCATAGACTTCAGATGAGACAGTAGCAGAGTCTGGAGGGGAGTGGCAAGGTCTTCACAATTTCCCTGTCCCAGAGGGATCCTGTTGGTGCAATGGTTGCAGCATCTTGAGGCCTTTGGTTTAGGAATACATTAGGGAAAAAAAATAACAAAACCCCCCTCCAGAACATAAGTAATGGATTCACATTCTTCTCTAGGTAATGTTATTTATTTTGACAGTAAGATTGCACTCTCTTCTTTTGTTGTTTTTACACTGATTGCCTTTTCTTTCTTGCCACGGATCTTTTAAGTCCTGGGGTCATACAGAGGAACAGGCTGCAGAGGATCACTGGCCTTGTTAAATGATCAGCCTTTATATGAGCACTACAAGGAGCTGACATCATCATCCATTCATCATCCAACTGTCTTGGTTGGAAGGAACCTTTCAGATCATCAAGTCCAACCATTGACCTAACCTGCCAAAACCACCACTAACCCATGTCCCTAAGCACAGCATCTACCCATCTTTGAAATCCCTCCAGGGATGGCGACTCCACCACCTCCTCAGGCAGCCCGCTCCAATGCCTAACAACCCTCTCTCTGTGAAGATATTTTTCCTAACATCCAATCTAAACTTCCCCTGGCACAACTTGAGGCCACTTCCTCTTGTCCTGTTGCTGGTCCCTCAGGAGAAGACGTCAGAACTCTCTACAACCTCCCTTTCAAGAACTTTCTTGGAAGGGGTGGGAGGTGGTGGTGGTAATAAATTAGGTGCTTTTTTTTCTTTTTTTTTATTTTATGTTGAGTCTGTTTTAGTTGTGATGTTAATTCCTGAATGATCTCTCCCTGTCCTTATGTCAACCTGTAAGCTGCTCCAGTCACTCCCCCGCCTCAAGTTGATGGGGAAAAAAGCACCACAAAAGACTCATGGGCCAAGATCAGGTCCCATACTGGTGAGTTAAGATTGCTCTCTCCAGGCTGTTTCAGCAACACAGCATTTGAGTATGCCCTAGACAGGATAAGACAGTAACTCACTGTAACATCTTCATCTTCGTCAGCCAAGCAGGGCAGGAGCAAAACTGACAGTCCAGACACTCACCAAATCTACTCTGTCACTCCCCCTTTCTGCTGGACAGGGGAGAAAATAGATATTGAGAGGCTCAGGAGTGGAGATAAAGGCAGGGAGAGATCGTTCCACAATTAGCCTCCTGGGAAAAAGAGACTTGGAATACAATTTAAAAAAAACCCCAAACCCCACATCTAATTTACTACACACACACACACACAATGAGAACAGCCGGATAATGAGAAGTACAACTAAGTCTTAAAGCACATCCCCCAATGGCTCCCTTCTTAGCAGAGTTAACTTTATCCACGATTGCACTCCCTTCTCCACCCCAGGTTGCACAGGGGAAGGCAGGGAATGGGGGTTTTGGTCAGTTCCTCACAAGATGTTCTTCTTAGCTGGGGGGAGCATTCCTCACCCCCTTCCCCTGCTGCACTGTGGGGTCCCACCCATGGCAGACAGTCCCAGGGAATCTGTTACATCCCTGTCATCTTTCATAGTTTAGCCTCTGCCCAATGTTTCAAAGGTCCAAATAAATCCATCACTTGTGTTAAAATAAAATAGAATTTAGTACCAATAACATGTTAGAGTTAATTATTATGAAGGAATAGGATTAATGATACAGTAGTCACACTATGTAATCAGAGGTGTTTTAAACAATAAGTTCTAATCATACAAGCTGCCTCAGTGTCCCGTGTATAGCTCCTTCCATGGTGGAGTTAGTCTTCAACTGAGTTAATCAGTAGATAGTTATAAATAAAGGATTGACTAGGGTAGGTGCACAAATGTAATAGCAATGATCGAGGACAACCTTTCAGTTTAGGAGAAGATTAAGGTATTTTATGGTTGAGTTCTAAGAATTTAGATATTTAACATAGACTATCTACACCTTGGGAAAGAAGGAGACAGTGACCTCTGAGTTGGATCAGCAGAATCTAAGATCTGAAGCATAACTGAGACTGAGGAATCACTGATACCTGAAGAGAAGAAGACAAAGGCAAATGATGGACTTTTAGCCAACCAAAACTGAGGACTTTGTCTATTATGTCATTGTATTAAAAGGGTATATAAGATCATAAACATAACATTTGGGTTGCCACTCACTGAGGTGATGGCCCAACTCTGAGTTGTTAATAGAAGCAAGCCTGGAGTAAGCCAAAGTCTAGTAAAATTCTTTAGCAACTGGCTAACCTCCATGGAGCCTTCCTGTCTTGTCACAGTTTGTTGAAAGGGGTGAATTAAAAAAACACATCAAAACAAAACCAATTCTGCTATGGTGCTTTGCTTTCCTCCCATGTCATTGCTTGGCTCTATATATATAGACAGGGTCTTGCCTCAGGAGTGTCACCTGTGACCTCTGTGGACAGAGCTTCAGCTGTGGTTTTTTTTAAGTGCTGTAGGACAGAGTATGGGGATAGGGAGGATACTGAGACATCACCAGTAGCATTTTAATTTGTTGTTCTGCCCTTCCCTTGAGAACATCAGAGTCTCCTGTGCCCAGAAAGAAGATATAAAATCTTTGACATTCCCCAAAAGAAACATTTCCTGCATCAAGGAAAACAAATAAATGTTTCCCTAGCAGGTAAGTTTTCTAATGAGTAAAATTTCTTTCCATTCAAGCAGTTGTGTAGAAATTGTTCTAAGCCTAAGCCTTGTTGACTGGATAAATTTCAGATGCACTAAAGGAAAAGAGTTGCTGCATCATGATACAACAAAAGAAAAAATAATGATGAATATATCTTTTAAAAGGCAGAGTAATTTTTAAAATTAATTTTTGCACCTAAAATGTTGATCTGGGAACTGAAATCTCTTGCAGGTCTTCATCAGAGACCACCGAATTTTTAGCAGACGGTGAGATTTCCATAGCTACATTTCAGCATGATCAACAGCTGAAAGTAGGAAGAGTGAGACACATGTGCATAACTATGGAATAGGTTTGAGGGCAGAAAGATTCATTTTTACTTACCCCATTAATCTCTCAAATTGCCTGTGACAGTGTCAGAATAAACTGTAATGTTGTCACCTTATTTTAGGAATGTAACTGGGGGACCTACGTCATGAGCTGATTCACACAAGACATTATCTGGAGTAAACAGGCACACCCAGAAAAGGATATTTTTTAGGAGGTACCAAGCCTTCACCAAGAATAAAGGAACTTGAAAGACAAGGTCAAAGCAAGCTGTCTAAAATGGGATTCATCTCACCCAAGTGTGACCATCTCAAGTGAATTTATGTTGGTCATCCAGGCTTCATTTCTCATCATTAGACCCGTGCATCGCCAAGGTATGATGCATCCCACCTCTCCCTCTGCAATGTCTGTAGATGGAGCTGGAGATGACACAGTCAGACCGACCTTTAGAAAGCAAACTACAGGTGAGATTCATTGCAACACAGTTAAGTTTGATTTCACTCTTTTTGTTTGGAAAGGTAAAGTAAATCCCCAGAATTAGTTTTCTACGGGACTGAGTCTAATTCAAATTCAAACAATAGTTTCAGAAGAAAAAAAAAGTGGGGAAAATAGCTTGAAAAATCTGTGTTTGAAGTTTAAAACAAATATTCATGGCATTGTTTTCATCAGTTGCTTAATAATTAATCAGCCTCAGGAAAGTAAACTAAACTCACAAAATCTTATATAAGAAATCAATATTTAATTTAATTTTAAACTTGATGATCTGTGTTCCAGCATTCCAACCCATTTTTTTCCCAGTGTCCAATTTCATTGCTGACTCGGAAAATTCATTATTAACTCTGCTGGAACTCCTTACTCTGCTGTTCACACAGGTAAATATGTAACAGGTCTTCTACTCAAATACGTGTTTCCTCTAGTGATACATCAGACCAAGTTTCTTCTATACTGCACCTTACGGTCCAGCTCTTAAATAAAATCTCACCTGGGGTCCTATTTCATATACATGATGCAGTAGGTCTGATATACAGGAAGGAATTCCACAGAGAAAGTTTGTAAAGCTCACCCTGAATGTCCTCCTAAACTTTCCTTTCAATGGGTGTCATCTAAGCTGCTGGCTTCCCCTCCAATAACGATGCTTACATTTCCACTACCTCCATCTTGTGAAGGACACGGTGTGTTTGTGCGTTGCTTACCTGCCAGGACTGACTTATCACCTGACAAATCTCATGTGTACAATGCCAGGTAATGAAATGCCTGAAGAAAACCGCACGACACGGACTGAGTTCATTCTATTGGGTTTCACTGACCGGACGGAGGTGGAGATACCTTTGTTTGGGCTCCTGCTACTCATCTACACCACCACTTTGGTGGGGAACGCTGGCCTCATTGTGCTCGTCCAGCTCAATGCCTGCCTTCATACGCCCATGTACTTCTTCCTAAATAATTTATCTTTCTTAGACCTCAGCTGTTCATCTGCCATCGCTCCCAAGATGCTGGTGAACCTGTTAGCACAGCAGAAGACCATTTCTTTAGTTGGCTGTAAAACACAGATGTTTCTCTTTGCTGCCTTCGCTGATGCCGAGTGCCTCATTTTGGCTGTGATGGCTTATGACCGCTACGTGGCCGTGTGTCATCCTCTTCTCTATACTGTGGCCATGTCCCGCAGGGTCTGTACCTGCATGGTAGCTGGGGCATATCTCAGTGGGGGCCTGACCTCCCTGGTGCACACGTATTTCACGTTCACGTTGTCATTCTGTGGCTCCAAAGCGATCAACCATTTCTTCTGTGACATTCCCCCGCTGCTGGAGCTCTCTTGCTCTGATACGCACGTCAACGAGGTCCTCCTCTTCACCCTGTGTGGCTTCATACAAACCAGCACCTTCCTGACCATCGTTGTCTCCTACGGCTGCATCCTCAGCACCATCCTCCAGCTCCACGTGGCTGACAGCAGGCACAAAGCCTTCTACACCTGCACTTCCCACCTGACAGCCGTCGGGTTATTCTACGGCTCTCTCCTCTTCACATATTTACGACCCAGTTCCAGCTACTTCTTGGACACGGACAAAGTGATCTCTGTGTTTTATACTGTTGTATTTCCCATGCTGAACCCCCTGATCTACAGCCTGAGGAACCAAGAGGTGAAGGATGCCCTAAGAAGAACAGTAGAGAGAAGAGTGTTTTCTCAGTGAGTTTTCTTGAAAGTTAAAAGGATTATTTAGTTAAATAGGATTTAGTTAAAAGGATTTATTGTGCTTCTGGTGCAACACACAATACAAACAGAAGTGATGGGATCCACCTGATTAAATGTAGATGACTTGTTTGGAGAAGCTCCATCTGAGCTAGCTTCACAGATTAATCTTCTAGTCCCTGGGGGGGAAAAAAAAGAAAGAAAATCAATTTAGGAGGTGATTCACCTAGATCAGAGGGATCCCATCCCTAAAAGATCTTCTCCTCACTGTCTATAAAGGGAGTTTGTCCTAAATGCAGCAGAAACTTATATTTTTGTACTTAAAATTATGATGACCACTCTTAACCAAGATGTTTAAAGAAAAGTCCAGTTCAGAAAACTACTAGATATGGGTGTGATTGTGCATATTAAATTTGGAAGACTAAAAGCGTTTGCACGACAATGTCCCTTACTTGGCAGCCACCTCTGCTGTACCCTCTATAGGGGGAGGGGTCTCACCTGCTCATGACACAGTTTATTGAATTTTTTTGTGTTGGACTTGTTCAAGTGTCACGAGGTGCTCGTTCATTGGCTTTTCACTGGCTGGTGTATGTAGAAGCCCTTCTAGTTGTCCTGGCCCATTTCTCATCAATCTAATCTGTAGCTACACTACAGGTTTTCCTAATTCCACCCTTTGCAAATCCAAGAAATGCTCCCATGGTTCCCCTTGAGAACCTGGTCCTGTGGATCTGGGAAAAGGCAGGGAATGGCCCTGCCCCCTGCCAGGCAGGCAAGGTAAGGAGGTAATGTCGTCAACAACCTGGCGTCCAAGTGGCCTTGCTCAAGGAACTGGGGCCCCGATCCTGCTCAGCACCATCCGTTACCAAAACAAGGGGCAGACGGCATCTCAGAGAGTCTGCAGATAATGGTAAACTGAGGCAGAGGAAGCAGTTTGTAGCCGTGAAAGTCAGGATTAGACTTTGGAGGAATCCTTGGATGAGCTAGAGGAAAGGGCCAAGAGGAACCACCTCAAGTTCAGCAAAGACAAGCACCATGTCCTCCTATCCCTGAGCCAGAGTAACCACGTGGGTTGTGGACCTACTGCATGGAGCAGCTCAGCTGAAAAGCATTGGGATGCTGGACCAACACCCCCCCTCAGACCCCTCCAAATCCAAATCATTCTGTGGTTCCTAATACAATGTTTCTTCATCATCTTTCACATGTCCCCACCAAAAAATATGTAATCAAGGCACTTTGTGAACAGTGAAAATGGTCATTTCTCAGGTTAGCAACCTCAGTGGAAGAAAGTTCTGTGCTTGTCCCTGTAAGGTACAAATGTCAGCAACAGCTCTTTACTTCTGAAGTGAAGATGCAATTTAAAGCTTGTGTAAAGCTGCAACACTGTTGCATTTGGTGCAGTTTCCATTAAGAAGGCATCCCAAGTGGGCTCCTCTTGACCTTCCTCCTGTAGATTGTAAATGTCGCTGTCACCCTCTCCATTTCACCCTCTCTCCAGCTTTCAGCTCCATGCTCAGAATCAAAAATTCAGCTCTAAGACGGCCAAACTGCAGAAGCATGGCTTGGGCTGCTGAGAAAACCAAGCTGGGGAAAAAGCTGTGAGCTGGGCTATGGGAAACTACCCTACAGTCAGAGGCAGGGCTGGACTGTTCAGTTCGTAGTTGTTAATAGCTCACAGAATCAAAAGGACAAACACCAGCAGAGAAATTTTAATCACAAAGACAATGAAAATATGGAAAAGTTGTGATTTAGCCCTGGCCAGCAACTAAACTCCACACAGCCACTTGGTCACTTCCCCACCCTGGTCCCTAGTGAGATGGAGAGAATCAGAAGAGAAAACTTGTGGGTTGAGATAAAAACAATTTATTAGGCAAAGCAAAAGCCTCAAGAGTGAGCAAAGCAAACCAAGGAATTCATTCCCTGTGTCCCATGGCAGGCAGGTGTTCAGCGATCCCCAGGAAGCAGGGCTCCATCATGTGTAAGGATGACTTGGGAAGACAAATGCCATCACTTTGAACAACCTACTCATCCTTCTTTCCCCAGCTGCACATGCTGAGCATGGTACAGAATATCCCCTTGGTCATTGGAGTCAGCTATCCCTACTGTGTCTTCTCCCAAATCCTTGTCCAGCCCCAGCCTACTTGCTGGTGGGGCAGGGTGAGGAGCAGAAAAGCTCTTGGCTCTGTGTAAGCACTGCTCAGCAGGGGCAAAAACATCCCTGTGTTATCAACACTGTTTCAGCACAAATCCAAACCACAGCCCTGTACATGCTACTGTCAAGAAAATTAACTCTATTCCAGCTGAAATCAGGACAGGAAAAATCAGAATAAGTTGGAAAGAGTCCTTAAAGATCATCAAGTTGGGGATTTTATTAATGTTTATAAATATCTGAAGTGTGTGAGACAGAGGGAAATGGCCAGCCTCTTCTCAGTGGTCTGTGAGGACAGGACAAGGGGCGATGGCCTCAAGCTGGAGCACAGGAAGTTCCACACCAACATGCAGAAGAACTTCCCGGTGAGGGTGATGGAGCCCTGAGAAAGGCTGTCCAGGGGATTGTGGAGTCTCCTTCTCTGGAGGTATTCAAGCCCCGTCTGGATGCCGACCTGTGTGACCTGTCCTGCTTTGGCAGGGGGATTGATCTCTGGAAGTCCCTTTCAACCCCGACAGTTCTGTGGTGATCCCAGCACTGCCAAGCCCACCACTAAATTACATCCCTAAGCATCACATCTGCATGGCTTTTAAATCCCCCCCGGGGTGGGGACCCCACCACTACCCTGGGCAGCCTGTCCCAGTGCTTGACAGCCCTTCCAGTGAAAAAACCTTTCCTAGCATCCAATCCAAACCTCCCCCGGTGCAACTTGAGGCCGTTCCCTGGTGTGTGACTGCCCGGGAACTGTCACTCGTTAATGCCGCTCGTGTGTGGAACGGTGCCACCAGTGGATGCGGTGATCAGAGGCCGCATGGCAGCGGAACCCGTCCGCTCCGGGGAGGGAGGCCAAAGCGTGCCGGGCCAGCAGAGCCTCCCCTAGTGTCCCACCGGCGGAACGACCCCGCCAGTGCTGAGCCCAGAGCCCGTCACCTCCCGGCTGTCGCCTGCGCGGCCCAGCCCGCGCTGGGCGCCTCAGCCCAGGGCTACCATCGTCCCAGAGCGCTTGGAGAGCCCAACCGGGAGGTGGCGGCTGCCTGGGCTCCCCCGGTCCTCCTTCCCGCACCGGGGCTGAGCGCTGCCGGGCAGCGGCACAGCCACGGGCCGCGCTCCCCTCGGGCGGGATCCCCGCCCGGCCGGCGCCTCTTCCCGGCCTACGCTTCCCAGGATGCCGCTTGGAGTCGCTGCGCTGACGCCATCACCCCACGACGCCGAGGCCTGATCCCCGAGGCCACACCGGGAGCGGCAGCCCCGCGGCGGACAGTCAGGCGGCCCCGCAGCACAGCCTGCGGCAGCGCTGGGCGGTGCCTGCCAGCCCGCAAGTGACCTTGAGGAGCGAGCCATACATCAGCCGTCCCAGGCACCCCGACGAACCACAGAGCGCTCCCCGCAGCAGCCCGGCTTGGAGCGCTTGTAGCTGTCCCCGTTCCGCCAGGGACTACATTTCCCAGCATGCTCCGGAGGCAATGGCGCATGCACTTGCCCGGTCTCGCTCACACAGCCTCCTGATTGGCTCAGCGGGACGCTCCTCCGCGCGCAGCGGCGGCAGCGCAGGCTGTGGCTCCCCCCGGTGGCGGCCCGGCGCAGGCCCCGGCACCCCGCGGGCCCCGCGCGGCCCGGCCCGGCGTCGCCGGCGCCCCAGTTTGTCATCTCTTTGGCTTCGCAGCGCCGTGTAAGCCCCGTCCCGGGTCCCAGGCCTGGGCTGAGTCACCCCGCCTGGCTGCCCTCGCTCCTGGTGCTGTTGGGGGAGAAGGTGCCTGCAGGGGTGGGTGAGGTGGGCAGTAGGGCCGGACGGAGGGGCCGAGCAGGGCAGGACAGGGCAGGACAGGACAGGACAGGACAGGACAGGACAGGACAGGACAGGACAGGACAGGACAGGGCAGGGCAGGGCTGGGCTGGGCAGCCTGGTGCTGCAGCCAGCCCTCCTCGGGCGTGGGCCTGATCCCGGCCTCCCCCGAGCTGCACTGGTTCAGCAGAGGCCTAAACCTTGCACGAGCGCTTACGTGGCCGCCTGGTTGTGGCAGCAGTGTGTTTGTCCGGTGAGGCGCTTTGGCCCTGCTGGCTGGCAAGGTGCTGGTGCTTGCTGCAATGGCGAGTTGGAGTTGCGCTGAGCTGGGAGAGTGCTGGGCCACGGGGCTGGCGTTCACTTGAGAGCTGGGAGTTGCCTCTGTGTTACAGGCAGTCTGAGGCAGAGAGATGAGGTGGAAGTGTCGCTCGGATTGGTTGTGCTACGGGAGAGAAGACGCAGATGAGTTATGACACAGTTGCACGGCTTGAGGAAGCAGAGCTAATGTATATGAAGGCCAACGAAGTGGAAAATACTTATAGGAAAATTAGCTTTCTTGCTTTGCAATGACAGGATTAGGCAGGTGTGTTAGGTATGCAAATAGTAATGATACTGGAAGGCGCCACTGGCAGATGGCGGCTTTCTGTTGTCCTTTCCCCAAATTCTGCTGCATCTCTGGTTTTGGGGGAAGGAGCTGGAAGGGGAGGAGGTGTACTGGGAGCTATGACCAACTTCTTAGGGTGCCAGTTCTTGGCTGCAGTCCCGGTGCTGTAAGCAACATGGGGACGTTAACAGGGTTTCTGAAATCTTCATAGAAAGAGCTGTAAAGGGCAGCATTCTTCACAAGACAACAGAGCTCTGAAATTAAAGCAAAGTGCTGTAACCTTTCACATATCCCCTGACTCCCCGTGTGTAACACAAGGACAATCCGTTAGTTTTTGAAGGTGAAGAAAGATGCTTTCTAATATTGGTTCTTGGTGAATGAATAGTGCCTTTCTTAGCTCATTTACTGGAGACATGAGGTGAAACACATTGCCTGAAGATGAAATGCTATCTCGTTCTCAAGGAGGAAAATGAATAAAGATCATGTGCTAGTCAGGAAGAGATTGTGCTTGCTTCCCAATTCCTAGCCCTTGGGGTTTGGTTGCTTTTGTAGGTGCTGTTGCTCAACCCTGATACTCCCACCTAAAAAGAAAGCAGAAACTGACTGCAACAAAAAGAGGTCTGTCTGATTGTGGTTGGGAGGTATGGGGACGGGGTTTGAACTCTCCTACCAGTTTCTGGAAGAAGGCACTTCTGAAGGGCTTAGTACAAGAAGTTTCCATTTGATCTAAAGGCTTTCTCTTCCTGTTCTTTGGTTCCTCTGTGCACTGGTGTTTCTTATGCTGGACGTGCTTGTAGAAACAAAGACTGTCAGTCTCCTTCACCCTTTTCAGTCCCCTCAATCTTCAGCTTTTTGCCCTAGTTTGCTTTGTTATTGTACACCTTACCGTGGTTGTGTTACTCTGATGTGACTGTGGGCCAGTTTAGGTTGAAATAGCATAGGAAGCGCTTCTTTATCCTGTGCTGAGCCACTTCTGGTCACATAGAACCACAGACTGGTTTGTGTTAGAAGGGACCTCAAAGCCCCTCCCATTCCAACCCCCCCTGCCATGGGCAGGGACATTCCCCACCAGCCCAGGTTGCCCCAAGCCCCATCCAGCCTGGTCTTGAACTCTGCCAGGGATCCAGGGGCAGCCATGGCTTCTCTGGGCATCCTGTGCCAGGGCCTCACCATCCTCACAGGGAATAATTTCTTCCTAATATCTAATCTAAATCTCCCCTCTTTTAGTTTGAACCCACTTTGCCATGTCCTATAGTGATCGGACTCCCTGACAGAGTGCCTCTTCAGCTTTCCTGTAGACCCTTTAGGTACTAGGAGTACCAGTTCTGGGGCTTTAAGTTTTCCCCAGAGCCTTCTCTTCTCCAGGCTGAACAACCCATCTCTCTCAGCCTGTCTCCACAGCAGGGGTGCTCCAGCCCTCAGATAGCCATTGGGGTCTTTCTCTGGACTTGCTCAAACAGCTCCATGTCTTTCTTGTCTTGGGAACCCCAGAGCTGGACGCTGCACTACAGGGGGGCCTCACCAGAACAAAGCAGAGGGGCAGAATCCCCCCTCGACCTCTGGTCATGCTGTTCTTGATGCAGCCCAGGACATGGTTGGATTTCTGGGCTGCAAGCGCACATTGCTGGCTTGTGTTGAGCTTCTTACCCAGCAACACCCCCAAATCCTTCTCCTCAGGTCTGCTCTCAAGAGATCCATTCTCCACCCAGTCTGTAGTTGTGCTTGGGATTGAGCTGCTTTTCTGGCCTCTAGAGTAGAGCAGGAAGCTACTGAGCCCTTCCAATGTGAGGAAGTGTGTGATAGAGCAGGGCCTTGCAGGCAGCACTAAGGGGGCCATGCAAAGGAGAAGGGTTTTCAGTAAAAATCACTGAAATTGGTTCTTCTTTACTAAGCTGAAAACCACAGTTCACCCTGTTCATCTTGAAATGTTCATGTTTATAGGGAGGGAGGCAAACCCCAGTAACTCCAGAAAATAGGAGAAGATGAAGAAAGCAGAAGCTAAACACAGGCTTTTCTTAACAAGGGAGCTTCAGGGCAAATAACAAAGGTAGAGAAAGTCTGGAGATCTTTTGTAGGGAGTAATGTCTTGCCCTAATGCTAGAGCAGCATCTAGCATTACTTCTGGCTCAGGGGGGTATCTCAGATCCCAGACTTCTTTTTAACGGGGGTGGTGAGACTGCCTGTTCCTTGCCTGTGGCTCTGAACTGACCGATGAAAGAGGAGCAAGATAAGAGTGTGAGTTAAATAAGCATGAGGTTTGACGGCAAATCCGTTTGATCCTTGCTTCCCAGAGTGAGGCACTGGGGTTAATGAGTGAGCAAGGGCTGGGCAAGGACCTGGATGACTTCTCCAGAGGAACTCTGCTATAGTGGGCAGGGAGAGATGTAGGAATTGCCTGTGTTGGGCAGTCTTCACTGCTGGTTAAGCCTGGCTGTGGCTAGCAATGCAGTTGCTTACAAATTCCAGTAAAAGGCTGGTAGCTTTTATGTGTGGTCATGCTGAGCCAGTTCATAGGACTGAACTTTGTTGACAAAACTTCCTGGATTAAGTAACAATGCTGCAATTCTGGCTTATTTTTTTTTCCTAATCAGAAACTATGTTTTCCATGGTGTCCTAAGTAACATCCGCATGGTTTAACATCTGAGCCACTCCCTCCACCATCCTGTTATTTTAGCTGATGTCAGCCTGTTGCTCAATCTGCACCTCCTGACTAGAGAAATGCTTTGTAGAAGAACTCATTACAGCTGTTTCCCTTCTGGGCCTGATTTAACATCCTTAGTGCTTAGTCCTGGCATCTTGGCCAAATTCTAAGGTGTTCAGCCTTTGCTGTTTCACCCTAGTCCTTATCTGAGGAATGGCTGGCTGTGAGCTGTCTCCTTGGTGTGTCTCATCATCATGTGCCCTGCCCTAAACAGAGTTATGTGGACCATAGTAGGTACAGGATTTATATTTTTGCTGTGTCTTGGCCACAGCAGGTGTGAGGAAGCACTTTCTGTTTTCAGGGAGGTTTACAGTAGCTCTCGAGGATCTGTCTGTGGCATTTTATGGATTCACAGAATGGCAAGGGTTGGAAGGGACCTCTGGAGATCATCTAGTCCAACCCCTGCTAAAGCAGGATCACCTCGGGCAGGTTGCACAGGAATGTGTCCAGATGGGTCTTGAATATCTCCCAAGGAAGAGACTCCACCACCTCGCTGGACAGCCTGTCCTAGGGCTCTGTCACCCTCAGAGTAAAGCAGTTTTTCCTCATGTTCAGACAGAACTTCCTGTGTTCCAGTTTGTGCCCGTTGCCCTTGTCTTGTTGCTGGGCACCGCTGGGAAGAGTCTGGCCCCTTACTCTAGACATCCACCCTTTTGATGTAAGTATTGACCCGATCCCCTCTCAGTCTTCTCCAGGCTGAACAGCCCCAGCTCTCTCGGCCTTTCCTCATACGAGAGATGCTCCAGGCCCCTCATCATCCTTGTAGGCTTCCACTGAGCTCTCTCCAGTAGTTCCCTGTCTGTCTTGAGCTGGGTAGCCCAGAACTGGGCACACCACTCCAGATGTGGCCTCACCAGGGTAGAGAGGGAAGATAACCTCCCTTAGTCTGCTGGACATGGTCCTCTTAAGGCACCCCAGAGAATTTGAAGCAATTAACTTCTGCCTCCACCTCACCTTGTCTTTCCCATTGCTATGGAGCTGGGCCAGCACCCTGCATCCACCTCAGCATGAAGGGCATAATCTGAATGCTTGAGCTGATGTAGAAACCTGCTGTCCTTCCACTCTGCACCTTATTTTGGAGCTTGTCAGATCCATTCCCTGGCCAAGGCCCAGACACTGGCCTAAAAACATTAACTTTTTCTCTTTTCTGTTAGGTTTGTGAGCTGAATTGGCCTGCAGAGACCCTGATGAACACTGAAGCTGGTGTGAGGCAAGCAGGGTGGTTGAAAACAGGGAAAAGAGGCAAGTAAGAGGTGTGTGAGGAATGCAGTCTCCCCTTTTTGACAGCCTCAAGCTTTGGGAAGGTTTCAGCTGCATGGTGTAGCGTTACTCTGAGCCTTCTGTTGTGTCCCTTTCACAATGGCTTTTCAAAGCAACCACGAACATCAAACAAAAAGCAAGGAGTCCAGCCTGTGCTAAATAAGTATGGGGCAGAAATAGGGTCTTTTCATATCAGAAAGTTTCTGATTTGACTGGTTTCAGGCTTGGTCATCACCACCTACTTAGTCAGGTTTTGGACAGTGTGACCATGCGTGATTGAGCAAGCTCAGAACAACTGAACAACTGAAGGGAGGGACTTGATTCTTTAGACCAGGCACAGCGTACCTCTGTCTTAAACCTGAAATGAAGCTGTCTGCTGTCCTAGAAAAGTCTGAATGCCCTGCAGACAAGAATGATAATTTAATGGGAGTGTCTTTCCAACACGCTGACCAAAAGCACGGGGCAACTTTAGCTGATGGTTGGGGTTTATTGAAGAGGCTGGTGGTCAGCTGGGTTTTAATGGCTCTTCTTAGTCTGTTCAGCAGAACGTCTGCCAACATAGCTAGGTTCTCTAACTGATACCTTATTAACTGTTCTCTTTTTTATTGGTTGCTGAAGTGTTGCTATCTGTGGGCACGGTCCAACATCTGCTGAGCTGAAGAAGACGACTTACATGTTGTCCTCGTATCTGATCTGATGAATGAGCATCAAGGTCAGGTCTTGCCCCAGTAGAGCCTGCTGTTCTCCCCATTTTATTTCTCTCTCTGTCCATTCTCGTTGCTTTTTTTCTCCCCAAAAATGCTGTGGTGGACTAAGTTTGAAAAGGGGACAAATACTCCTCACTTCAACACTACCTGTCTGCCTTGCAGGTAGCACCTGTAGAGATAGATCCTTGAGCCTCTTGAACTGCTTTAAAATACTTCTACGCTGAAGGAGCGGGGCTGGACATGGCTGAGGAGGAAAGAACACCCTGCAGGAAATAACACCCAGAAGGTGGGAGGGAGCTGTGGCTGCACCTCGGCTACATACACTGTCCGGGTGTTTTCAGCCTCCCTTTACTGCATGGCAGGAACCAGCTTTTCCCACAGCCTCTCAGAAAACCCCTCTTGCCCTCACCAGCCTGTGCCTCGCCTCAATAGAGAAAATCCCCCCAGTTCATCTAAGCCACTAAAACAATGTAATCACTTCCTCTAAATAAACCATCAAATAAGTTCCTGAGCAGCAACAGTTTGGAGGTGCCCCCACAGCAGCATGTCCTGCCCTAGAGAGATCATGACATGGGCCACTGCTTGTTTTTGTGGCGGAGCTGGGGCTTTATCGGGCTGGTGCATGTTCTTTTAAGCTGATGTTTAACTGCCAGTTCCCTGTAAAAGCTTGTTTCTTCTCCTCATGCTTCAAAGCGTTTTTCCACCTGCCCCTTTCTGGGTGACTAAATATTAAAGCAAACACCACCTACCCTGGGAGGTGTAACGCTGTGTGATTTCTGTTCAAACTTGACGCTACACAGACTGTCAAAATGGCATCTTGGGGGTGAGCAATAATTCCAGATAGGAGTGTGCATTGGCAGGGGGACAGCTGATTTATGGGCACAGTCATGGGACAGGGAGGCTTTTAAAGAGCTGTGTGGTTCCGCTTCAGGCTGTATCGCTGCCTTACTTCCCCGCCAGGCTCTGTCTCTCGCTGACCCAGCTCAGGGCCACCATGTATTTCTGCTCAGTAGCCCTACGATGTGCTCTGGCCCTGTGCTGGTAGCCGTGGGCTCCCTGAATGGTACAAGGGACTCGGCTTACTGCTCTTAGTGTGCCTAAGATGAGCTGTTGTGTGTCCCCACAAAATTAACTGGTGGCCTTGGCTGACAGCCTGAGGAACAGAAGGGGCAGGTGACTGTTTAAAGTTTATCTGTCTGATAGATTCCCAAACGAAACCCCATCTCTAAAAAAAACATTTCAGCTGTGTATCCTTCTTGGAATGAGAGCTGCATGATCACTCACAAAGGCTGCAATATTTAGCAGTGTTTTGCAGGGGAATTCATGATAGGAAGGAGGTGATTTTTGGTATATTGGGAAATTTCCCTCTGGTTGTTGACTTTAGCTGGGTGGCTCTGTTTGCAGGCTTGCTGTGGGTGTTTGTTTGTTTGGTTGTTTTTTTCTCCAAGCTTTTTGGTATTTGAGGAAAAAGTGAAGTACAACAGAAACAGGGAACAATAATGATACCTGCCCCCTACCCCTCTGGTTCTAAGACTTTGTAAATCTCGGGTGGGGGGGGTGTGTGGAGTAACCACACGGCAAGAGCATAATGGCAGTATAGTAAATGCTGTGGATTGTGGCCTGTGGTGGAATAATAACATCAAACTAATTGTGGCTTTTGCAATTTGGCAAATCTGTCTTGTGAAAGTTACAGTATGTCCCTGGTAGTGAACAGGCTGTTGTTGAGATCAGAGCTAGAGCTTTTAAGTCACAGATAGTGGAATTGGTCTTGAAATTCAGTTAAATGGGGCTGATACAAAATGTGCAAAAAAATGTTCCAGAGAGAGAAAAAACCACCCTGTAACACAACTTAGAAAGTGTTTGTCTGACTAAAGCAGGTTTTAATTACATTTCTACAAAACCTCGTAGGACAGACCATTACAGAGTATTTTGTCTTCGGGATATTTTTCTTCAAGCAGAACAGTTTACTGTTTAATCATCTCCTAAGCAATTTTCCTACAGTAACTTCAAATATCCTTTGCCTTTCTGTCTTAGGCCTGTGGTTCCAGGAACTACCAGTTCTGGGTGCTGTGGTTATTTGCATTCTGTGCCCTAAGTACTGCTTGAAAACCTGTTGCCTAAAACCTGAATTTCCCACATGTAGCAATTCGGGCACCTAAAAAAGAAACTACTGACAAACTTTGCAGAGTGTTTTGCCCAAGTAGCTAGAGGAGGAGTTTGCAGTTAATCACGATTCCGTTTTTAGGGTATCTTAGAGAACAAGTGGGGCCCAGATGTTTTTAGCAAACGGCTTTCAAAACTCACGGTTGAGATCAAGTGTCAAATTTCCAGACACATGATCAACCTTGGAGCCAAGTTTAGGGTTGCTTTTGTGTTTACATAAAGTCTGTGAGCTGAGTTACACTGAAGTTTGTGGAAGTTCTCCATAACAAATATTTGACTGGATGCACAGTTTATCTTATTTACAGGACTTTGAGCTTTGAAAAAGAGGTTACTGTACTTTTGTTTATGTAATATTTGAGGCATATTTGGATCTCTCATGTTGACTGGATTTCAAACAGTTGTTTGGGGTTTTTTTTCTGATACTATTCTAGCTGTTAATCTAGCATGGCAAAAAGCAAGTATTTTAAAGCTAGAGGGGAAGCATTTCTACAGATGGTAAATGAAACATTGTGTACTCCTGAATATTCTGGCATGTGCAAATACAGGGAACTCTTTGCTTAGATCAAAGGAGGCCTTTCGTTGAAGATCCAGCTGGATGCCTAAGTCACATGCTACATTTTTGCTCCGGGACTCTTATCAGTGAAAATTTGGCTTCTGTTTTTATGAGATCAGAATTTACTTTGTGCAAATGTTGCCCAGTATTTGTTTAAAAGTCATGTTTTCAGCCCACAGGAAGACAACTGCCATCATTTGGGAAGATCATGCACAAGAAGGGCACAGATAGTCAGAATGAATGATATTAAAGTGGGTGTAAGAGTCATGGAAACTTTCCCTTCACCCCCTAGGCCTTACCCTGTGCAAAGGCTTTGCCAGCGTCAAGCACTCTTGCTGCATGGTGCCGTGCGTGGCCCTGTCTGCGCAAACCTGCTATGACCATGTGTCATACCCCCCTAAAACCCTACTCTGGGGTTCCAAACTAACAGCTAATTACCTGTGGCCCAGGCCAGGACTCCCTCAGACAGACAGACAGACAGACAGATGTGTGTGTGCACACACAGATGATGTGTGCCACTCTGCAGAGATACTCTGAGGTGTACCTAGTTTTACCAGGTCTCTGACTTAGTCATCTTCTGTATGTCTGTGGAAGCATTCGTCACAGAAGCTCAGATGATTTTTGCACACTTAAGTTGTCCTCTCCAGCTGTCCTATGAGGAAGCCAAGCGTTGCTGTCCCTAAATTGGCTCAGGTCTGTGCTCTGGGTCGAATAGCTAAGCTGTAAACAAGAGAGCTTGCTCCATTGTTCCCGATGGGATCTTGTCCAAGGGAAAACAGAGATTGTCTTCACCAACTTGAGGCTTGTGTAGGCAGACAATACATTGATTTTTGCCTGTGGGCAGCACGAAGCATCTCTCTCCTTCAGACCAAGCAGGCAGCTGAGATGAGTTAAAGTACCGCTGTGCATATGCTCTGCTGAGAGCGTGGACCAGTCCCTAGGCAGCTGTGATGCTGGAAGTGCACTGAAATAATTCTGTTACCTGTCCCTTTTTCCGGTGTGCGCCGACTGACACCTCTAATCTTACGGATCTGAATGAGAAAGGCCAGGGACCACCCCACCCTCCTTTAAAATATTTTAATGAGTAATGGTCGGGTGTGCAATTAACTGTTAGCTACATATTAAGTCGTGTGTGAAGCACTGTTGGATGTAAAAAATGAGCTTTTGCAGTTACTGAATGGGAACGTCATTGGATGGGAAGTCCAGGCTCAGTACGGTAATGCTTTATCAGGCTTCTTCCCAAGGATGCTTGGAAATGCATTCATCAGGAAGGAGGGTACAAGACAAAGGAAGGCTTATGCCAGGCCCTAGGAAAACAGTATGAAATGACACCCAGTATGAAGCTGAAATTAAGGCAGTTTCAGAGTCAGTTGCACAATCAACAGGAAAGGTCTGGGTATAGCCGAACCGAAACTCTTGGAAGGCCAGGGTGCTAAACCTTCCTCGTGTTGGTCACCAGGATACCCTGACAAGTGACTATACAACCCAGTGTGGCCACATAAATCTGCTGTCATCACAGATGTTTGTGTAACTTGAAATCGATCCAGAAAGCAGAATGTAGGACTTCCCTAATCTTAGTGACATTTCATTTTGGGTGGCACAGGCTATTCAGACTACAGAAGAAGTATTATTTATGGGCTGTTTGCTCAGTTGATTACAAACTGTGCTGTTGCATAGCCTTTTAATGAAACAATGATTTGTGTAGGTTAGGTCAGGATGAGATTGGAAAGAGCAAAGAGCGATAGCTTGCTGTCTCTAAAGTGCTGGGCAACAACTTATACATGTGGTAGTTGTTAGTCACAGGCAAAAAGGTGAGGTGGAAGGAGAACACGAACAGCAAATATAATGTGAAAACCCCAGGTTTAGTGTTTTGTGGGGTCAAGGTTAGTCTTTCTGGAATACTGATGTCATTGAACTGCCAGTATAGTGTCAAGTTATACGCGATGCTGTGCTTCAGGGGGACAACTGCTAACTTTGGGCAAGGCTTTTCAGCCAAACACAAGGTTTGTTTGCAGTGCCTGCAAGCTGGTGAAAAGTATTACAGTATGAAAACAGTAATGCAAGTCTGCCCAGCAGTTACAGCTTTTTACATAAGCGTTCATGTGGGAGGAGAACAGGAGATTTCAAATGTCCCTGGCAGCCTGCCGAAGCGATAGCTATGGACCTGTGTTAACTTGGAGATCTTAATTGCTTCTGATGGTTAACCGACAGAAGCAACAGAAATCAGTGAAACAAAGGAAGCCAGAGGCTGCCTGTTTCCTTCGGGCATTCAGAACGCCTCAAAAAGTGCTGTTGTGCTGACGCAAGCCTTGTGCTTCCTATTGCACACAGACACTTATGTAGTCACATGTGGGAATCACAGAATAGTCTGGGCTGGAAGTGACCCCAAAGATCACAAGGCCCAGCCACAGGCAGGGCCACCAACCTCCAGGCATGATCTAGACAAAGTTGCCCAGGGCCCCATCCAACCTGGCCTGGAAGACCCCCAGGGATGGGGCACCCACCCCCTCTCTGGGCAGCCTGTTCCAGCCCCTCACCACTCTCTCTGTAAAGAACTCATCTCGCCCTTCCCTCCTTCAGCTTCACTCCATCCCCCTTGTCCTGCCAGTGTCTGCCCTTTGAACAAGCTGATTCCCCTCCTGTTTCTCTGCTCCCTTCAGGGACTGGAAGGCTGCAATGAGGTTCCCCAGCAGCCTTCTCTTCTCCAGGCTGAACAAGCCCAGCTCCCTCAGTCTCTCTCCATAGGGGAGGTGCTCCAGTCCTCTGATCATCTTCCTGGTCCCCTCTGAACCCTGTCCAACAGTCCCACATCTTTCTTGTATTGGAGCATCCAGATCTCGACACAGAACTCCAGATGGGGCCTCCTGAGGGCAGAGCAGAGAGGGACAATCTCCTCTCTGTCCCTGCTGCCACCCCTCTTCTGATGGAGCCCAGGATACCATTGGCCTTGCGAGCTGCAAGAGCACACTGCTGGCTCATGTTGAGTTTCTCATCTACTATGACACCCAGGTCCTTCTGTGCAGGGCTGCTCTCCAGGAGCTCTTATTCCTGTCTGTATATATGTCTGGGATTCCTCTGGCCCAAGTGCAACATCTGACCCTTCACAGTGTTGATCCTCATTAGGTTCAACTAATGGAACCTGGGAAACCACACGTTGCCCAGAAGGTTCAAAGACCGAATAGAACTTGGTAGAAAAAACTGGTTAGATGAAAATTGATTTAATCTGAATTTACAAGCTCAGGAACTCCTAATATTTCTGATGATTGCCGCTTAAGCAGGATGTTTCCAGCCCTCGAGGTTGCTCTTAGAACCTGCTTAAAATTTCAGAAGCCAGAAAGGAAGAATCCTTTTTACTGCAAGTAAAGTGACAGCACAGCCTGGCTGCCCATAGTAGTACTGAAGGCAGCTGAAATTCTCTTTGGGTCTGAAGCATCTCTTTTCCCTTCCCCATTTGACTTTTGATTTCTGAGTTACTTCTTTATTATTTAGTGTTAATGTTTAACTGACTATAGGCCTCTCTCCTAAACCTCACCATCAGGCAAATGGAATGTCTAAGGGCAAGAAATGAGCTCTTCGGAGACACCCCCGGGCTCCAGGTTTGGGCTGGGACGGGGGTCGGCTGAATCTGGGGGGGGGGGTGTGTGCCAATTTTGGGGTGGAAAGCCCCAGCGTTAGGACGCGTAGGTAAGTGACAGGGGCCTCAGCCCCACCAGCCCCCGGGGCAGGCCATCGCGCGCGAGCCCCGCCCGCTGGGGGGGTGGGCCCGAGGCACGCGCCGCCAGGGGAGGTGCTGAGTCACGCTGGGCCAGCAGAAGCGCGGCGCGAGGCCCCGCCCCGTGCTGCGCACGGCGGGGATGGGGGGCGGCGCTATAAAGTGCTCGGCCTGGGGCGGGCGGCTGGCAGAGCGCGTCGGCGAGGCTGAGCGGAGCGGGTTCCTGCGTCAACAGTGCTTGGACGGAACCGGCCGCGCTCGGGCCCGCCGCCCCCACCGCCGCTTCGTGCCGTCGTACCTTTCGACTCGCCCCTTAAAGCCGCGCCATGGCAGCGCCCCCTTCCCAGGTGCGCCAGAACTACCACCAGGACTGCGAAGCCGCCATCAACCGCCAAATCAACCTGGAGCTCTACGCTTCCTACGTGTACCTCAGCATGGTGAGCTGCCCGGCGGGGTGGGGTCGAGGGCTGCTCGGGGGCCTGCGGCGAAGGGGGGGAGAGGCGTGGGGCCTGCTGGGGCGGGAGAAGGGGGTGCGCGTGTGCTTCGGGCCTGTCCGGGAGCGGGGGGGGCTCGAGGGGAAGCGGGCGCACCCGGGGGGGCCGCTCCCCTGGGAGGCGTCCGGGCCCTGCCGCGGGCGGGGGTGGCAGAAGCGTCGCCCCTTGTTGTGCGAGGCCCGCCCGGGGCCGGGAGTGGTGTGAGGGCCGGGCCTCGCGAGGGCTCAGGGCGTAGCTGGGGCCGGCTGGCCCGTCCGCGTCCTCCGCCAAGCGAGGGGGCCCGCTGGCCCTGTCCGCTCCCCGGCATGGGGTCTCCTCGAAGGACTGACCGTGGAGAGCCTTCCTCCGCGCGTGCTGGCCGAGCTGCCTGTCCGGCTGGGAGCGGGGGGGGGGAGGTTTCCGTGCCGCCGGGCGGTGCCCGCGGGCCCGGCCGCGCTGCTGCCCGTCCTCGGCCGCCGCCTCCGGGGCGTTCTCAGCCTTCTCCGGGGGGTGGGGCGGCCTCTTGTGTAGGTGAGGCTTTTATCTCGGTGGCGGACTTGGGTTACACGTTAACGGCCCTCCGCCCGTTGCCCTTGGCGGAGTCGTTATCAGCACGGCTCAGCGGCTCCCGAGCCCTCGGGGCTGGGCTGGATAGCGGCGGTTGAGTAACGAAGCGATTGGCGCCTTTCCCGCGGGCGTTCTTGTCCCGGAGGCGAGGTGTGTAGCTCGCAGCTTTTTTAAATGAATCCGTAGGAATCCGTGGCCTCCTTGGCGCTGGGCTTAAATGTCTCGCTTGGCATGAGACTCCGATTTTAGCCCTAGCTGAGTAACTTGGGTCCAGACAGCGCCTCTGACCTCTGTGCTGCGATCCTGGCGCTTCAGACGGGTAGGGGAACTTGAAACTTTGTCGTGACACTGTAGTGTGGTGCGGCATGTTAGGTGTAAGCTTTACAGCCCGCTTCTGTGCGACTGTGGAGGGCCGAACCTCAGCTCAAGCCAAATGTAGCTGTGTTGGTGGACGGTCTTTTAGTGTCTTTCTTGGGTTGAGCCTCCAAGTTGGTGATTTAAGAGCAGAGTATTCTGTAGTAGCTTGTCTGGTAAATTAACTGGCAGTTGATACAAAGCTTTCCATTGAATCCTGCCTCATGGCTCTGACCAAAGGACAAACAAGCTTTGTGATAACTTCTACTTGTCACATTCTTTTTGTATTTAAAAGGAGAAAGTTTATCTTGTATTTGCTGTTGAATATGTACTTTAGTTCAATTTAGCTTTTGTCTTTTTAGTGTGGCACTTTTTTCTTCCCAAAGTAGAAAGCGTACTACTTAGTCTAATCCCTGGTAAACCTAGTGAAACGTGGGAGCTCTACTGCAGAAGTACCTTATAGTTCTTGGCCACCCTTAACTGGTATATCAAGTCAGAACCTTGACTTGTGATCCCTACAAAAAGAGCACATAAGGTTTCTCTGTCTTGAAAAAAGCTTTTCAAGTCTGCTGTGTTTAAGGCATTTGAGTGGTGCTCAGGACAGGTATCTGTAGGGTTTTCAATGTCTTCAGAACTGAACCACAAATAACATAGTTTGTGCCCCTGATGGTTTGCCATTGGGGGTACAGAGGTTAAAACTAAACCTCAGGAAAATGTATCGTGTCTCTAAGGAAAGAATTTTGTCATGTTGCTAATTAATAGTACTGCTGGCCCTGGTTTGGACTCCAGCCATCTTGAAGTAGGGCCAGTAGGAGGCATGTCTGAACTCACAGTACGGACTTGACTTTGTGTGGCTGTGGGGTGAGGCTTGGACTCTTGAGCATGTCCATTCTTATTTTTTCAGTCTTACTATTTTGACCGGGATGATGTGGCTCTGAAAAACTTTGCCAAGTACTTCCTGCATCAGTCCCATGAGGAGCGTGAGCATGCTGAGAAACTGATGAAGCTACAGAATCAGAGGGGCGGACGCATCTTCTTGCAGGACATAAAGGTGAGGAGTGGAGCTCTGGGTTGTCCTGTCTAATGCAGAACTACTCTTGTGGTCTGTCTCCTGGCTGGAAGGGGAGGAATTTCTGGGTCCTCTCCCAGGAGCAGCAGTAGCTGCATTGCTGTAATCTGTGCATGGCACTTGGCCCAAAGTCTAGAGGTGTGTAGTAATTTGATAATTTGTGCCAGGTGACTAATAAGTACTCTTGTGTGAGAAGAGGATGCCTGGCCCTCCAGGCTTGCTGAGAATAATGAGAATGCAACTGGTTAATCTGCCTTAGATTTAATTGAGAGTGCCTTTTCTGTTCTTTACACTGTTGTGTAGAGAACTCCTGACTTGCTTGCTATGGTGATGCAGAATCCAGAGTTTCCAATTGCTCGTAATGAATGGCTCACTGTAAGATTTCATTGCACTGTTTTCCTGAAGTCACTTTATTTAACTTGCTCAGAGCAGCACAAAATAAGCGATGTTGTAGGGTTGGTGTAATTAAAGACAACTCTCCTTGGGGAAAACAGGAAACGAAGTTAAGTGGTGGATGCTTGAGGAGTCTTCTCCTGCTTACTAGTCAGAGTACTTGAAACATGAGCCTGTATAGTGGGCAGTTCTGAGCTGAAGACTAGACTTGGCCTGTACTGGCACCTTTGCTTCATTTCTGAGATCGTGCCCATTGCCTACCTGCATAGCCAGATGTTTAAGCCTCTATAGATTGTAATGGGAAGAGGAAGAAGGTAGCTCTGGTAGCTGTTGTGCCTACTAAAGCTCAGAGAAGATAAGATGAAGGGAACCCAGACCCCTAGGGTGTGAATGCATGAAACATGCATTCAGTTCTGTTTGGTGGACACTCGAAGTTTTTGAAGCTACCTAAATATCTGGATCTTTGGCTTGAATAGGCTTTGAGACTGATCTGAAGGACTTTGCTCCTTAACGGTCTGCAGGTTTTTACAGACAATCTGGTCATGTGCTTTCCCCTTCTAGAAGCCAGATCGTGATGACTGGGAGAATGGACTGACTGCAATGGAGTGCGCTCTGCACCTGGAGAAGAACGTGAACCAGTCACTCTTGGAGCTGCACAAACTGGCAACTGAAAAGAATGACCCACACGTAAGTAGATACTGAAGCTGAGGGGGTGTGCATGTCTACCATTCCTAAAGATTGAAAAAAAGGGTTTGAGCTGGTGGTGCAGCCCTTCTGAAGGGAAGGGCCAGAGTGTCAGACTGTACCCCTTTTTCCAGGAGCATTGCTTGTGGCATGTTAGGGTAGCTGAGGCCTGCCTTCCAGAACAGTGGATGCATCGCTCTCTTCAAACACTTCTGTGGCTGTCATGCGAACAGCACTCTGGAGAAAAGAGGAGATTATATGTATTAAGGTCTATGGAGAAGGCTGCCTTCTGTGGGGATGAGGTCTAGCTTTAGACCAGTGCACGTCTGGAAGGCTTTTGGCCTAAAATTTTCAGGGTTGCTTCTTCCATATGTTAAAAACCATCACACCACTGAGGGCTGAGACTTCTTGGTATCAGAAGGAGATTAGTAGGTGTCTGAATCAAAATACTCTTGGAAGTGTCTCACAGGAGTTAGGGACTCTTACTAACAGAACTGGATCATTCTCCTGGAATAGTGCTCTGCAGTGGGGCTTCCAGGTAGGTTAGAAACTTTCCCATCATGAGGAAGAGAGGAGGCTTCTTGAGTTGATGCTGTTCTGCAGCAAGTGTGCCTAGATAAGTCTGCCTTGCTTTGGTCTTCTCGCATTCCTGAGGCAGAACTCGAGAGCCTTCTTCCTCCAAAGTATCTTCTGCAGCTTTAAGATTGTCATTGCACATCTCCTCCTTTCCCTACAGGGGATTGGTGGGATTTCAGGCAGGTCCCAGATAAGCTGTGAATTTGAATTCCTTGTCTCCCTTTTCAGTTGTGTGACTTCATCGAGACCCACTACCTGGATGAACAGGTTAAGTCCATCAAAGAGCTGGGTGACCATGTGACCAACCTGCGGAAGATGGGGGCACCAAAATACGGCATGGCAGAGTACCTCTTTGACAAGCACACCCTCGGGGACAGTGACAATGAGAGCTGAAGCCTTGCCACCAGCCACCCTGTGGGTTTCAGTGGGACTCCTACTTTACTGTCCAGCCATGCATGCATCTTCAGCTATCTAGATAAACAGTTCTCATGTTCTGTACTATCACCCCTCTTTTCTCTTGTGTTTTGTGTATTGCCCTCCATCCAATAAAGTGACTTGGTTCAAGTTGGGTTTTCCTGTTTCTCTCAGGAGCGAGAGGCCTCTGCTTTCAGGACTGTGCTTCACAGGCTCTTGTGACAGCCAAATTGGGCACAGATGAAGGAATACAGCAGAGGGGTTAGATTCCTACTTGGTGTGTTTATAAAACCCAGTATTTGTCAGATCCCTCTGGATTGGCTGCAGGAATTGTTCTGTGAATGAAGTGTTTAAATGGCTTTGCTGCCGAAGCTGTTCCAGCAAGGAAAGGCTTGAGTACTTGGGCTTGTGGAACTAGTCCCTGTGTATTTGGATGAGGATTCTGAGGGGAGAATTAGTGTGCTGTGCCTGTCTTAAGTGGCACTGCCCTTGTGTGCAGAGAACATGTACCAGAATAAGACTTCACAGCTGTGTACTGTAAGTGCTGAATGGCAGCAGCAGTGCTGCAGGAACTGCCTTGGGGAGGCTGTCAGGAGTTGCAGGGGGTGGTGGTGATGAGCAGCAATATTTGGAGGGGAGAGAGCGTAGGCAGCTGTTAGGAAAGGGAAGTGGGAGGGAAACTTGTCTCAGGCTGCCCGCAGTATGGGAGCGTTTGCAGGGTTTTTAAATACAAGTAGGAAAACAACTGCAGCTTCTCTAAATTCCTATTGCATGGAAACTAAAATGAGGAAACAAGACGGGTGGTCCTGGACTTCAGCCTTGCTTTTATTTTCTTAGGGAAGACAGTAAAACCTCATAGCTGTAATGGTGCCTGCTACCATCCAGAGGACCTATGAGCATTCTAATCAGTGGCAAGTGTGATGTGGAGAATAAAACAAATACCATTGGCTGCAGCACTGGTTTGACTGGACTGGTGCGTAGTCCATTACTTTTCCAGTGCTGGAAGACACCAGCTAGATGTGACTTCAGGAGCACTATGGGTCTGCATTACAAATGATGTCAGTCCCTCACTTTCCCTGGAGTATCTTGTTAGTAGTGCAAGTCCTGCCTGAGACTTGTAATGGGTTTTGTGACTAAATGGTAACAAAAGGCTCAAGTTGGAATTCTTGCTGTGATGAGGGAGAAATATCCCTATTAACCAGATTCCTCTTCTATTGGGGCTCTTTAGGCTGGTACCTACTGAGCTACTGCTGTTTGGTACCTGCAATACTTAATGCTCAAAGTGTTGCTTGTTATTTTGCTACAAATACAGAGGGGCTTTGGTTTGGTGGTGGCTGTTAAAACACTGAAGTTGTGCCTGCTAGGGTACCCAAGGCTTTAGCCATAGGCTGGGTTCTAGCTGTGTGTTCCAGTGGGAGGTGGGTGAGTGCTGCTGTGGCCAGGTGTAAAGAAACTGCAGTATCTATACAGCAGGTATCTCAATAGAACCGTCTCTGTCTTGGTCTCCTCTAGCTGTACTGGTCTGTCTGCTCCTCACATGTGCTTTCACTGGTCTCCATGATCACCTCCATCAGCCCCACATAGTCGCCTTCAGCTAGGGAGATGCCAGAGTCATTGGGGGATGGACTCTCTGCTCGTCTTGGCTCTTTTACAGGGGGACCATTAGTGCTTCCATTTCCAGTATCTCTTGTGGTCCTGGAAGCCTCTGCTGAATGCTGCTCTGGAGGGATGGCTGTATCTTCTAAGCTTAGGCTGTGAGTGTCGGAGCCCATCCCCATGTGGGATCTTGCCAGCACTGGAGATGTTACAGGGGTGAATGAGAAGCAGAGGGTGGCACTGCCCCCAGGAGTCTTGTTGCTGGGTGTGTGAAAGGCGCTTGAATGCTCAGAATTGGGGGTGGCTGAGGCAGAGTTCTCCAGGGTTAGCCAGGGAGGGTAGGAACCTTTCAAGCTCTTCAGGCTCTTGAAACTATCCTGCTTCTCATGATCTGGGGCCTCTGCCAAGAAGGGGAATTTAGGGCTGTCTGACACTGCAGACTGAGCTCCTGGGCTTCCTGTGGTGGCAGCTTCCTTGCTTTTGCTGTTTGAGTTGCTCTTTTCTTCTACTGTTACAAGCAGTGAGTCAGGACCTTTGCTCCGATCTGTTGGCCAAATAAATGTTTCCTTTGCACCTGAGCCAAGGGAGCTCTGGCTTTTATCCATGTCGCTGACTCTGGAAGGTGAGGAGTTGACAATGACATCCCTAAGAGATGTCGAGCACGCAGCGATGCTGGAGAGTGCAGGGGGCTTTTTGCGGCCTTGGCGTCTAGAAGGGAAGATCATGGGGATAGAGCTGATGGGTGTCTGTGGAGCACTGTAGAAACCAGGTCTCTCATAAAATGGTGTTGACATGAAGGCATCAAACTCCCTCAGCTTTCCATCTTCATTGTCCCACTGCTCCTGTGAGCTGGAGTCTCCCCTTGGCTGATTGATGCCACAAGGGCTGCCAGACTTGCCCATGTCTTGGTATATATAATGGGCAAAGGGGGATGTGGGATCTCCTCGCCTGCGCAGCAGGTTCATCCGGGAAGAGGACCTGGAGAAGCTTGGTGACTGGACACCGAGGAGGCGGCCCAGGTGTCCCAGTAATGGTGTGGAGTGCTTGGCCTCCTCATTCTCTTTAATTTGCTCCAGGGGCTGGAACTCCATCTCCTCTTTCTGCATGCTGGGGGAAAGCAAAAGGGACAGTTACACTGCCCTGACTGCTCAGGTACTCAGTCCTCCCATGGCTGCACTCACCTGATATCAAAAGTTGAGCCAAGGAATGATGGGCGCTTGTACTCAGCAGTGGCTGCAGTGTAGGGTGGTTGAGGATCAGGCTCGTTCCAGTATAGGTCCTTCTCCAGAATAGGTAAATCCTGATGCATCTCATCCACTGCCATAAGGGAGACCTGCAGGAGACAGCAGGAACGTGACACAAGGTAAGCAGCATGATCACGTAATATGTTATTACTATGTGTGCCTGCTATCAGTGAACAAAGGGGTGAACACAGGGCAGGAGGAAGCAACGCAGCACAGGAGTGAGGTGAGTGGCTGGGTTTGCTCTGTGGTTTTCTGTCGCTTGGGTTGTTTTTCACATGGGGAGATCTGATGAGTTGGAAAGAAAGTGATGCTGAAGGAGATGGAAAAGCAATATCATCCCGAGGGCAAAAGGGCTGAGCGCTGGGGAGGGCTGAAGGTGGAGAGTTACTGTGTGACAGAAAGCAGAGGTAAAAGTTTTAGATGGGTGGAGAAAGCTGGGGAGAGTCAGGAATGTTGTCATCAAAAGATGGGAAAGGAGCAGCCTGGATCCATCCTGTACACCAGAGCATGGACTAAAGCTGTGATCGCTCTCTGCGTACAGAGACATGCCAAAACCCCTGTCTGCTCTGGTGTGCGGGCTGCTTCCTGGCACAGATGTTGTCACACGTTTTTCCTGGAGCCTGGCGTGTCTCCTTGGCTGCTGAGGGGAGGCCACCTTCCCTCTTTTATTTGTTGGGAAGCCTTGTGCTATCCTCCTGCTCTTTTAGCCGTCTCCCTTGGGAGATCCTGGGCCCCTTCTTACCGCGCAGCCATGGACGCCTCAGGAGAGCAGAAGGATAACAGGGACAGCTGCCCTGCCGCATTGCAGGCAGGGAGGTGGGTGACAGAGCTATTGCAGGAGAACTTTGTGACTGCACAGACCAAGCTTGCTAAAGCCTCAGGTGCAGTCCTGCCTTAGTGATCCTCTGCAGGTCAGGCTTGTCTTTAGACGTATGTCTTCAATTTACCTGCAGGTTCCTGTCAATGAGCCAGTTGGTTTCAAAGTCATCATCGTCCTCCCCAAAAGGGTTGATGAGTTGCTCAGCCACCTGCATGTGGAGAGCAGACAGCAAGGGTCATTGCGGTCACAGCTGCCCCTTTGCAGCCCCCTGCAAGAAGGAGACCTGTGGGACACGGGCATTGGGTGTGGTATCTCTTGAATTTGGAGCAATGCTGTTCTTCCCCAAAAGGGATGACTTAGCAGAGGCTTGCAGTGGCAGGGAGACTTTGGTATGTACAGATACCCACCCCTCCTCACCACCACTGCAGGGAAAAGTGTAGCCTGCTGCCCCTCTCTTTCCCCAAAGTAGTCAGGACCAAAGCTTTTAGGAAAGGTGAAGCTGATCTCCAGGGAGAGATGTTCAGGAACTGAAAAGCCTTGGCATTACACTCAGCCCCCTTTGGCCCCTTTTTTTGTCTGCCAGCACCCAGCGTGTTGCCCATAGAATGCAGCTGGGTCCCTGGTGAGCACACACTGGGCAAGACCCTTTGCTGGGTCAGTTGCCAGCTCCTGGCATGTTTTCTTGAACTTACCTTTAACCAGCCAGCATAGAAGAAGAATTGCAAAAATGTAAAGACAGGCACGAAGAGATCCAGTTCATGGCCAGGATATGCTTTTTCTGGATCCAGGAACTGTCGCCCAATGAGACAGGCCAGGAAGAAGCTGTAAACAGCCACGGTCACCACCTGGGAAAGATGCCAGGGGACATGCCAGAGGAGCTTGAGTTCCCAGCATCTCCCTTCAGTTCCACCCCACACATCTCCAAACAAACTTGCTAGAGCCTTTTGAAAGCCTTAGATTGAATTTATGAGAGGCTTCTCTTCTGTTTTTTGCACGAAGGTGCATTTTCACTGCAGAAAGCTTTAGATGTGCCCTTTACCCATTACATGCATGACATTTCATTCCATGCTGCCCTGGAATCGCATCTGTGTAGGTGTCACAGAGTGACAGAAGAAAGCATGTGACATCCTGGATTGCAAGAGCTTAAACAACTGACACATGGCTGAATGGGGGTTCTGTTGCTGAAGGAAGGGGTGCTGTCAGCTTGTTTCAAGCTAGTCCTTGCCTCTCCTGAAAGCTGTCTTGAGCCCCCTGTGGCTCATGCCACCCTGGCAGGCCACTTCCAAGTCAGAAGAGGCTGTCTGGAAGCACTGCCAGCTCTGAACCATCTCCTTCCTGCTCCTCCTCATACTAGACCTTTTTTATATCTGCCTTCTTGCTTCTGCCTGTGTTTCACGCCACAGTGAGCTTTGTGCTTTTCTCTGTCACCACAGAACTGGAAACTTCCCCTTTTCTACTTAAAAGCAGCTGCCACTGTCGCATAGCTTCTTGACACAACATGCAGGAGGGTTCGAAACAAACACCCAGCATCACGAAGCTCTTGAGCTGACCGCGCAGCTCCTTGCAGTGAGCGGCGCTGGGCTGCTCTGTGATGGGCAGGATACAGAGTGCATGGAATGGCAGACTTGGCATGGTGAATATTAAGATGATAAAAGGGTAGGATACTGCAGAGGGGACACAGACAGGCTGTGATGCTGCTTTTGCTCCTAGTGCATGGGACACAGGTCTGTGTGGGAATAGCTTCCCACTACCCTTCAGTGGCGCATGAACTGAAGCGGTTCCCGTTTCACGGAGGAATGCATTAGTGTTACCTGAGCAGCTGGGTTGTGTGAGGCATAGGAGTGAGCTGGTGCCAAGGTGTCTGTCTGGGTTTGCACTGAGAGAGCTGTTAATCAGCTGAGTACGCTGCACAGCTTGCTCTCCTGTGCATGGCACATCTCCACCAGAGATGCTCTGCCTGCCGCAGCTGTGCTGGCAGACACATCCCAGCTCTGCTGAGGAGCAAGAAGCTGCTTCAGGGACACGTGGTGCAGGGCACAAATCTGTGTGGTCTGTGATTCCGTGTCATGGTTTGTTACCACTAGACAGTGTGAGTCTGTGTTTCAGAGAGGTGGCTATGTTGGAGCTATGGAAATAAGGCTGGCCTGGATGTGTGTTGCTGAGCTACGTATGTGTAGGTGGGGACAAAGGGTCCAAGTGTCCCTTGTGTCAGTATGGGCTGTGTGTGGGTCAAGTGTAATGGGGGTACCCCTTGTAGTGTGGGGCAGTGCGTACAGGCAGGCAGTGGAGCCCACTGTAGGGGATCCCTTCTCACCTGAGTGTAGACCAGGGGGATGCTGATCCAGTCATACCCGTAGAGTCGCCCGCACTGGCTGCGCAAGGTGTTGAGCTCCTGCAGTGAGGAAGAAGAGTGGTCTGTCTGCATAACTTTACATCTCCTTGCTGAGGGTGTGCAGCCCCATTTGGTGCTCCAGTCCATGCTGCTCGCACCTCAGATGGGGGAGGGAGCAAGGGGATGACAACACCCCCCTTCTCAGCCAGGACTCCTGCTCTCTTAGTGCCCAGCCTCACCACAACAGAGCACTGGCAGATTCTCACGCTTGCCCTGGAGTTGCCCCTTGCTGCCTGGGTGTCTCCATTTGTGCCCAAGATCCTCTCCTGGCTCACTTCATAGCAGAGTTTTTCTTCCTCACAAAATGAACAGCCAACAGGTTCAACAAAGACTGTCTTGGGGGCATCTGTTTCTCTCTCCTGACTATATGGTGAGTCTAGATAAATAGCCCAGAGGGAGATCTCAATCTCATTCCAGGCAACAAACACACTGTGACTTTCTCTGCACAGGAGTACCAGGAAGAATGGGCTGCTCCTGGACCTTCTCTCTCTGCAGCTGGGCGTGGATCATTGCCAGGTCCCTCCTGCAGAGCATAAGCCTCCTTCCCAGGACTATCTAAGAGGTTTCGATAGTGAAGTTTTCTACAGGGACCTTGGCTGTTGGGATGCTTTTGACCTCTTCCAGATATAGGCTTCCTTGTGATCCCCTGCCACTTTCCATCTGTATCCTAGAGATCTCCACTGGCTGCTGTGGTTGGCTGCTCTGGAAAGCATGAAGGCTTGAGGAAGGCTGATCAGGGACCTGCTACACGGGTGTCTCCTGTTACCACATCTAGATGTAAGTCCTGTGGTTCCTCCCAGTCCCACATTTGAGAGACATGTCACATTCCCCTCGCCTCTAATATATATGGCATTGTTCCCATGTCAGCAGGCCATGAAAAGCTCTGTTCTGTCATGACCTGGAGTGTGGCAGTGGGGGTATTTCCCATCAGACTTAACCTAATATTCCTAGGGACAGCCTTGGCTTACTGTCCTACCTCACCATGCCTATTCCTTGCCTGACCCCTGGAAATCTCTGTAGTTCCACTCAGAGGATGGGATGAGGGTCTCAATCAGTTGCCTATTGCCTCTGTCACTCACGTTCAGGATGCCTTGGAGCAGCACGCTGTCCCGGATCCTCCCTTCGTTCCTCGCCTTCACAGCCAGGTTGGAGAACCACACGCACGGGATCCAAAACTTGTTGTGGGGGGAATTCAAGCTCTCAAATTTCTTGTGTTCTTCTGGTGTCATAAGGCCTGGGTGGAAAAGAGCAGGTGGGAGAGCAGTGGCCATGGAATGCAGAAAGGAATTGATCTGGTCTGAAATGAGAACATCTACATGGTCACCTTAGCTCTCCAAAAAATTCAGAGGAAAGACTCAGACACTCAGCCTTTGGAAGACACACAGGAGGGAGAGCAAGTCAATCTTGTTAAAGCATTGAGTTATAGAAGTGTGAGAAGCAGCTTTATCTTGTTACCCTTGGGATCTCTGCAGTGCATCTGATCAGATCATGGTCAGCAGGGACATAAAGTACTGAGGGTGCAGCTGGCAGTTGTACCTAGACCTCTGTTGAGCACAGGAGAATGTATGTCCTTAAAGTGCCTGCTTCTCCCTCTTGGACTGCAAAGGTTGACCAGGGCAGGTGCAGACCTTTCCTTTTGGGCAGACTGGGAGATGTTATACCTGAGGGAGCATCTTCAGAGGGGATTCAGGGAACCCAGCAGGTAAGGTCAGAGGTTCCAAGTCCCAGTTGCCCAGTGAAAGCTGTTACCCTGAGGGAGGACAGATGTACCACTTGGCAGGGTTCTGCTCATGCTCTGCCACAGGTCTGTGTACAGGGTCATCTAGTACAGAGAGCTCTTATCTTCCCACGCACACTTCCAGCGCAGTGTGAGCAGCTCCCAGTGAAGTCACCGCACCACAGTTACCCTAATCTGATCACCCAGGGCTGCCCTGTGACCTGCAGTGTAGCTGCATCTTGGCGCTCTCGTTACCTAAGAAATTTGGGCAGAGCCTGCCAGCTGCTATAGGAACAAGCATGCTGCGCCATGGGGAAACAAACAGTTGGTTATCTCAGAAGAGCAGAGCCAGGGTGTGAGCAGATGCACTGCAGACATCAGCTGAGCACATTGCAGCACTGTCCCGTCTCCAATCTGGAGGTCATGTGTCTATTTCCAGGGCTCATTGCCCCCAGAACAGCAGCAAGATGCATCTGTCAGCTTGGTGCCAGAGCTATGCAGAAGGCAGCACTGGTACTGACCTGCCCTCACGACGTGCTCCATGCTGGGGAAACGCTTGTAGACGGCAGTGCTGACTGAGCGCAGGATCAGCACGCTGCAGAGGTTGCTGTAGCGCATCAGGGTGCGACGGAGGAGCCGTCCATACTCGTCCTCCCCATCCACATTGCAGGAGACCAAGTTCATGATGCGGTCAGGCCACGGAATGCTCTCATACTGAGCCCACCAGCGGGACACCACCAGAGCCACGTAGAAACCTAGAGGTGAGCTGAGCAAATTAGCTGTCCTAAAGGAGCGGGAGATGTAAATGCTCCTGTGTAGGAAGGCTGGTACTGCTCATATGGGGATGCAGGCCTGCCTGGAGGACAATTTAGATCCTCATGCTGAAGTTAGAGTCAGGACTGTTTTTTGTGGTTTTACTGCCCTCCTGGCAGAACACACTGGTACATCTGGCCACTGCAAGCTGCATGCTGGGGGCATACCTCACAGCTGCAACGTGGCATGATGTATTGTTGTAGATGTATTCTGCTTGAGGAGTTATACAAAGGCAGAAGAAGGGATCTGCTCAGCAAGTTTTGCCTGTCTGCAGAGCTGTATTAGACCAGGGAGAAGAGACCCTTCCCTTTGCCAGACAGAGCTCCTTACCCAGCACGAAGGACACTGGAATTAGCTCAGCGTAGCTGTTGCAGTAGAGTGCCAGCTTCTCAAACATCAGCCTTTGGCTCTCACTCAGGATCAGCCTAAAAGGGAGAAACAGAGGCATTAGCTGCAAAAGAAGAGTCTGTGCCTTGTTTGGTGGGCTGGGATAGGAGACTGGCTAGGGAAGCCAAGGATGGGTAGTCGTGACACTGCCATGCTGTGAGTCTGGGCATGATGTGAGTGAACAGCCCTTGCAAGCCTGGGACATCAGCCCACCTCCCCAAAATACCCTGCTGACCAGTCCAGAAGAGGTCACAGACAGGGGTTTGGTACCTGATGCAATCTGACATCAGGGACCACCCCTATTGTTCTCACTCAAGAGAGTGCAATGTGGTATCGAGGTGTTGCCACAGAGCTTGGATGTTCACCACACTTCCCTTAATAACCAGTCAGTCCCAGCTCTGCTCTCATGTGAGTGTCTGCTCCTTTCCTAGAGCCACCATCCTACCTCTGTGCTGCATCTGTGCTTGAACCAGCTAGGGGACCTTCCTGCCTTCCCTCACCGGAACCAGACCAGACACTGAATACAGTTGCATTATCAAAGACGTGTGCTCCCAGAGCTGATGTCTGCTCTAATAATGTACCCAAGGCATCACCTGTTGTGTGACAAGGGAAGCTATCTCCTAAAGCTCCAGTACTAGCTCAGCCTTGAGCTCCACTGACGTCCACACTATTCTTCTGAACGTAATCGTCAAATACGACTCTCCGTTCTGGGGAAGAGAAACTCTGTTACTTCCCAGGACAGAAAAAGACTTGTCAGTGACTAAGCCATACTGGAGCAGTGAGGAAGGACCTTTCCTTCCAACTCCTCTTCACCAGGAGCACTGTCCCAGTCCTGTGTTGCTCAGTTGTCCTGCTCTGGGCCAGGCTGAGGGCTCTGTTAGTGGTAGGGTGTAAGGATGCTTACCTGTAGACAAGACTGATGGTGAAGTAGAGGGAGATGAAAATCAGAAACTCAGAGTAGAGAAGTTTGTAGATACTTCCTTTCCATTGGAGCAGGAGCTGTGAGAAGGTGCCTAGGCGGGCATCAGCCACACGGTTAGTGTATGTCACTGTCATCACAGATCCTGGTGGAGACACAAAATGAGCAGATGTTGAAGCTGCCAACAGGTTTAGAAACATAAAATGTGTAAGGTTGGAAGGGACCTTTAAAGGCCATCTAGTCCAACCCAACCCCCACAGTGACAGGGACATCTTCACTAGATCAGGGTGCTTAGAGCCCCATCAATCCTGACCTGGAATGTCTCCAGGGATGGGGCCTCCACCACCTCTCTGGGCAACCTGTGCCAGTGTCTCACCACCCTCATAGTGAAGAACTTTTTCCTAAAACCCAACCTAAATCTCTCATTTTCAAATTTAAACCATCAGCCCTCATCCTAGTGCTACACACCCTTGGGAACAGTTCTTCCTCAGCTTTCCTACAGGCACCTTTCAGGGACTGGAAGGCTGCTGTAAGGTCCCCCCAGAGCTTTCTTTTCTCCAGGCTGAACAACCCAACTCTCAGCCTGTCTTCACAGGAGAGATGCTCCAGCTGTTGGATCATTTTTGTGGCCTCCTCTGGACCCTTGCAGGGGACAGCATAAATGTTCAGCAAGCAAGGTGGAAGGAAGAGAGAAAACAAATAGAGTTGAGATCAAAAGACAGGTAAAATGAAATTGGTGACATAGAGAACCAGAAGAGAATTTATGGTAGGCAATAAATTCGATGAGCTTGCCATCTTTTCCCTGTCTTTGAGCTGCAGGTGAGCTGGTTACAATGATAAAGGCTATACTTTCTGGTGGAACCCTTGGTTTCTAGTGTTTGGTTGTCAGCATTCAAGTGAGGTCGGTTTGTTGGAGTGGACAGAGCCCACGTGCTACTCCCTGTTCCCTCCCACAGAAACGCTATTGAATTCTTAGAGTCACAAAGTCTGAAGTCGTTTCCCTATCCCACCACCCCACCCCCCCCTTTTTTCTTTTATTTTTTTCCTTCAAATGCATTATTTCTGTCAATCTGTGTGTTGGGAAGTGGTTTCCTGGAATAATGATGGATAAAAGCCACCCCACCGCACAAAGCAAAGGAAAGCAAAGCCCAGCCCCCCAAAAGGAGATATTTCCTGATGCTCATCTGGATGAAGGTACCCCTGCCCATTGTCAGGTTTGTTAACCCTTACCCAACAAACATAGCTGCTTTTAACTTTGGGCTGAGGGTCTGGACTACGCTGGTCCTAGTTGTGCAGGGAAAACAGCCCTCCCTGTTAGAGAACTGAGGGATGGAGTTTGGCCACAGCACACAAATTCCAACAACTCCACCTCCCCTATCCTTCAACTATACGTTGCACAATAAATCACACTGGATGAAAACAGGCATTCAGGCTTGTGAAACGCTTTCCAGCCACACAGTGTCTCGATTGCACTGCTTCCAGTCTAACCCCGGATAAGTAGTTCTTTATCATCAATTCATAATCAGACTCACACTCGGATAAACCTGAATTTGTCAAAAACAGCCCCAAAAACTGAGACACCAAACAAACAGACTAGTGTAACCCATGCCAGGCAGAGAGGTGGGTGATCTGTTGGTTTGGAAATAATTACCCAGTGTCAAACTATTGGTGTTCGTAGATCTGAACATGTTACTAGGATGTTACTAGACATTGCGATCTAACAGGCAATAATGTTAATAGTTACAGGGTTTGGGGCTATTCCCTGAATGATGGAGATAAAGACACTTCCGAGGACAATTCAGACCTTACTGCTCTGTAGCAGAAGCTGGAGCTGGAGGCAGGTAAGTTTGCGTCCGTCCTCCTCATTTAAGCATCTCAGCAAAAGATTTACACTTAGGTGGGGACAACTCAGGTCTCAGTGAGGAGACAAACTGTTTTGCTGGCTTCTTCAACCAAACAGCATCTTTCTTTTGGGTCTGGCTTTTCTGCGCTGCTCCTCCTTTAGGTTTTCCTGTCCTAACTCCCCTCTCAAGGTCGTATCGGAGGAGCAGAGCTGGTACCTGCCCTGCCAAGAGCTTCCCAGCTGCACAAATGCCCCTTTCACTACAGCCTCATGGACATTCATGCTGTTTCACCAGTGCTGAGGACTCAGGAGAGCAGTTTTTACCTGCACACATGTGGGTTGTACAGCTGAGAAACATCTGCAAACACACGTAAATTCGTTGGGGGCTACTCACAGAAAGCTGCCTGTTTTCTCTGTGCCTTTGGGTCCTGAAAACGCTCAGGGAGGTTTCGTTGCGTAATTCAAATACAGATTCACTTGTTACCAAACATGGAAAACTTCAGCTCGTGGCCATGTAAATAATGGATGTCACCCATATCTATGCAATTCTGCTCTGGCACAGGAGGGATATGGGGTTTTTCCCACTGCTTTTTCCTCCAGCCCTGAATGGTTAAGGCACTTTCCTGCCCGCCTGTGTGGGACTGCCCCGAGGTGTCACTCAGCAGCTGGCACGCTCAGAGTACCATTTGGGGTTGAGGTCGGTGGTGGGAGGTGACTCACCACAGCACTGGCACTGCCACTCTGGAGTTGGTATGGGGAGGAAGAGACATTCCCTGTGCGGTGTCCGCACAGCCCATTCCCCAGGGAGCCACTGCCTACATCTGCCTGCATCCGCCTGCCTGATCCATCTGGACTAACCACCACAGATGGAGGTCGGCTGATGATAATCAGACTGTGGGAGTCCACAGCAACCAAGATCCCGCAACAGCAAACCCGCGTGGGGTGTGTCACCCACTGCGTGAGACGGCAAACAGACACGAGCATCTATTGCAAAGGTGAAGAACCAAGCAGGCAGAGTGAGAGGAGGTCACAGGCAGGAAGATAGACCTTTGAAGGAATCTCTTTGCTCTTGGGAGGGCTGGATACTTACAGTCATGGGCTCCTGAGCTGCGCCAGAGGCTGTGGAGGTTTGGTCCGGCACGTGTCCTTGCTGGGTCCTTTGTGGCCCACACCACCACCCGCCTCCTTGTGCCCCCTCGGCTCATGGGGGGGATTGAACCTGGCAGACACGGTGTGCTAAGGAGCCTGGAACCCACTTGGGAGCTGCAGCCGGTCACTTGATGCTGTAATCCTTCCTCATTACAAAAGAGACTTTGTTGTCTTTTGCCCTGTTCCCTTCTAATCTTCTGAGTAAGCCCTGCGTGTTTATAGAGGCGGCCGGAGGAGGGGGAGGCAGGGCTGGCTGCTCTGCAGCCGCTGCTGCAAACTCCTGGCACAGCCATGGCAGCTGCCAGGACAGAGGCATTTTTCCTCTAATTCTTTCCTGTTTGGTCCCTTTCTCCATGTCACAATCTTACAGAAGCCCCAGGAGATTAAGTAGGGCTGGAATTTTCCACAAAGGCTGTAAAATGTGTCACCCTTGGGAGCTGTGCAGCCTGTTCTTCCCTGGCAAAGGTCCGAGCTCCTTGGGTCAGTGAAAGACCTGGTCTGTGCTCTGCCTGGCTCTCACCAGGTGTTCCTCTCGAACTCCTTTCTGTCTCTTTTGCCCTTGGATAAGTTGGCCACTTCTTGGGTTGGATCCTGGGGACCTCCTCTCTGCTGCCAGCTCCCTGAGACCCTTTCTGTGTGTTCGCTTTCTGTGTGCTTGGGGCTGTCGCTGCTCCTGCTTATGTGCTGCTCTGGGAAGCACATTTCCTTGCTATTGTCCTCAAGCCTCCACCAATCCAGAGAACTCTTTGTCTCTCCAGGGTCTTCAGTCTCTTTTCTGCTCTCAAGCTGTCCCTCATAGTTGTGACCACCAGTCTCTTCCAGCATCTCCTGCAATCTCTCCTGTTGAGACTTTAAAACATTCCCCTTCCATGAGGCTCTGAATCCAGGTTCTTTCTCACCAAATTAATGTTGCTGTGGCACGCACTCTTCCCTGTCAGCAGGGTCCTGGGTGGCAAACATGCCAAGAGGCACAGGACTTCACACAGCTCACAGGTCTTGAGGTGGGCCTCCATGTCTTTCCATCTCCTTTCTGCTCACTCCTTCGGGGAGCTGTATCTGTCGCCCAAGGTAATAGCATCTGCCTCCTAAACACCAATACATCCTCCAGTCAGGTCTTGCTGAGCTGCTTTAGCATTCATCGTCCTGAAGGCAAGAAGCCTCCTAGCTTCCATCACTTGGCCAGCTGTGGGACACTGTGGAGGAGGACTGTAGGTCTGATCCCTGCAGGTCAAAGCAGCTGGAGATCCAGGCTGCCCAGTGGCAACCTCTGTGGAGTTGCCACGTGTGTTTTTTCACTGCTCTTTCCAGCAAGCGGGCAGCAAAGTCCCCAGTGAAATGCAATAAGGAGTTAATTCTTGTTTTCTAGCTTGCTTTCTCTTGTGCTAGTCCATCTCCCTGTATCTTTGATGTTTGTTTAACATCAGTGGCGGGGATGAATTTGTCCAAACTGTAGGTTTCTTCTTTCTGTGTGACTGAGCACAGGGAAGGTGTTTTTCTTTCATCCTCCTCTGAAGTGGGTGCCTGGCATCTGTGGAATATGGGGGGGTCTGGTGTGGGCTTAGGAATTGCTGTCAGTGGTGGAGAGTTGGTAGTTAGAACATGGGACTGCGTGCCAGCGTCTGAGTGAGGTTTTAGTTCTGGTGTGGGCTGTAGTGTGTTGTACAACCTCTGGTCCAGAGTCCTTTCCAATAGAGACAGAGATCCTTGCTTCTTCTGCCTGGCACCAAAATGATGGAGTTCTCCTCACTTCTCATCTCTGTACTGGATTGTGTAATATGTGGAAGGACACGGGCACATATCTGGTGGGAGTAGGTTACCACATCTGGCCATGCCACTGAGAGGCTGCCACCCTATGTGCTCGGAGAATGGGTTTAATTGCAGGGGGAAGGGATGGACTTGGAGCACTTGGCCGTCCCAGAGTCCTTCCTGCATTACTCATGAACATACATCCCTGGGTTTGCTGCAGGCCCTGGCCCTAGACCCCCCCTAACAGGGATGTCTTGATCGGAGTAGATGGGAGTGCAATGCTGAGGAGAAAAGGCATCACGATGCTTCTGCAGTGTGAGATACAGAGCTGGCAGGAGAAGCAGGGGCATATGGAGGGCTGCTAGGAGAGCCCCACATTCAAGGTGTGGAACCAGATAAGAGCGTTTATCAGCAGCCAGAGGCAAGTGAGTATGGTGTTGTCTCACTGGCCCAACCACAGCAAACTCATCGTATGGATGAAGGAGCATGTAGGTTTGCACCTCCTATCATGAGCAGCTCAGGGTGGGAAAGAGAAGTGTCCACCGGGGCCAAAACATGCCAGCTGCTGTAGGTAGTTAGGGTTGTGAAGGCAACAGCTGCCCTCCCTTCCTGCATCCCTGCCCTGAGTGAGTGGTGAGGCTGGGGTGCTGTTTCAGACCCTGGCGTGGTTGCCCCTGTGGACAGGGACAGGAGGTGGGGTGCTGGGTGTGCTATGAGATCCCTGACATTTTGCTCCTAGGTTGCAGTTACTCCCAAAAGGCCGTTTCGTTGCCAAGATCACAGGGTTGGGACAGAGTCCCCAAGTCATTCAGGATCGTGACAATGTCTTGAAACACCAAAGAGCACTGTGAATGGGGGTAAGCACAGGGATGGACCCTCTCCAAAGGTGAGATCATCCATGCAAGGCACCTTTGGGGAGGCATTCAGAAAGAAGGAATTACCGGACAGACAGGCTGAGACAGTTCCCAGTGCCTGAACCTCATCCTCAGGCATGGCAGGGGGATGAAAATGCTTCAGGTGAGACATTTGTTGGAGCTGTTGGGAGGGGGTTTGGGTGCTCCTGGGCACTGTAAGACCAAACAGCGGAACCTTAAGTTTCCTGCTCTTTGTGGAAGGTTGTGCTGGCATTTGGGGGACTCTGCTGCCCTCCTCTGAGAATACCTGGCAGCTCAGAGCTGCAGGAAATATTTCTGGAATTTAATATGAAGCAGCGTGGCAGCCCTGCTCGGATCTTTTTTCATGTCCCCCGTGGCCTCAGGCCTTGAGGAAGATGCCGGTCTGAAAGCCTGTTTTCCATGAAAACAAAGGGGTGCTGGCATCCACCCTCAGTCTTGCAGCCCTGGCACCATTTTCATTTTCTCCATTTTACACATGCAGAGATTTTGTTACTGTGACTGGAAGTGAATCCTGGCTTTGGGAACCCCAAAGTGCTGCTCTGTGTGCTGAGTTATCTCAGCTGTCTGGGAGAGGCATGGTGCCCTCCTTTCAGTCTCCCACAGAGTGGTTTTCTTAGAAGGCCGCTGTGGTTCCCGAAGCTTGGTGAAATCCCTTTCCCTCATCTGTACAGACACACTGGCTGTACCTCCCTGGAGTTTTATTTTTACCATCACTCCCTGATGCACCTAGGTACCTCTTTGCCCAGAAGACATCAGCAGTAGGTGAGAATGACATCTCTCCATTGCTTTGAGGCTGCTTTGCCAAGCTCTGTATCTTCCTGAAAATCCAAGTCCCCACCTCTGCTGGACCCTCTACACTTCAGGGGCCTGGAGGGTGACGTACCTTCCCCTCTGACATGACACTGAGTTTCCAGTTCAGTTTGTACAGATGTGAAAAGGAGGCAAAGGTCCTCAGCCAGGTCCCCCCCTTTTCTTGCCTTTGCCACCACAGTGGGGATTAGGTTTCAATGAGGGGACCAAAAGTGTTGGTCCTGGGGATGACTTCTAGAGACTGCCCGCCACCTCCTTGCAGATGCTGTGGGGAGGATGCAGGATTGAGAAGTTTCTGGTTGGATAAACAGCATCCAAAACACAGTGGACCAAAACAGCCAGCAGAAAGGAAAACCCTCCTAAAAAGCTGAGGGACATTCCTCCTTTCTCTCCAAGTTTCCCAGCTGCTCTTCTTTTTCTGTCTGCTGTCTCCTTCCCCTGATTCAGGCTGAATCCTTCCTTCCAATGATGCTGCTGAGCACGAGGTTGCTCTGTCAGCTGCCTGCAGCTGCCACCCAGCAGGAACAGGAATGTTTTCTGTGTGCAACTGCTCTTAGCAGCATCCATCTCAGCAACATGGCACTGCTGCCCCAGGCAAGCTCCCCCTCGCTCCCCACCCAGCTCTTCTGTTGCCCCGAAACTGGGGCTTCACTTTGCTGGGTGGTCAAGGCAGATCCTCTCTGTGAAATGGGAGATCGCAGACCCAGAGATCCTGGAGGAGCTCTGCTGAGGCCCTTCCAGCCAGTTGAGCAAACACACTGTGCAGCTGGCCGGGTAAGAGGGAGGGGAGTGAGTGGGTGGAGGAAGTCTGGAGTTTCAGGCCATTTTCATGGCAATAACATCCAGGCTGGGTTTGCTGGGTCAGGGTTGTAGTCCTGCTTTCCAAGCTTGAAGATAATTCTCGTCCCTCCTCCTTTCCTTCCCAGCCCAGGGCTGTGGTTGGTTTATTGTTTTGCTTTAGGTTTGTTTTGGGTTTTGGGCTTTTTTTTATTGCAGTGTGATCTGAATCCACGAGCAAAGCAGCCCAGAGGAGGCTCGAGCCCTCTCTCACAACCGGGAAGCATCTGTAGAGGGCAGATTGGCATAGCTGAGAGCTGCTTTTGGTCTGCAGGTCAGTCTTGCACCTTGTTTGAACCAAACTCAGGATTTTGAGTCCTGCTTTTTGTTTCTGACCTGTTTAGAGGAGGATGCAGGCACTCTGGGAGGGATTATGAATGCTGTGGAGGCAGAGAGCTTGCTGTGTACAGAAGGGAATTAGGAACACTAGAAACAGGTCCCACTAAATGGGAGCCTCTGCTTTGCTTTGGTAGTTCCCCAGTTGGGGAACCAACACAGTCTGGGCTGGAGGAGGTCACTGTAGAATGGTCTGGGGGAGCTCCAGAAGTGACAGGGGGCTGCTCGGGGTGCCAGAGGAACTGGGTGCAAGCTGCCAGTGTACTCCTATGACTGAGAAACCCAGGGGAAGGGTTGGGGTGGTGGTGGTGGTGGGTCTCTTCCTTTGCAAAAGAGCTGTGGGGAGCAAGGACCTTGGCTGGACCTGACTCTCAAGAAGACACAGACAGCATTAGCTTCTTTGCCTGGAGGAGGTAGGAGGATGTGAGACAAAAGGTGTGGGGGGGGGGTCAGTGGCTTGGCAGGGTGGATCTGCAGGAGGGATGTGAGGGGAGTGGGGTGAGTGGGTAGAAGTGACGGAGCAAAGGCAGTGGTGGTAGGGAAGATTCGGAGGGGATAAAGCATGTGGCTGTGTCATAGCCTGCACAAAGGGTATGTGCTGTGCTGGGAGACTCACAGGGAGCAAAGTGGGTTTATGACACTTCATTACCAGGGATTTGTGATTTTTTTCCATCTTCCATGAAAGGTAAATGGGAAATAATGTGGAAGAAAACAAGGTACTCCCATGGGGTGAGATGAGTGTGTTGGCTTAGAGCTTTCTACTGTACTGATACTTGAAGGTTGGCTGGTAGTTTGTTGTCTCTTTAAACCAGGGTTGGGATGGACACTTTGGGGCACTTCACAATACAGCCTGGGGGACAGTTAGCCTTGTGCAGTGGGCAGGGAGAAGGCAGCAGCTTTTCCTGTCTCAGGGCAGCTTGCATGATAACCCTCAGCTTGGGACTGATATGTGCTGAGCTTTGCTCTGCTGGGCCAGCCCATTTGTCTGGTGATGGAGAAATCTCAGGGTCTCTCTGTAGTTCTGTCTGTCCTTTGAAATGAAGTGCCACTCTTGCCTTGTGACAACTTGTATTTGCAAGTGGCTGGGATTCAGCATCCCCAGGACATCCCCTCTTAATGCATCCTATCTGCATTATCGGTCCTCATTCTTCCTGCCATTGTTGGATCCTGGAAGTTCTACCTTTCTAATCTGAGGACCCTCCGTCCCTGCTAGCCAGGCCTTGGGAGTTAATTATTACAAAGACTAATAACTCCTGGTGCTGCCTTGCAAAGCTGAAGATCTTTCCCCTCCTCCCAAAAGCTCCCTGGAGATAACAAAGGTTACAGCCATTGACACAGATCTCTTAGGCACTTTGGTCTGAGGTTTCAGTGCATGGGGTCAGCCTCTGCTGACCTGGCCATGGCTCCTGGCCACGAGGCAGGGCAGGTCTGTAGTTGACATGGACACCCAGGAGAAGCTGGGACAGGGAGTTGTGCCCTGTGTCGTATCTACAGGAGGTACCAGGATCACCATGTCTAACCTGCCTGCCTTTGGTGGTGTGTCTGGCAGAAAGGCAGAGGATGGGGCATCTGAGACCAGGGGGAGAGCTAGCCCTGTGTGCAAAGGCTCAGAGGAGATACCACTGCCTGGAGGAAAGCCCGGGGCAAGGTAGGTCACAATGGGAAATGTGGTGGAAGGACCAACCTGGAGAACATTCTCTGAGCTTGGCCTGGGAGAACAGGGGCAGTTTTTGGTCCCACAGAGGCACTGTCTCCAAAACTGCAGTGCTGCCAATCTAGAGGTGGTTGTGGGATACACTGTGGGACTGGGATAATAGGAGTGGTTTGCCCTATTTGTTCCCAGCAGGCAGACATGTCCCCAGGCATTAATAGGGGCAATGGACTGCGCACTCCCCTGGAACACTTTCTGGGGAGGTGGGAAGCCCACAGTGCTGTTAGTGGCAGTTGTCTCTGTAGCTCCTCTTGTATCAGTGGAGGGCTGTGGAGTGGGTCAGTTATCACCCAGGGCTGTCCCTTTCAGCCCCTCTGTGCTAGCAGAGCAAGCGAGGAAAAAGCTTTCGAGATGTGAATGTCCAGGACAAAGGGGCTTCTCTGTGTGGAAGCGGTGAGGCAGCAGGGAGGAGAGCGGGTGGACAGAGAATGGTGCTCCGCAGAGAGGGTGTAAATGTACTGGGAGAGCTGCCCTGCTCCATCAGCCTCCCGGAGGCAGCAAGTGCCAGGATGAGCTCTCTAAAAATTGGGACCACGGCATCCAAAGCTCAATAACAGTGAGATCAAGCTGTATCCTGCGCAGAAGGGTATGGAAAGGCCAGGGCTTTCCCTGAGTTTAAAAATCCTGGTCCAGAGCCACTGCTGCCTGAGCAGAACCCTTTCCCTGCCCAGCCAGACTTCCCCTACCCTTGTGCTCTCCTGTGCCATATCATTTCTTTACATCCCAGCTTCCCCCACAGCTGCTTCAGCGTCCGAGGGAGGGATGATGTGTTTATGGGAAGCATAAGGGCCCTGTCAGCTGTGGGTACCGGCCTGGATCCCAGCTGTGCAGGCTGGAAACCCACCAGGACATGGCAGTGTTGGGGACATGGAAGGGACATGGCAAGGACAGGAATGGGCAGTGGCAGGGACACGACAGGGACACAGACACAGTAGGGACAGGGCACAGCAGGGACACAGACAGGGCAGGGACACGACAGTGGCAGAGACACGGACGGGACACGGCAGGGACAGGGCAGGGACGTGGACACAACAGGGACAGGGCAGCTGCCCTATCACCCGCCGTACCTTCTCCCCCCTCCCGGCACCCGGCGGGGCGCAGTGCGCAGGCGCGCCCACTGCCGCGCGAGCCGCTCCGGGATCACGTGGTGCGCCCGCTGTCCGCCCCCCCGCTCCGTCCTTCAGGCGGTGAGGCGCCTGCGGGCTCGGTTCCGGGCATGGGGGCGGCGGCGCGGGAGGGCGCGCCTTCGCCGTGAGCAGCAGCGGCAACGCCGGTGGCAGTGCCGGCGAGACCGAGCATGCCGCGGGGGTAGGTCCGGGAGCCCGGGGGATTCAGAGCAGCGGGGCTCGGCTGCAGGCGGGGGGGAGGCGGCCGGACCTCAGCCCCGAGCGAGCAGGGGTGGGAACCGGCGGCTCCGCGGGGGCTGGGGCGAGGGCGCCTGTGTGGGGGCGGCCAGGCCGAGGCTGCCCCGGGGGCTGGCTGGGTCGGTTTGCTCCGGTGGTGGCACCTGGCAGCCGAAAGCCTCCTGGGGCGTGACGGGGAGGGCGGTATGGAGGCGGGGCGGCGGCGTCCCAGCGACCCACCGACACGGGGAGCAGCCGGGTGGCCGAGGCGAGGAGCGCAGGGTAAGGCAGAGCTCTGCGGGGAGCTTCGGGGGCGGCGGGCGGGCCGCTCGGGGCGGGAAGCCGAGGCCTCCTCACCAGTGCCAGGACAAGCGGGACCCGCAGCCCCTGTAGGGGAAATGACCCCGCCGGGTCGGCGCTGCGGGAAGCTGGAAAAACTGCGGGCCCGGCACTTTTCTTTTTGCTGATTCTACAGAATCCAACTTTAGAAAGTTGTGGGGTGCTTCCCCCCCCCCGCCCCTTCTCTGTCCGTTTGCACAGAGACCTTGAATATATGGTACGTTTTATTCAGAGGAAGACAGCCACCGGCCAGGCCAGCGAGAGGGAGCGGGTGTTCGCGGGGGTCCCTCGGGGGTGTCCTTTGAAGCCCCAGCTTTGAAGAGCTCTGGGCCTGGCTGGGCAGAAGTGAGCCCGGCCAAAGCTCTTCGTGGGGAGTCTGGTTTTACAGCGTGGAGAATGTGCTGGGCTGGCGGAGAAGACGGGATGATTCTTCAGGGTGGGTTTTTTCAGTCCCTTGGTATGTCCACGGGGCTGTTCCATTCCTTTGTGTCCTCCAGTTTCCCTCTGTGGCGTGGGGGAATATGCTGGCATCCCTGCCTCTTAGGGCAAACATCTTGTGTATAGGAACTTGAGAGACATAAAGAAATGGATTTTGGTTTTTTTTTGTTTGGGTTTCTTTTTCTTCCTGATATATACAGGTTAGACTGGCTGTTCAGTAGTCTGGCAGAGTGCTGATTGTCCCTTTTCATGGCTTTTTTCTTTTTTTTTTTGCCAGCTGCTTGGCTTTGAATCCAGCTTTTCCTCTGTGTTGCTGTTCTTTTCCCTTCTGATCACAGTAGCTAGAGGCACTTGAACTGCCTGCAGCCCTTCGGGTGTGTTTCCTTTCTAATGCAGGAGAACCTGGAGAGATGTCTTCTCTGCAGCTTACCTTGTGTAATCTCAAAAGCCCATGGGAGAGGGGGCTTCGACCATGCCACCTGAAAAAGGGTTTAGCTGTTTAACAGGCTTCTCTGTTTGGCAAGCTTCTGCTGTGCCGTGGCAAATCCCCTATGAAGAGAGGAGCACCTCCTCTATGAAGAGAGGCTGAGGAAGCTGGGCTTGTTCAGCCTGGAGAAGAGAAGGCTGCTGGGGGACCTCATTGCAGCCTTCCAGTCCCTGAAGGGAGATTATAAGCAGGAGGGGAATCAACTTTTTAAAGGGCAGATATTGGCAGGACAAGGGGGATGGAGTGAAGCTGAAGGAGGGAAGGTTTAGATGAGATATTAGGGGAAAGCTCGTTACAGAGAGAGTGGTGAGGTGCTGGAACAGGCTGCCCAGAGAGGCGGTGGATGCCCCATCCCAGGGAGTGTTCAAGGCCAGGTTGGATGGGGCCCGGGGCAACCTTGTGTAGATCCAGGCCTGAGCTTGGTGGCCCTGCCTGAGGCAGGGAGGTTGGAGCTCTGTGATCCTTGGGGTCCCTTCCAGTCTGTGATTCTATGAAATTCATTGCAGAGCACCTCCCCTATCTCTGGGAACAATTGATCTCCTTAAGTCTGTGCCTTCCTGTAACATGTTTCGTTCTTTCCTTCGGGTCATTTTGCTTGATCCTTCCCCTTCCTTCATATTTGGAGTCTTTGGAGATCATCTCATCCTGTTAATGATGTCACTGTTTAGGTAACTGCTCCATGCAAGCTAATACTCACCTTTCTTAACCAATTTTAAAAAAATTCTGTGCAGTTTGCCTTTCCTCTGATTAACCAGAACAGCCTGGCTGGATGGAGCAGGCACTGCACGCTCAGGACACGGTGCAGTTTGCACTCACGTGCTCTCTTGCACCTCAGACTGCCCGGGCTGGGAGTTCCTGCTGGTTGTGGCTCTCTCAGGCATATCCCTCCATGTTTCTGCATATCTCTTTTTATCAACAGTCCCAGCGTGCTGAATAATTACCTTTCTTGGAGGCACTGTCTGTCCTTTCTCCTTTGGCCCAAGCTTGTTTAATTTTCTTGCTCTTTCCCCAAGGCATCCTTTTATGTTTTCCACACTTCCAACTTAGCAGTGTTGCCAGGACAAGCCTCCCCTTCTAGATCTTCCTAGTGAAAGTTCAGTAAAACCAACTGAAGTCAATGGGATGCCAGTTTGTTCCTTTCCTACCCTGTGAGTGCTGCTGCCTGCCCATCCTTCTGGTGCTTTCACTTGTTCTTCCTGAACAGAGGTCAGCAAAATCTATGATACTCACTGCATACCCTCCTCCTAACCAGTTCTGTGGGCAAAATGATGCCATGGCACGGTGGTAGGGATGATCCTGTGCTTTTTGTCTTCCAAGGATCCAGAGAATTTTCTATGTGTTCTTTTCCACATGCTTCCCTGTGGTACCTGAGCTGAGTTAGCTGGTGGCTGCTGCTTCTCTCCCTGTTTGGAAAATGACTGTGGATAAGAAGCAGTGGCCAGAAAGAGTGTGTAGGAGGTAGGATTGGCACTGTGTGTGGAAGGGGATAGTACCACAGCTCAGCTAAGGCTTGTTACCCAGAGATAATTGGGAGCAGGTTTATCTGTAGCGCAGCATGCCTGTCCTGCTCAGTGGCTGGGCATGATACAGACCCCATGTGTGCAGGGCTTGGTCGTGTTCCTGCTGACTTCAAGTGGTGTGTGACCATGTGAAGACAACTCAGTGCATGAAGAAGAGGTGATGCACAGGCTCTTGGCATCGCTGTGATTGCAGTGCCCTACCACTCTGACCTGCATTCTGGTCTTGCAGGATGCCAGCAGTTGCAAAGCCTCCTAAATTCATCATCCCCTTGCAGGGCTGTGCTGGGCTGCCCACAGTTAGGCTGTTTGAAGAAAAAGTTAGAAATAGGGATTCTTCTCAGCTCAGTGGGAGTACAGAGCTCTGCCTTTGGGCTTTTAGTGGGAAACCAGGAGGTTCCTCCTCTGAAGCTGAGGTGTGGGGGAGGGAAGAGAAGGGCTGGGAGGGGATTAGGGGCTGTACTGGCTTTTCTTGCTGCTCCTCTTCAGCTGGGGAAACTGTGTTTCTGAACTTAGGTTTCCTGGCATCCTGAACAAGCCAGCTGAGTCTGTTCCTCTGGAAGCAGGCAAGAACAGGATTCCTACAGCAGCTGTCTCTAGTTCTCCTGCTTCCTCCTGAGTTAATAGCATGTGGGATATGCTGGTTGAGAAGGGTAGACCCACAAGTTACTAAGAGCTTTGCTCCGCACACTAATCTTGGTGTATCCAGAGCCAGCTAACTGAGCGAGTATTCACTGCTGAGTGACCAGCCCCCCTTAAAAGGGGTGCGAGCTGGGCACCTCAAACTAGACTTGGTGTGGTTCTAAAAGATCCTAGGATAGAAGCAGAGATTTCCTCCAAAGTCTTTATTTTAGACTGTCATCTCCTCTTCTGTTGCTGGTCTGGAAGCGATCCATGCCAAAAGGGTGGAGCGCTTCACTAGTGAGGCAGTGGCTGCCTGGAGTGTAAAGGAACTAATGCTGCTGGACACAAAGTGGGTCCTCTAAGCCATTCCTGGCCTCTTCATACCCGGTCACCCTCCCTGCCTCACTTCAGAGGTGGTGAGAGGCTGGAGGTGGATGTGCAGCCAGTGTTAGAGGAAGGCTGTAAATCAGCCCCTTATAAGGTTTCTCTGTGCTGGTACCCCACAGCCAGGCCAATTTTGAGGAAGACAGCCAGGAGCAACCCGCTGTGGGACATTGGAAGCCACTAATGCCATCCAAAGGCAGCAAGGAAGAACCAGAGACTGGATGCCAGGATGCTGGAGGTGTGGATGAAACCCAGTCCGCTGAGCAGCTCAATGTGTCTCGTCTACGCAGCTCTTCAGTGGAGATCCGTGAGAAGGGCTCTGAATTCCTGAAGGAAGAGCTGCACAAAGCACAAAAGGTAAGGCCCAGAGTTTGTGAGAACACCTAAGGATGGCAGCAGTGGGGAATTTCCTAGAGGAGGTGCTGAGAGGAGCAGGGTTTGAATGTGGCTGTGTTGCAGTCTGAAGCAGGCAGAAGAGGAGAGAGATTGAGCTGAGGTGGCCTTGAAGCACTTTGGAGCAGCACATCAATTGCTAAGTTGATCCAAAGCCTCTGTGCCAACATTCCAATCAATTAGCTGAAGAAAGCAGCTTCAGGCAAGCAGTGGGGCCTCCTTTCTGATGGCAAATGAGCAATTCCAGTCTGAAAAGCCTGGTACAACTTGCGGAGGGGTTCCTTTGGTGACACAGAGTCTAGTGACACGAGTCAGGCAGGCATCAGCACTACTGGGGCTTTCTATGAGCTCACTCATCCCTCTCCATTTTCTCAACAGGAGCTGAAGCTGAAGGACAAAGAATGTGAGAGATTGTCAAAGGTCAGGGAACAACTGGAGCAAGAACTAGAGGAGTTAACAGCTAGCCTGTTTGAGGTACCGTCACCTTTCTTTTCCCATAATTTCTGAAGCTAAGCTTACAACCAGCTCCTTCAAGGCAGGCCCTCCCTGAACTTCCAGCCACCCCCTTTCCCCTGTTGTTCTTTCCCACTTGGAGAAGCAAAGCCTTAGAGCAGGGGCTTGTACCTCCTGGGAAGCATTTGCATGCATTTCTTTCCCCTTCTCTCAGCTGTGGGGTGGCATGAAGAGCACAGTAGTTATGGGTCTCTGCATCTTGGTAGCAAAGCTGGATGTGGGGTGGCTGTAGCTGGAGGTAAGCATGGCTTGCTGTCCTTTTCCTGTGCCTGCTCTCTAGTCTGGACAGCAGCTGCTGTGCAGTAGAGATGATTCCCTGGCTCATGGCAGCCCTTGCTTGGGGTGGGAACAAGCCAGATGTCCTCATGTACTCTTCTCCATTGGCTGTTCAGAAGGCCTGTTGGTTGCTGTATTGGGTTGGGTTTTTTTTTGTTACATGATTCTTGCCAAGCTCTGTCCTGTCAAAATCCCATTTACCAGCAGCTCTGCTGTTGGGATCTGGCTGGGCAGTGAGGAAAGGCACAGTACATCTGTACTTTTGAAACACAGGCTGGTGCTGAGTGTGAGGGCCAAGAGATCATCCCCCTCCTGGGATTGGGCTGCTGGGGCTCAGGGAGAACTTGGAGATAGTGAAGCTGGGGGCTTCCTTTGGTGGCTGTGGACAGAGTGCTTCCAGGCGGGGCTGCAGGGAGGCATCTCCCTGGGAGATGGTGCTTTTAAGCTAAGCTACTACCATTTGTGCCCTGCCTGAGCTGCAGCTCAGGCTCTGTTACAGCCATGCCCAGGGCACTGAGGGCTGGCAGCTCTGCAAGGGAAGTGGGAACAAAGTGCAATAACAAGTCAGGCAAGAGATGTGACCTCCGAGACGTGGAGCAGAGATCTGGATCAGGATCTGTGCCGTAGACAGTGACTGGGGTCAGAAAACAGTCCAGTGATCAACCAGCACGTCTGCAGTGACAGTGCCTGGGGTCAAGTAAGGATGCCAGCCCAGTGAGCCCAAAGCAAGGTTGGAGTCACAGAAGTGGCTGGACTGGGTGCAGACACAGCTGTGATGTAGCACAGGTGGGTGCTGATGTTAAAGCCTCAGTTTAAAGCGATTTCTAAGGGTGAGGAAGGGCATGCCCTTGTTTCTAACTTTCTTCCCAGCAGCCTGTATCAGTGAAGCAGGTAACTTTGGAGGCTGCCACCTAAACACTTTAATTTAGCCACCTACACTCCTAGAAGGGGGATGCACTCCAGGCCCTGGCACCAAGAGGCTTCTCTGAGGTGTTCTCAGGGAAGGCTCTTCACAGCTGGCAGTAAAACCCTCGGATATGGCAGTGACATCTGTCCCTCCTGCTTGCTTGTGCAGAGCATGTGGTATGGCAGAGCTTTGGTTTGCCCTGGTGGCTTTATGAATTGGAGCTGGAACAAGCAGACTAAAATTCTCTCTGGTCCAGGAAGCGCACAAGATGGTGAGAGAAGCAAACACTAAACAGGCGGCGTCAGAGAAACAGCTGAGGGAGGCATGGGGGAAGGTGAGAACTGCACTCTCTGCTACTCGATCTTTACTCGGTGCCATCCCTATCCAGGCTGCCCATCCTGCTGTGTGGCTGGAGGCGAGTAAAGGGCCTGCAGCTGAATCTCTCTGAGATGCTGCATTTACTCTCCTGCACATTCTTGAGTGAGGAGACAAAAGGCATCTGAGCAGGCAGAGACCAGTCTGCTGCTGGTCCAGCTCCCCTTAGAGAAATGGATGATGCCAGAGGAACCACAGGGTGGTGATGCGCTGTTTAATTGCCACAGTGTGGGGATGGTTAGAGCAGGGAGCTGGGGGGGCTAGAATTTCCCAAGGAGGCTGCATCGCAGGGCTGCTCAACTGGTTGCTTCTTGAGGAGAGAGGCATTTCTTCAGGGTTACTGGATCTAAAAAGAGCCCAAGTTAAAATGTACTCAGACCAAGGAGCAGAGGGCTGGGTTCTCAAATAGCTGCTCTTTAACCCTGTTTAAAATTCTGGTTGCTGGTGGGTGTTTGGCAGAACAAGGAGGCAGTTTTGTGAGTGGGCTTGTAGCTGGTTCCCTGTGGCTTTTCCCCTGTGCTTGGTGGGGTGTGGCAAGCTGGAACTCAGCAGGTGCTGAAGATGCTGTTGACTCCTGCCTTCTCTCCTCAGATCGACATGCTGCAGGCAGAGGTGACAGCTCTGAAGACTCTTGTGATCACATCCACACCGTCCTCTCCTAACCGGGAGCTGCACCCTCAGCTCCAGAGCCCCTCTAAAGCTGTCTTCAGGAAGGGCCATGGACGAAACAAGAGCACCAGCAGCGCAATGGTCTCTGCTGCCAGTCACAATGTGACTCCAGAGCCAGTCAGTCATGAGTGCAAGGAGGTGGGTGAGGGCAGTGTGCTGCATTGGCCTTGGAGCTACTGCCATCGCTGTGCTCCAGGAACTGTGGGGCTTTTGAGTTGGGCTTCCTGGGGAGCTCTGTGGTTTTGGTGTTGGGAGCAGCTGTCTGTGCAGTAATCTGTCTTGTTCCCTATATTTGTGCTGAGGCAAGCTCTGGAGGATTTCCATTTGTGGAGATTTCCCCTTCTGGGGAGCAGCATGTTCAAGGCAATGTTGGGACAGCTGTTAGAGGAAGTGGTTGAGGGATCCCTGGAGGGCATGGACAGATCCAGGAGTTACCAGTGCTGAGGGTGGATGAGTCAGGAGTTCCTGAGTGGAAGCCAGTTTGGTGTGTTGTGGCAGTTGAGTCCACTACCTCTTCTGGTGTGATTTGCTGTTGTTTCTTCTTATAACCTACTCTGGCTTGGACACCAGGACACCTCTATCAACTTGTAGTCTCTGTCACTTGTGTTCCTGGGCATGTCAACCGTTTTTCCTCTATTTTGCAGAGGATATATTTAATGAATTCTATTTAATTCCTTCCTGACTGAAAGAGCTGGGCAGAGGAGCCTACAAAGCATTTGTGAATATCTTTCCAGCAAACCCCGTTTAATTCCTTTTGGTGATCCTTTGATAGTTCCCCACCTGCTGTAACCATGAATCTAAGTACTGCTTCTTCCTGCTAGCAGGACCTTTCCATCTGGGAACTTTCCACTAGCCAGATGTGTACACAGCTGTCCTGGGGAGCAAAAAAAAAAGGGAGTTTATGGTACTTGGTCAGGAAGAATGAAAATAACTCCTGCTGGAGTTTGGATGAGATGCTTTAGGTAATGCTGGCTATAGTCATTGCCCTGGGACAGCAATAGCAAAGAGAGGGGAAGATCTTTAATTGGCCACAAACAGAGACAGACAAAGGTGATGGCAGAAAGAAAGCTGGAGAAAATCAGTTTGGTAACACTGCAGGCCTGATGCACTGGTTTCTCTCGGTCAAACAGGGAACAGGCCAGATGTGCTGGAAGTTGAGGTCCAATGCAGTTACCTAGAAATTGCTTTGAGGGCCAGGAATAAAAAGGTTTTCATTTTTTTTAAGGTTCCTGGGGCCTCTCCCAATATTAAATATTCCTCCTGTCAGAACAGAGGAGCTCCAAGCTGAGAGCCCAGTTTGGTGAACCACCAGCTACCCAGCAGAAGTTGCCCTCTGCCTGCACTAGGCAGAGAGGACTTTCCCTACCACCTAGCTGGTTTTGGGGTTCTGGGCTTGGCCTCAGAAACCCTGTGTTGATGACCTTCAGAGGAATGTTAGCTTTTGTGATTTGCTTGTTACAGCCTTGGACCTGATAGTTCTTTGTGTAACTTCCACATGGTGCAAATATCCTGGCACTTAAAATCCCAGGGCTACAGCTTCCAAAGTGACTGATAATTGTATATATCAAGGTGGAATATTTTTGGTTTTGTCGTTAACTGCTTGATTTCTCTCTCCTAAACTGCATAGTGCCCTGTGTGAGAGGTGATAAAGGGGAACTCAGCATTCAGAGTCGGTGCTTGGTGCTCTATAGGAAAAATCTGCCCCATCTTAAATTGAGCCTAAAAATGTCAGAATTTCTCTTTTTTCTTTTTTTGCCCCCACAAGCTGACATCAAAAGGTGTGGCTTGTGGCCCTGTGATGTTTTGAACGACATGCTTAGTTCTCTGGAAGGGAAGACCTGAGCCTTTCTTTGTATCTTCTGTTTTGTCTCATAGGTTGGTATTTTTACCTCCCTTTCTCAGTTGTCTCTAAACCTTTTCCTTTGCTGTCTGTCTCTTCCTCTGCCCTCAAAGTCTGGGTTACCCACTCTTCTCTCTCTGCTCCTTTGTATCATCCCTGTGAAGGCTATCCATATCACCTATGAACCAGGCTGGCACGCCTTGGGGGCAGATCTTTCCACATCCTTGCAGCAGGGTAACCTTTCTGGGCAGCACTGGGGATGGGTGGGACCCATCTGCCTCTCCCACTTCCAGCCTTTCAGTTCTAGCTTCCTTTTATGCTAACTTCCATGGTATTTTTTTTCCTCACTATGTTTTTCCATCCTGTGGCTCTGAAGCTGTCTCCTGCTACCAGATGAGCAGTCCCTGTAGCACAGAGCGAGTGTGCTAGAACCCAGACATCTTTCAGCTTTGTTCATTCATGTTCTTTGTGTTGCTCAGCAGGGTTTCTTTAGTTGTGTTTTTCCTTTTGGCAGCTTTAACAGAATTTACTGCCTTCTTAAGGAGGTGCCCTGTCAGTCAGGTTGGTGGTTTGGCTAATGGTCCATCTGGGGTTTAAATGCCAAGTCCCAGAGAACCTCCATGACTGCAGTATTGCCAGCCAGCCAGCCATGGAGGGAGAGACTTTCCTGCTGGTTCAGGGGATGGGAAGCAGCTCTGTCCTGGGTTGCTTTCTGCTGAGCAAGTGATGGTAATGCTTGTGGCCCACCTATAAAAGGCAGTGAGTAGACATTAGCACAGGGAAAGCTGTCCTTAGACTCTATTTGAAAGACCTCTTTTTCTACATCCAGCTCACCTCTGCAAGCCTGTGGGGCCTCCCAATGTGCCTGTTACTTCTGCAGCTCCCGGAGTACCAGCATTATGGGTTTGGAGTGGTCTTTAAAAGGCTGGCCTACCCCTGACTTCATGCCTGGGGTCACTGAACGTAGTCCTGCTCCTGGCTGTTGATGAATATCTTTTTCCAGTTCACCCTTCTCTGTCGCAGTCCTTTCCTTGCAGAAGAGTTCTACCTCCTGTCTCATGGGTGCCACCGTTGCTGTGCTTTGCCATTCAGCAGCTCTCATCCTTCCTGCCGTGGGCTGAGCGGGTGCTTTGTTCCATGGTGGGATGGTGGCTCTCCTGCTCCAGAGGTGTTGCGCTGTCCTGGAGGAAGATGAGATAGAGAGATGCCAGAATAAGCCCAGTCTGGCACAGAACTGCTGATGGGTGGGAGATGAGAGGTCCTTGGAACAAGCCAGCTCTCCTCAGACAATTCTGTGATGTCTGAGCCTTTCTAGATCTAAAAAGAGATGTTCTGTAGTAACATCTGCATAGTTGATACTTTCTGATACGTAGTTAGCTTACCTGCATAGTAATAGACACCTTCCCACCACCTACCTTCCTGCTCTTCTTGGACACTTGCTGCAGGTCGACTCCATTTTATTTGCGGAGTTCCAGGCCTGGAAGGAATCTCCGACTTTGGATAAATCCTGCTCCTTCCTGGAGAGAATTTATCGAGAAGATGTTGGACCTTGTCTGGACTTCACTAAGCAGGAGGTGAGTGCGGGAAAAGAAGAGTAAAACCTGTGTGGTCTGTGAGCACCAGAGTCACACCTTTGTGGAGGTGACCATTGCACACTGATGCCTCACTCCCTTCTCTCTGCCGCAGCTGTCGGAGCTGGTGCGAGTGGCTGTGGAGCAGAACACACTCACCATTGAGCCGGCTGCTTCCCAGGCGCTGCCTGCGGTGAAATTGGCAGCAGAAGAGTGCAGTGGGCCGAAGTAAGGAGCTGTGCTTACACTCTTGTCCCCTCCTTGCTACTGCTTGTACCCTCCAGTGGAGTTTGACCAGGCCTTGTTCACTCAGTTGGACAGGTCAAAGGGCTGAGCCCAGAGCTTCCCAAGCCTGTGACCTGTGGTAGCTCAGCTCAGTCCTGTGTGAGAACGGGAATTTGCTCAGCTCCTGTAGTGTGGCTGACTATTTTGGGGGATAATCTGGTGATGTGTTAGCGCCCATGGCTTGGGAGAGGTTTGGTTTTTGGTGGTTTTATGGTTTGGGGTTTTTTCCCCCTTAAGGTAGCAGTTTGTTTAATGTTCTCTGAAGGCATAACCTAGGGTGAAAGGATCAAGTCAGAGCTGCGTTCTCTCATGTAGTTGCTTCTTGTGAAGTTTGAGCTTCCCTTTTACTCCTGCCCTTGCTGGTGGACCGGGAGGGTTGAAGCCTAGGTCAGAAGAGGTCTCTTGCTGCGTATCACCTTCCCCACCTGCTGCCATCATCTTGCTGTCAGAATTGGGGCTACGGCTGCTCCAGAGCTTGTATGACTGTATCTGGTGTACCAGACAACTTGAGATGGCCTCAAAGAAGAGGAGCTCTAGGAGGAGTAACAGCATCTTCCAGACTAAGACACGGGATTTTACTCAGCTTTTGAATTAAAGTTCAGTCAGGGCTCTCTTTGTTTCTCCCTCCCTTGCCTTCAAGCAGAGCACCTTCTAAGCACATGTGTTCCCCTAACAGTAAATGCTGCTCGTGTGCAGGTTTCCTGCCACTCTGTCCTGTGTCTTCTGTCATCTCTAGGCAAATGTTCCATGAGTATGTGTCAGGCCTGTTCCAAGAACAGCCCATCCTGTGTTTATCCTTGTTGGTTTCCTTTCGATTTTGTGTCTGTGCGTGTGTCTTCACAGTGGGTTCTGGTCACAAGTTGTAATGTAAGTGAAGTGTTTATTTTTTAACCAGTGATCAAAGATCTCTAACCCATTAACAAGTTATTAACTTAGTATGATTTAGCAGCTTTGAGGCTGGAGCTGAAATAACTGTTTAACCCTGTGCGATTTCCACCCAGACAGCAATGAATCTTGCTATTGGCAGTGAAGGACCCAGAGGAATTTGTTCCCCTTTGCTTCCCAGATGCAAAACACTGGTTTTCACAGAATCCCCAGGTTGGAAAAGACTTTTAAGATCATAGAGTTCAACCATTCCTGTCCTATGCTAAACTATATCCCTGAGCACCTCATATACCAGTCTGTTAAATGCACCCAGGGGCAGGGACTCAGCCCCCTCCCTGGGCAGCCTGTGCCACATCCCCACAGCTCTTTCAGGGAAGAACTTTTCCCTAACATCTGATCTGACCCTGCCCTGGCACAGCTTGAGGCCATTTTCCCTTGTCCCATCTCCTGTCACCTGGCTGAAGCATTGCCCACCTCTCTACAACCTCCCTTCAGGTCATTGTAGCTGGTGATAAGGTCTCCCCTCAGCCCCTTCTCCTGGCTAAAAAGTTTTATGGACACACTGTGCACCAGTAAGGAGAAAGCCAGGGGTCCCTGCCCAAGCTGGGACCTGCCAGACCTAATTGTCTGTAACCCACTGTACAGACCTCAGTGACGCAGGTGGAGGAGTCGAGAAAGGCAGAGACTGGGTTTGGCACTAAGTGACATTGCCTGCATAGCATTAGAGCAAAATGCTGTCCAGAAGGTGCTAAAGGCAACTGGCTTTCATGATGGTGTGTCTGGTGAAGTGCCCTGGGGTCTCCAAATGCTGTGGTTTATGTTCCCTTTAGCTACAGTTGTGATAGCTGGGGTTGCGTCCAGTGGTACCAACCAAGCCAAGAGTCACCACCAGCATGAGTCTCTCTTTCATTTGTGCACTGCAATGATTGAATTTAGGACCTCTTAAAAGTATCTCACTTGCATTCTGCACCTTCCAAGGGTTTGATCCCTGTAAATTGTGTGACTATTTGGGCTTGCATTGCTTCTCATTGTATCTGAACACTCAGAGCCCATGTTTCTGCTCTTAGCTAAAAGTTTGCCTTGCTAGCAGTGGAAAGCAAGCAGAGGAACATACTTGGAAGCTGCCTGGAGCATCTGCTCCCCTGTGTTGTAATCTGTGGCCCCCAGAGGAATTTTTTTGCAGCTGGGTGGTGATGTCCCACTTCCTGCCATGTAGGCACTAAGTCTTTGGGGAACGTGATGACGACTCTGCAGCAGAAAATTCTGCTTTCCTGCATTAAGTGCTGGTGAAGGAAGGGTACTGGCTGGTGCTGGTGAAGGAAGGGGACTGGCTGGTGCTGGTGAAGGAAGGGTACTGGCTGGTGCTGGTGAAGGAAGGGTACTGGCTGGTGCTGGTGAAGGAAGGGTACTAGCTGGTGCTGGTGAAGGAAAGGTACTAGTTGGTGCTGGTGAAGGAAGGGTACTGGCTGGTGCTGGTGAAGGAAGGGTACTGGCTGGTGCTGGTGAAGGAAGGGTACTGGCTGGTGCTGGTGAAGGAAGGGTACTAGTTGGTGCTGGTGAAGGAAGGGTACTGGCTGGTGCTGGTGAAGGAAGGGTACTGGCTGGTGCTGGGAACCGTGAGTCTTACAAAGAACAAAGGAAATGGTAAGAAAATAGAGGCATGCTGCACCTTTGCTGATTAGGTCTTTTGGTGGTCACTCTGGGAGCTGAGCTGTCTCAAAAAGAGTTATTTTCTTCACTTTGTCTGAAGTTTTCTTAAAACTGAAGCCAAGCTTCTTCCCTGCCTGCAGAAGAAGGGATTGGTTTGTTCTTAGGAACTGCAAACCTTACCCTAAGTAACTCCATGTGGCTTCAACCAGAGTAAGGAACAAATTCATTAACAGGTGCCCAGGATAGAGACTATTGTGGCTTATTTTGAGTTCTCAGCACAAGCAAATTCTGCTCAAATGCTGCATTTACCTGTTGTGAGCCCAGATTTGGTCCTCAGACATCAGGAAAGCTGATAACACCTGAGCAGAGCTCCTTCAGCAAAAGCCTTGCCTGGATCATGGAGGAGCTGTGCAGAGACCAGGTGATGTTTGTTACACTGCTGCGGCTTCACTTCTTCAGCATTCTCTGTGGTGGTGTTGTGGGCTGTCTGCCAGGGAAAGGGTACAGCCTTAGTTTGCTTGGGCATGGAATAATCGTGGTTCCAGTTATTTAGCCAAAGGTCTTCTGAACTTGCCATTTATGGAATCTTTCTGGGAGCAAAAGGCTCCTAACAGCCCTGGTTTGTTTGAGATGGGTGGTTTTTTTTGTTTGCTTGCCTCTTTTTTTTTTTTTTTCCTTTTTTCCCCTTCACTCTGATGCAGGTCTGACTTCTGAGCTCCCACTTCCATCTCCTGGGGATAGTCTTGAAGTGCTGTGCTCTGCTGTGCCACTAGATTGTTGAAGGCTGAAGTGGTTTTTTCCTTGCCTGCAGGAAATGTGCTCTGAGTGGCCTCTCCAGGACCTGCAAGCACCGCATCATGCTGGGGGATTCTGGGAGTTACTACTACATTTCACCATCCTGCAGGGCCAGGGTGAGTCCTTCACCTTCCCAGGTTGCCTCTGCACTCCAAAACTGTTTCAAGCCCTGAGGTGGGAGTCCTGGGGATCAGCACTCAAACTGACAACGACCCGTAGGACTTGAGTTTGTTCATGAGCTTGAGCCTAGCTCTTGGCCCATGACTAGGGTGCAGGTCCCCAGCCCTGCCTTAGGCCCAAGTGCTCTGCCTTATATTCCTTCAGGCAACCTGTCTTCAGTATGCTTGTTATCTGTGCCTTGCTTCAGGGCTTTGATTGGTTTGCTTTATTATTATTTTTTTAATTCTCCTGTGCAAATGACAGTGATTTTCTGCTCTTTAAATGCTGGCTCTGGTTACAGTTCCAGTACACACCAGTGACTCAGATGGGTATGAGAACAAGGTGCCCTTTCTTTTGAGGGAAGGGAGAAGGTGAATGATTTGCCAATGTTGCTGCTGGGGCTTCAATTCAGTGGAGCTGTTTAGAAGTTTATTTTATCCCCAGCTGTGTATTAGAAAAGCTGGTCCTGCAACATGGTTGAGACACAAAGTTGGGTTTGTGTGTTTGTCACTTGCACCAAAGTACCCCCAGTGTGTCACGAGCAGCCTTACCTCCCTGCACCTACGCTTTCTGCCCAGGCTATTATCATAGAATCATAGAATGGCATGGGTTGGAAGGGACCCCAAGGATCATAAAGCTCCAACCTCCCTGCCACAGGCAGGGCCACCAACCTCAGGCCTGGATCTACACAAGGTTGCCCAGGGCCCCATCCAACCTGGCCTTCAACACTTCCAGGGATGGGGCATCCACCACCTCTCTGGGCAGCTATTAACTCCAAAGGTTTTCATTCAGTCAGAGAACAGTGCTTTGTCAAAGAAGATCGTGGACTTTGCTGCCACATCAAGTAGTGATTACTTAGGTCTCAAAAAAGTGGTAGATTGGACATCTTCCACAGTGCCTCTCATGGATAGTGTGGTATTTTGGAATGGGATTGCAGATCCCCAGGATTTTGAGTCTTCTATTTAAACCAGCTTGCTTTCCTATCTCTTTCTGTCTCTTGGTCTGTGTGCTGAACAATAAGAGCTCTCCAGCTGGGTGCTGCATGAACTTCTTGGCAGGCCAAGCAGTTCTGTAGCTGACTACTTTTTTTCTCTTCTCTCCCTCAGATCACAGCAGTGTGCAACTTCTTCACATACATTCGCTATATCCAGCAGGGCTTGGTGAGGCAGGATGGTAAGAGTGGCTGCGGTGGGGATGCCTTCTGTGGGTCACTGGGACAGGAATGGGGCCTGCTTGGGTTAGCCTGAATTCCCTGTGTCTTTGCATGGGAAGAATGGATGAATCTTTTCCTTGCTTATCAGCTTGTTGAGAGCTTTGCCCTTGGGTGGAGCTGGTGAGGGGTGACCTGATGGGTCTGTCCTGCTGTACCCTGTAGCAATGTCTGCTCTGGGGATGAGCCTGCCGGAGCTGCACTCTCAGTGCATGACTCCCAGCACAGCAAAATGCAAGGTGGTGTCCAGCTGTGCCTTGCTTACTGACTTTTGGTCTTTTTTTTCTTTTATTTCCTTTTTCTCCCCCTCTCCTGTTTCACCTTGCAGTGGAACTAATGTACTGGGAGGTCATGCGGCTCCGGAGAGAGATGTCTCTGGCTAAACTGGGCTTTTATCCCAGTGACATGTAAGCAGATGCCTGACCACGGAAGGAAACTGCTCCTGTGTGGGTGCCTGTGAGATGTAGTCTGCTGAAGAAATGAGTGCAGTGCCTCTCCTGCAGTGGGCCTTGCTGTGTCCCCACGTGAAGCTGAGGAAGGAGCAAGAAGCACAAGTTCCACCTTCAGCTGTCGCACTTCTCCAGCTGTGACTGGAACACAGCTGCCAAGCTACCCCCTCAGAGCTGGGCTGGCCCTGGCTGCTCTGGGGTGGCCATCTATGGACTGTCCTCCATGGAGTCTCCTATATGCAGTGTATATCCATTACTTGTTTTTAAACTCTTGTTTTTATAGTCAGTCTGCTTTGGTGTAGTCTGAGGCCGACCCTGTGCAAGGCAGGAGTCCTGGACCTTCTTTGTAAGCACGTCTTTGAGGACAGATGCTGGCTGTCTGTCCATCTGTTCCATTCATTGGAATGGAGGGTGCTGTACCCAGCCGTGAACCTGGGTCCTGCTTACTCCCCTGATGGCTCTGTAAATGCCAGCAGCACACAATAATCTTACGGAGAGCCATGAGCAGCCTGTTTCCAAGAACTTCCTCCTAAAGGAGCCTGCAAGACAAGCTTTCTGCCAGCTGAGTCACAAAGAGGGATTTGTTTATGATTTGGCACTGGGGAATGGCCGGAGCAGAGGCCAGAGCTGTGCACCTGGGGCCTTGGGCAGAAGAAAGTGGGCAGGGAAATAACATAACTCACAGCTGCAGGGTGTTTTCTCCTAATTCAGAGAATCTCCTGTGGTTGTCACAGATAGATACAGACCTTGGTGTGTGGTTCCCTGTGACAGTATTTAGTGCAGAAGTCCACCATGGTGCTCTTGGATACAAACCTCACTCCCAGACAGATGCCTTTGCGCTGTTCCTGCTCTCAGGGTGGCTTTGGGTGGTGCTTGCCCCACTGTTTAGATAGAAGCCATGGTCCTGGGCTGGGTTCTTATTGTCTCCAGGAGGAGCATGCTCAGCCTGGGTACACTCCAGATACCCCTGGATTTCCTCTCCAGTATTGCATCAGACCTAGAGATCCATGTCCACTGGGAAACCCACCTTCTTCTGGGCTGCCATCCCTAGTGGTATCTGAGACCTCTGTGTATGCACAAGGGATGTGGTTACAGTTCCTGTATGCCTTAGGTGTGCTGGGAAGGCTGTCACTTGTCAAGTGGAGGTGCTCTGCAGTGCAAGCTCAGGCCCAGGTTTGCACAGAATGGCATTAAAGCCATGGCAGTCTTTTGCAGCCAGTTTAACCCTTTTTCCCAGTCACTGTGGATTCAGCACAGTGACCACCCACCCTGGGGGCTTCATCTCATGTGGTCTGGCTTGTCACCCTGTCCCTCTGCCATCATTGTAACCCTCATCTTAAGCTGGTGCCCAGAACTGGATCACTATCCTTAACTCCCAAGTTTCATCCTCTCCTGGGAGATGTTATAGTAGGACCTCTGTCTTCAGTGGAAGAAAATTAACTGAGCTGCTGTTGCTTTCTCCAGGAGAGGGAGGACTAGCCAGGTATAAGACAAAAGTTTTTGGTTTGTACCTTAATACAAGGACAGCTTCACAGCAGATCAGAGAACCCTTTGTGGAAGTCCCCTGTGAGCACAGGCTTTCCTGTCCCTGAGCACACTGGCAGTAGTTGCTCCTCAGGGGACTCCTTTCCTCACAGCTATACTGCCTTAAGGTATTGTTTGCCAAGGGTTAGTAGCTATGTGAAACCTGAGTCCTCCTCTCCAGAGCCTGGAGAACGTGTTCCTGACAATACCTACAAGCTTTGAATTCACCTCCTTCAACTTGGGAAGGGCTGATCTGTTGAGTCCAAGTTGTTAACTCCCCTCTCCCCCCCCCCCCCCCCCCCCCCAGCGGAGTGCCCAAACTCATGCTGCTCAGCTTAGCTACAAGAGTGTGTACCTCTGCTACTCTTTGCCAAAGGAATATGTTTCAAATGTGGAGTAGGAACTTAGAAAACATACTTGGTCAGGAGTCAGTCTGGGTCTTGAGCTAGTGATATGTCTGCATCTCTTGGTGGTGTCTGCAGATTTTTTGATACCAACTTTTCTAGAGGAGAAAACAAAATGTCTTTTCCCAGCTGCAGGTTTCAGCTCAGGTAAATTCTGTCCTTGGCAATGTCTCCTTGTATCTGTTACTCCTCAGCTTTTGATCTCTTAGTGTCACCAGCTGCTACGTTGCTTAACAGATGTGGCTGCATTGCAGTGCTGGGAATGAGGTGATCTCTCTGTGTAGGAGATGGGTTGGTTTGTGGGGGTTCTCTCTCCCCCAGTGTCACTTTGTAAAGCACTTTGGAGATGAAAGGAGTTGGGGAAATGCATTGTATAAGCTTGTCTTACATAGAGAACAAAGCAGAGAACAATGTGTAATTGAGTATCAGTCACTCCATTAACGGCGGGATGGTTGCACCCTGCTCTTTAATAATGGAAAATAAACGTTTGCTATTAACCTCTGCGAAGGTGTGGAGCTGTTCTAGGGTTGGGTCAAGTGGGGGGGTGCACAGTAGTAGCCAAGAGGAAAACGTACATGGTGTTGGCTGGCATTGTGCTCTGTGCTTCTCTTGCTGCTCTGTGTCCTCAGGGCCCTGGGGCTTCATGTTCTGCTTCTTGATCTGCCCCCATTGCAGCTGGCTGCTCTCTGGGCACTAAGCCACAGCTGTCACACAGGTTTTTCTTGTGATGAAGGTCTGTGTGGCTCTTGCTGAGTGATGCTTCTTCCTGCTCGCTTCTGGTCTCCTTCAGTTTACTGCCTTGAAGCGTTGCATGGGACATGCTGGTTGTCCAAAGGCAGGGCAATTCAAGGATCCTTCCTTTTCCCTTGCAGGGCTGAGCAATCTCCTGCTTTTCCTGTTGGCAGGTGGAGGCAGAACTCTAGTGGGAACCTTTCCAAATCTGCCATTGCCAATGGGTCCTTTGTGTAGAGTGAGTTTCTTTTTTGTGGAGACGTCTGAGTCATGGAGCCTTCTTTGGCAGGTGTCTTGTTGGCTGCATGGGGGCCTGGTGCTTTGGATGCAAAGGCAGGAGCTGGCAAGTATGAGTCTAGCAGTGCTGGGTGCTCAACTTGCTCCTGCTCCTCAGGTAGCTCCCCCTGCTTTTAGCTGCAGCTCGATTTGAAAAAAGAACGCCATCTCATATTGAAAGGGAGACCCAGCTCCTGTAGGCCCCTTCTTGAACTTTACTGAAGGAGAAGGGGGACTCTGGCTGGGTTCCCCTGGCCTCAGTCCATGCCCAGCTCTGTGCCAGAGCAGAGGCAAACAAGGGAGTGATGGCAGCTGGTTGTGGGTACGGTGTGTGCCTGCCCTGCTGTGGCAGCAGCTCTCCGATTCTTCCAGGTGGGAAATGGGGTCAGTCTGGCTTCACTTGCTGTTTTTCTCTCCTCCACGAGCTCTTCCAACATAAGGCCTTTCCCACAGGGTTTCAGCTTTTCCTCAGCTGCCCCAGCATGGATCCCTTCCATGGGGTACTGACTTCTAGGACCTGACTGCTCCATTCTGGTTCCCCACGGAGTCACAAGTCCCCACAGCAAACCTGCTGGGTTGGTGTCTCTACAGGCTGCAGGTCCTGCTACCAGGATGCTGCTTCCCACAGAGTCACAGCATCCTTCAGGTGTCTCCATCTGCTCCAGTGTGGGGCCCTCCATGGGCTGTAGATGAGATCCCTGCTCCCTGTTCTCATCCATGGGCTGCAGGGGAACAACCTGCTCCACCATGGTCTTCTGCATGTCTCTTCTCCCTGGGGCTGCAGGGTAATGATGCAGATGGTGCAGGAACCTACAAGGGGAGGGTGGATGCTGGACCTTGTCCTTACTAACAAGGATGGGCTTGTTAGGGAGGTGAAGGTCGGGGGCAGCTTAGGACAAAGTGACCACGAAATGATAGAGTTCAAAATCTTGGGTGGAAGAAGCAAGCCAAAAAGCAGGATAGCTACCCTGAATTTTGGAAGAGCTAACTTTGCTCTCCTCCACAACCTATTAGGAGCTATCCCGTGGGCTATGCTGTTAGAAGGAAAGTGGGCCTGTGAGGGCTGGGTAACATTTAAACAGCACTTCTTCTAAGCACAGGACAGGTGCATCCCTTTGAGTAAGAAATTGGGAAAGAGAGGCAGAAGACCTGCATGGATGAGCAGGGAGCTCATGAGTAAACTCAAAGGGAAGCAAAAGGTTTATGAACTGTGGAAACAGGGTCTGAGCACCCAGGAAGAATATAGGGATGTTGTCAGGGCCTGTAGGGATGTGACTAGGAAGGCTAAAGCCAACCTGGAAATGAAGCTGGCAAGGGACATAAAGGGCAATAAAAGAGTTTTTTCAGGTATGTGACTAGTAAGAGGATGACCAGGGATAATGTAGGCCCCTTGTTGAATAAGGTGGGTGTCCTGGTAACGGGGGATGATGAGAAGGTGGAGATACTAAATGCCTTCTTTGCCTTGGTCTTCACTCCAAAGGCCCCTTGGGACCCACAGATCCTGGATGAAAGTAGGAGTGTTTGGGGAATGAAGAGCTTCCCTCTAGTTGAGGTAGGGGAGGTCCAGGAGCAGCTCAAAGGGATTAATGCACACAAATCCATGGGCCTGGATGGGATGCATCCACGTGTGCTGAGGGAGCTGGTGGAGGTGATTGTGGAGCCGCTCTCTATTATCTTCGACAGGTCTTGGAGAACAGAAGTGCCTGAGGATTGGAGGATAGCCAATGTCACTCCAGTCTTTAAAAAGGGCAAGAAGGGGGATCCTAGCAACTATAGGCCAGTCAGCCTCACTTCTGTCCCTGGAAAGGTGATGGAACAGCTTGTTCTGGAGGCCATCTCCAAGCAACTGGAAGAGAAGAAGGTCATGAGGAGTAGTCAGCATGGATTCACCAAGGGAAGATCGTGCTCGACCAATCTCATAGCCTTCTATGATCTCATCACCAGCTGGGTAGATGGAGGGAGAGCAGTGGTTGTCATCTACCTTGACTTCAGCAAGGCTTTTGATACTGTCTCCCATGACATCCTGATAGAAAAGCTGAGAAAACTTGGGATAGATGAGTGGACAGTGGGGTGGGTCGAGAACTGGCTGTCGGACCGAGCTCAGAGGGTTGTGATTTGAGGAGCAGAGTCGGGCTGGAGGCCTGTGACTAGCGGTGTTCCCCCGGGCTCAGTGTTGGGGTGTTGGATCTAGTCCTGTTTAATATCTTCATTGACGACCCTGATGAGGGAATAGTATCCACCCTCAGCAAGTACACTGACGATACAAAGCTGGGAGGAGTGGCTGACACGCAGGAACACTGCGCTGCCATCCAGCGAGACCTGGACAGGCTGGAGAGCTGGGCAGGGAGAAACCAGATGAAATTCAACAAAAGCAAGTGTAAAGTCTTGCACCTGGGGAGGAACAACCACATGTATCAGTACAGGCTGGGGGATGACCTGCTGGAGAAGAGCTCTGTGGAGGAGGACCTGGGGGTCCTGGTTGACAATAGGTTTGCTATGAGTCAACAGTGTGCCCTGGTAGCTAAGAGAGCCAATGGGATCCTGGGGTGCATCAGGAGGAGTGTGGCCAGCAGGTCAAAGGAGGTGATCCTCCTCCTCTACTCTGCCCAGGTCAGGCCCCACCTGGAGTATTGTGTCCAGTTCTGGGCTCCCTGGTATAAAAAAGACAGGGATCTCCTGGAGAGAGTCCAGAGGAAGGCTACGAAGATGATGAAGGGCCTGGAACATCTATGCTATGAGGAAAGGCTGGGAGAGCTGGGGCTGTTCAGCCTGGAGAAAAGAAGACTGAGGGGGGACCTAATCAATGTTTATAAATGCCTCAAGTATGGGATGCAGGGGGAATCATCCAGCCCCTTTTCAGTGGTCTGTGGGGACAGGACAAGGGGCAATGGCTGCAAATTGGAGCACAGGAAGTTCCGCACCAACATGCAGAGGAACTTTTTCCCAGTGAGGGTGACAGAGCGCTGGAATAGGCTGCCCAGGGAGGTGGTGGAGTCTCCTTCTCTGGAGATATTCAAGACTCGTCTGGACGCCTATCTGTGCAGTATGAGCTAGGGAGCCTGCTTTGGCAGGGGGGTTGGACCTGATGATCTCTCGAGGTTCCTTCCAACCCCTACAACTCTGTGATTCTGTAATCTTTCTCTCCAGCACCTGGAGTGCTGCATCCCCCCACTTCTTCATTGACTTTCGTGCCTGAACAGTTCCTCACATCTCACTTCCTTCTCTGGGGGCATAAAGCATCTGCTTGTGGGGTTTTTTTCCTTACTGTAATTTCCAGAGGCACTGTGACCATTGTTGATGGGCTTGGCCTTGGTCAGTGATGGGTCCAGCCTTAGGCCTAAGGGAAGCTTCTAGCTGCTTCTAGCAAGAACCCTCCTCCGCCAGAACCCTGCCACACGCAACCACACCACCGTTCCCATGTAAATTCCTGCCTTCCTCTGCTGGGATGAGCCACCCTTTGCCCCTGCTCTTGGATTTCCCCATGCAGGTTGGAGAGGGTCTATAACATTTCCCATCTGGATTTGCACTTGTTGGCATTTGTCATGGTGAGAAGGAGGGAAGAAGGGTGCAGGAGGCAGCTTGGTTCTGTGAGTCCCCAGAGGACAGGGCTCCCACCTCTGGGATGTGGAGAACTGAGACAGAGCAGCAGTGTGTACCCATAGGTCCTGTACTCCTTCTAAAATGCTGTTACTGTATTTCAAACAGTGTCACTGTTTCATAGGGCAAGTCATCAGGGCACAGAGAGGGAAAACAAGTGGCTGTTGTGCTTGATGGTGGTGTCTGCCTGTCCTGCTTGTGCCCTCGCTGCCAGTGCGGGAGTAGAGCAGGGATGTGAGCAGTGGGGAGCTGCCTGGAGACCAAATTCTCCTGGAGAGGTGGGGGCTTCAGGGAGATGGCAGGCAGCCACCAGAAGATCATAGAATCATAGCATGGTCTGGGTTGGAGGGGACCTCAAGGATCACAGAGCTCCAACCCCCCCTGCCACCAACCTCCAGGCATGATCTAGACAAAGTTGCCCAGGGCCCCATGCAACCTGGCCTTGAACACCTCCAGGGATGGGGCACCCATCACCTCTATGGGCAGCCCATTCCAGCCCCTCACCACTCTCTCTGTAAAGAACTTCCCTCTAATATCTCATCTCGCCCTTCCCTCCTTCAGCTTCACTCCATCCCCCTTGTCCTGCCAGTGTCTGCCCTTTGAACAAGCTGATTCCCCTCCTGTTTCTCTGCTCCCTTCAGGTATTGGGAGGCTGCAATGAGGTTCCCCAGCAGCCTTCTCTTCTCCAGGCTGAACAAGCCCAGCTCCCTCAGTCTCTCTCCATAGGGGAGATGCTCCAGTCCTCTGATCATCTTCCTGGTCCCCTCTGAACCCTGTCCAACAGTCCCACATCTTTCTTGTATTGGAGCATCCAGATCTGGACACAGAACTCCAGATGGGGCCTCCTGAGGGCAGAGCAGAGAGGGACAATCCCCTCCCTGTCCCTGCTGGCCACCCCTCTGCTGCTGAAGCATTTGATGGAGATACGATGGAGCATTTAGAAGGGCTGCCCAGACTCAAAGCTACACAAAGCCCACTGGACCCGGAGTGGGCTGTTCCCTGTGCTCCTCAGCTCCTGAGCTTCCCTGCGTCAAACTGTTAAACGTTGGATTGGAAGCTGTCTCCAGAGCGGGGTATCAATCTTGGTTTTCTAGGTACTACAGCATCTGCATTAAAAACTAATTCACGAATCTTCGGGGTTTTTGCAAGGGCATCTTTCCTCCCACCACCCCCCAAATTCGGTACCCCCGCAGCACGGTCCGGCAGCCACAAGAGGGCACAGGAGACCAGAGCTGTCCTCTCCCCTCTGCCCTGCGAGAACGGGGCATCCCCAGGGCTCCTCCGTCTCTTCTGCTCCTGCCTCTGCCAGCATCACACCCACCGACCTGCCTTCTGTAGCCCCTTCTCAGGCGTGATTCTGCAGCCTTCCACCGCTGGGGGCTGGTGTTTGGTGGGTGCTGTTCTCCGGCTACTGGAGAGCAAGTGTGTGGCGTGGAAAGGAAAGGAAGGAATTCTGTTTCTTTAAAGGATCCTTGGTTAAGCCTGTGGGACGTGTCAAAACACCGAGGGTGGTGGGGTGAGAGACTGAGAGCTTTACTGTGCCTGGGCTTTTAGGCATTACATCCTTACTAGAATCAAAACGGATTACTGTTCAGGAGCTACCCCAGGGTGGGGGCTGAACCTCAAGCTCGGCTCCCAAGTTTCTATGGTCTGAGGAGACATCAGCCCTGTCCTTATCCCCAGGTGCCCACCTCTCCTGCCACAGCCTTCCCTGCTGCTTTCCCTCTCAGAGACAAACCAGAGACCAGTTGCCAGACCATCTCCATATATTTTGAACTGTCTCTGGGTTCTTTTGTATGGCAGACATTTCTTCTTGCGCCCATTTGCACTGCAGCATAGGGCCGGTTAGCCCATCCTGGGCCAAAAAAGAGCTCCAGATGGGTGGTAGTTCTAATGTCTGCCTTTGTAGATGTGTTTGACCTACTTGAAGGAGGTTGAGTGAAATCATTGGAGAGGACTTTGGTTTTCTTCCTCTCTCCCTCCTAAATCCTTTCCCCTCCATAAAGCGTAAAGGTAGGTTTATCTTGTATCTGGAGCTCTGTGTCCATACATCAGCCTTTGCGCAATCCCCTTTGTTTTCTTGTGCTCTGAAGCAGAAAAGCACATGTGTGTGACATCAATCTCTTCTTGGAGTTCACAAGGGTGAGGTCAAGTGGGACCTGACTATGTTTTTGCCCTGGAGATTGCAGGATCAGAGAAGGGTGTGCTGTGAGGGACTGAGATCCTTAGTTGTCCCTGCGACAATCACACAGAGGCCTGGCCAGCTCAAGTAAGGATGTTTGTGGTAGTACTATAGAGGTATAGATGCACCAGGGCAAATATACGTGTAGCTTGATAATATATTCATTGTGCTACCAGCATCTTCAGCAGCAGCCTCTGATGTTTGGTCGTATTTTCAGTAACCAAGGTTGCAGGATGTGAGGCATTTCAGTGTGACACCAAAACACGAATAGTCTGGCAGTTACAGCAAAAGGAACCAGAGACTTTCTTGTGCTGGTTTTTACTTGGTTCTGGGTTGTTTTTTTTTCCTGCACTAGTTCCAATGTAGGTTATCTTGGGTGGTATCAGTTCAACCATCTGTCTTGGAGCTTTTTTTACCCATCTGTCAGACTTGGAGATGAACAGTTTCTACCTGGAGGTAGCTATTTGGGGCACACCATTTAGGACAGCTTCTAGAAGGGCACTAGTAGGAGTGAAAAGGTGGGTATATACATTTGGGATATTTGGTCTACTTCTATATGGGGCTCTGATCATTTGTACGTGTATTCCTCACTGGGAGGGAAAAGGGGCTACAGGTCCGGAGTGACCTGGACTGCAAAAGAGCTTGAGTTTGAGGCAGGAAAGGGATATTTTACATCTCCTATGGATGTTAGTGTGCTGTGCGATTAGGTTCTTTTAGGGATGTTAATATGTGCTTAAATGCAGGATCTAGGAGACAGAGTAGCAAGAAGACAGAAACCAGGATACCAGACCTAGGGATTTGGTTGCTCGTGGCAGTTCCCTGGGTCCACTGGTCCTGTCCTTTACCCTGCCTTTAAAGTTACCCGAGGTTTGCACAGGGCTGTAAACCAGGTTGTCTTTGTGCACTCGGTCAGACTGTCTCCATATGCACAGAGAGATGTATGTTTCCAGGAGCCAATACGTGAAAGGGCTTTTTGTTTGTTCAGGTGCAGACGAGGACACGGTAAGTAGATGACCTCAAAGAAGTCAGCTATTTCAAAGCTTTCACGATGGCTAGCAGTGCTCCTTTAAGATAAATGTTTCAAAACAGGGAGGATTGCTGCAGAATGGGCAGTACTCTATCAGCCGTGAGGGGAATTCCAGTTGCTTCAGAATTTCAGGGAACATTGCCCTGCTAGGAAGCAATCAGTGTCCTGGCACAACTCTAAATGTGCACGTGGCACTGAGGGCTGGAGCTGATCAGCTCTGCCAAGGCAACATGTTCCTTATAGGAGCAGTCCCAGTGGTGCCACTGGTGCTGGAAGCCAAGGGGTCACTTTGGCTGTTTATCGAGTCAATATGTCAATGTTTGTGTGAGGGTTATTAGGCTGAGCTGAGCGGAGACGACACGTTGACTTAGCCCAATCTGCTACTTTAGCTGGACTTTGTATGGCTTTACATAACTTTGGCAGGATGGACGGAAGCCAGTTCCCAGTGGGGTAATTCCTGTTTGCAAGGGATGAGTTGGAGGTAGTGAGATTCCTTCTAGCCCTGCTTGCTCTGTGGCTGTGATGATACCCTTCAAATTTTGGTCATCAGTGAGATGCTGTAGTTACACGCCTGTTGCTGGGGGCTTGGTCAAGCCTAAATTTAGATGAGACATTAGGAAGAAGCTCTTCACACTGAGGGTGGTGAGACACTGGAAGAGGTTGTCTAGAGAGCTGGTGGAGGCCCCATCCCTGGAGACATTCAAGATCAGACTTGAGTAATCTGATCTAAAGGTGCCCCTGCTCACTGCAGGGGTTTGGGTTAGATGGCCTTTAAAGGCCCCTGCCAACCTAACGCATCCTATGATTCTGAGTGTGTCACTATCTGCTTTTTGGTTGAGGTCAAGTGAACAGCGTTCAGAGGACAGCAAGGTCCCTTACAGAAGGGCTGATGCCACAGGGAGCTGCAGTAAAGTGGTTGCAAAGCCTGTGCACCACAGAGCTTGGCTAAACAGCAAAGGATCTTCAGCATCTTTTTCACAAAAGGTGTCCAAAGAGACCAACCCCTTCTTACTTCTCAAGTAATGGTACATCCCATGGGTTTTTCTGTCACAGGGGATCTGGGCACAGTGTGGCAGAAGACACTGAGGTGAAGGACAAGGAAAGCTTTAAATAGGATATTTAGTAGGAAGTATCAAGAGACAAGTCAGGGAATGCTAAAGGAGATGAAAATAGAGAGAAGCACAAGGACTGCTGACTTGCAGAGGGCAATAATTTCAAGTCAGAGTGATTAATCTGGAGTTGCTCATAGGACCAGGTAGGAGGAGAAACTGGCTTGAGCTGAGAAAGCAGCAGTATCTCCTGTAGATTCAGAAACCAATTTTTCAGGCTTTATCAGGCATCTGTAAGCAAGGATTAATCTATTTTTTTAATACAGGTTTTCCAGACTAATTCTAATGGTATAATCATCAGTCTAATTACAATGCTAAGCATGTTCTTCTGACCTCACCTGCCACTTTGTCCACTTACGGGCAGTGACTCTCCAAATCACTTGGAGATCTCTTCGCCAGAGCTGCTATGCTTTCCTCATTTGGGATGATGTTTGGCACAGAAGGGACCTGAAACAATTTCCACAGCTGCTATATGGACTTCTGGTAGAAGGGCAGTGAAATGGCGGAGACAAACACTGACATGAGACCCGTGGGGACTCCCAGTGAAGTAGGTCGATTTGGACTGCACCCAAGACGGTCCAGCATTCTTTGTAGCTGGCCACATGCACATGGGCTCTGGATTGGTGCCAGTCACTAGAAAAATAAGAGGAAAATCACACAAGAAAACGTACAGTACATTTCCTACATTTTATGTAAAAACGGGTCACAAAGGAGAGCGGAGCTGAGCGTAAGATAATTGAATTAAGCAAATCAGACAAGTAGACCAACCACACCCGTGTCAATTAGGACGTGTGCAATCACAAGCAATTACTGTGATGAATCTTCTCATTGGCATATAGGATTTCAGTGCATGGCTAATAATGTGCCAAGAACAATGCTTCAGGTAAGGGTGGTGCTTCTTATGCGAGGATCCTTCACATTGATCTTCTTCCTACTTGTTTCCTGAGAGTCTTGACTTTCTGCTGAGCTTCCCTTGGCTGCTTTGGATTGACCTGAGTAGCTTTTGCTTGAGATTCAAGCCTTGGTTGTTAGCAGTGCGTGAAAGAGCTGTTACAAAACCTCAGGGTGTTTCAGAAAACGGTCCTCCTTTGCACCAGTGGAGCTCATATGTGCAACCAAGCAACCTTGACCAGGGGTTAGATAGCACCTTTATTTACAAAATGCAGCTTGCTGACTTGGATGGAGTCCCCAAGTATAGGTACAGCCTAAGAATAACGTCTTTGTCTCAGGTTGAGCACTGCATGTAGTTGTAGGACAATGTCATGTGGACTGGATGCTCTTATCTTTCAGTCACTATTAACTCCAGGCAAAAAAATACCTACCACTCCCCCAAAATTGCATTTCTTGGTCAGAATTAGCTAGACAAAGGGAGTTACTGTGAGACAGCTCTTCTTAAACAAAATTTGGCTTTCCACCAAACATCTGGAACCAGGCATGCGTGCTGTGGAACTCTGCAGCTGGCTGCTGAGCAGTTTGTCTCCCTAGGCTGCTAGGAAAGGCATTTCGATAGAGAGAAAAACTGTGATCCAGAACTTGGTCAGCAACTAGAGAAGGCTTTGAATCCTAGTGCTTGCTTGCCAAGGAGTCCATCTTCTTGCTGAGGCTAGAAAAATCTTTGACCGAAGGTAAAAAACTGGAACATATCCATTGTATGGTTCAATTTTATATAGCTGTCAACACATAGCACTTGCTACCATGAAAGCAAATTTATCATCAATAATCCATAGTCCATAATAATCAAATTTGCACCTTGATATTTCAGGAAACAGCCTGAACTTTCCATGGACATCATGAGTTGTCCTGAATATAGAATAGGATCCCAAATATGAGGAGTTTTCTGCATTTCATCTTGCTGGTCCGAGGTGAGTGGTAGTGGGTTTTGCTGGAAGGGATTTCAGCAGTTGTTCCCATTTCCAGTAGTGCCTGGAAATGGTGGTGTTTCCAAAAACACACATTTTCAATAGAAAGTGACTTTATTTTTAACCAACCAACGTAGCTGGGGATCATGGAGGATCTTAACATCTTCCTGAAGAAAAGTAATGACATCTGGATTCGGACCTTAGTATGCTTGAATGGCAGATTTCCAGAATGTTGGAAGCCTTGTGCTTGTTTCTTACTGCTGCTGTGCTATGCACAGGAAAACTGTATTCAAGAGATCCATCCCAGGGCAGTCTTAGGGTTGCCATGTGGGGATGATTCATCCCTGGCTTGCTTTTGAATTCTGGAGTTCCGTATTATTCCCTTAATGTTACAACGGAGTCAACAGCTCCTCCCAATTTGGTGTCACCTGCAAATTTACTTAAGATATCATCTAGTCCTGAGTCCAGGTCATTTATGAAAGTGTTATAAAGAACTGGCCCTGAAGTGGCTCTCTGAGGAACTCCACTAGTGACTGGCCACCAGTCTGATGTGTTTCCCCATTTACTATCACCCCCTGGGCCTGATCCTTTAGCCTGTCGCCCACTCCATGCATTATGGCTTTGGGCACTTTGTCCAGCAAGATACTGTGAGGCACACTATCAAAAAACCTTACTGAAACCCAAAAAAGTAACGTCAACTGATTTCCCTTGGTTAACCAGCTGGGTGACCTTGTCATAAAAGGAAATAATGATTGGAAAGACAAGAACTTCCTCTTCTGAACCTGTGTTGGCTGTGACCAATGACTGCATTGTCCTTTAGGTATTTTTCAATAACTCCCAGTATGAGTGATGAAAATTCTCCAAAATTTTACCAGGCTCTGAGGTGAGACTGACAGGCCTGTAATTGCCAGGATCTCCTTTCTTACCCTTCTTGAAAACTGGGATAATCTTTGCCAGCTTCCAGTCAACCTCTCCAGATTCCCATGACCGTTTGAAAATTATTGAGAGGTCTTGCAATTACATCAGCCAGCTCCCTGAATACCCTGGGATGAATCCTATTGGGGTCCATGGACTTATATGGACCCAGATGGAGCAGAAAATCACCCACAAGTTCAGGGTTCATTAGGAATTTATCATTACCCCCATCATAGTCCTCCAACTCAGGGCATGTGGAGTCCCAGAGCCTATCAACTGTGTTGAAGACAGAGGCAAAGAAGGTGTTAAATGTCTCTGCTTTGTCTACGTCCCTGTCAGTAAGGTGACCATTCTCATCGAGTAGCAGAACAATGATCTCTCTTGTGCTTCTCTTACTCTTAATGCATTTGAAAAAACCCTTTATATTGTTTGCCATAGTATTGGCCAGCCTCAGCTCTAAGTGAGCTTTGGCTACATGAATTTTCTCCCTAAAGAGGTGGACAGCGTCCCTGTAACCCTCCCATGTTGCCTGACCTTGCTTCCACTGGCCATACACTTTCTTTTTCCACCTAAGCTCTAGAAGGTCCCTGTTCAGCCAAGCCAGGCTCCTGCCCTGCCTGCTTCATTTCTGATGTGGATTTGCTTGTTCTTGTGATTTTAGAAGGCAGTACTGGATGGATGGACCCCAATGCCTTCAAAAGAAGTTTCACAGGGGACCTTACTAGTTCCCTGGGCAGTCCAAAATCTGCTCTCCCCATACCCAGTGTTGATGTTTTGAAGCAGTTTTCCTCCTCTCACCAAAGATTTTAAATTCCACTACTTCATGGTCACTGTGGCCAAGATGGCCACCTACCACCACTTCCCCCATGAATCCTCCTCTGTTTATGAGCAAGAGACTTAGGAGGGCACCTTTCCTCATCAGCTCACTTAATACATGAACAAAAAAGTTATCTTCCAGTTGCTTTGGAATCTCTTGGACCTGTTTGTATTAGCTGTGTGGTGTTCCCAGTTAACATTATTCTTTTAAAAACGATTTTAATGTTATTTTTAATCTATTTTTTAGGCCATTAAGTAGCTTAAAATAGAGTTGGAATTGATAAACTCAATGCTAGGCATATGAGTATTTAACATAAGAATATTAGGCGTATTTCATGTTGATTTTATACCTTAGATTCCTTACCATTTGAATGCTAATTTCAATGGAGGGAATTGAAAAGGTTCTAATTTCAATTAGCCCATTGAAAGTTTAGTCTGTTACAACTTACTGATACTTCAAGTGAGATAAATTTTAAAAAAATTAAGATATCCCAGCCACTACTGGGTTCACAGGGCCAGTATGGTTTCCCAAGTTCCCAGCTGGAGGATAAACTGAACTTTGGATAAGGTGAGCTTAATCATGTGGAAGATAAAACTTGGTAAACTGGCCAGCTTGATGCATTTTGACTAATGCTTGTGGATTCCCAGCAGAGGAACAAGCCCTGGGTAAAAGTAGAGAGGGTTTTAGCATAGCTGTGCGATGTGACTGGAGTGTGGGCATCTTCATCCAGAATGGGAACTCAGAATGCTCAGGTCCGTGTTCCCTTTCAAGCTGTGTTGCCTTAGGATGCTCAGAGGTTCTGGGAATGGTTGTACTCCCAGGGAAGAAGGACAGATGATATATCAATTTGTAACAGTTTATTTTTTGTGTAAGAGCTTCCTGTGCTAGTAAAAGGGGGTTGGGTTTATTCTACGATCAAATAGAAGTCCTAATAATGGGGCAAGGTAGGGTCATTGCCTGAGTTCTATGACTTCTCATAGAGTGCTTTCTGTGCAGGATGAGTTTACCTATGAAGCAATGAATGTGTACTCTGGAAAACGGCAGTATTGATTTATGGTAACAGATAAACATAGACTGGCCTTCCCTGACCATAATTTTGTCTCCTGACCTAGGACAGCCTATGTGATTCCTACTGACAGCCTCTGCCCGTTGTGTGCTCCTCCATCTGCCAATACAGTTCAAATGGGTTTATTTGCCAGACCCAACAGTCTCCCAGTTGTGTTAAAGCTCCCGGTTTGACCTAAAGCCCATTGATGGTGTTGACCTAATGCCTACTGAAGCACTGGATCAAGTTGTTGGTCAGAATTGCTACTGCAAGCTGCTTACCATACCTTTGGATGAGCCATGAATGGGCAGAGAATTGAGGTCTAGTCAACTTGTAAGAATTTTATGCAAAAGTTTCCATGTAAATTTTGTTGCCAGCTGGTCTGGAGTTTGAATAGCTGGGCAGATCTTTTTACTGGAAGATCTCATTTTCTTTGGTGTTTATTTCCAAGATGAGGATAAGAAGCACCAGCATTCCTGGGCAATGGGAAGGCTGCCAAAGAAATCTCTCTGTCGTCAATGCTATAAAAGTAATTTCACTCATTTCACCCTAGGATGTAGAAAATCACCATCTGTAACAGTTCTTCTATAAAAAAAACACCATTAGGAAAACATGGGAAGCTGTAATGAGAAAAATCTGATCCCAAATCCTTTTCTAGAGTTTGCTACCCTAGTGTTTATAGGTCTTGGGCTGGGCTCTGATTTTGGACCATTAAGAACAGAAATTACAAGATGAAAGCTGAAATTCAGACTTGAATCATAGAATCACAGACTGGTCTGGGTTGGAAGGGACCCTGAGGATCCCTGAGTTCCAACCCCCTGCCACAGGCAGGGCCACCAACATCCAGGCCTGGATAAACACAAGGTTGCCCAGGGTCCCATCCAACCTGACCTTGAACACCCCCAGGGATGGGGCATCCACCCCCTCTCTGGGCAGCCAGTTCCAGCCCCTCACCACTCTCTCTCTAAAGAGCTCTCCATCCCCCTTGTCCTGCTAGTGTCTGCCCTTTTAAAAAGTTGATTCCCCTCCTGTTTTTATGTTCCCTTCAGGTACTGGAATCATCCTTTATGCTCACCCTACCCTGATCCTCTATGAATTCTGAATTTGAACATATGTTCTTGATCTCAGGGTCAGCCCTGGATGGTGACATTCATGCCTTAGAAATGTCCTAGCAGGTTTAACTGACTTTCCACACTACCTGTTAGTGCATTTGTGTTGCAGAACATGCTCCCTGAGGAAACAGATTCTTTGAGATTCTTCAGTGGCTCTGGCTGTGACTTGAAACAAAACCAGATAAAGCATTTTTATAGTCAACAAATAGTTACAATTTTATTGAGCAGTAGGATACACAAGGAAATAAAAAGTTCCTTTTGAGTTACTGAAATCCTTTTTTTTTAAGAGTAAAATAATCAGGAGCCGTCCTAGAAGGAATGTGGTTTTTGATGTATTAACAACCCCTAGAAAGCTTTTGAAATATTACGGCTTTGTTTCCTAACAAAGGCTTTCCTAGGAAAGAAGCTGGGGCTAGAACATGGCAGCTTGTTACAGAAAGAAAAGAATGTCCTTGCCCTCATGAAGATCCAGCCAGTGCAATCAGCCCCTGCAACAAGGAGTGCTGGCGCCTGGAGGCGCGTCCTGGTGAGGCTCTGCTGATGCTCTGAGCCTCCCAAGACCTGTTTCACTCAGTAGTTGTGATCTTGGGCTCCTCAAATTCATGCTGAAAGGAAAAGAATCTCAGTGCGAATCCCCTAATTCCCATCGTGCATCTGCCTGGAAACATGGGGCAAGATTTCATGTCCATTCATGAAACTCACAGAGCCCCATGTCTTTCAGTGGAGTTAATTTTGTATTGCTGAAGGTCTTGGCTGCAGCTTTAGCATACCTTAGCCAGGGAGCAGGAGGAGCATGCAGAGGACTGACATGCTGTTGAAGCGCACTGTGTGTGTCACCCCAGCTTACTACCAGCAGTCTGGTCGTGCTGCTAGCATATCTCCAGCATAAGCTGTTGTTGAGGCAGATACCAGCAATGAATGGGAGAGTACGGGGCATCTGACTCAAGTTGTTTTTTCTTCTCTCCCTATCTTCATGGAATTTTTTCTCTCCAACTCTGTCATGCATCCCTCCCAGACAGTTTGCTTCCCACGTTTCTCCTGTCTCTGTCTCCCTCCCAAAACATGTGCCCATCTCTCTCCTGCCCGGGCAATTCCCTTGCATTGCTGCACTTGCTGCAGTTGATGTCTTTCCTTGCCAACCATCTCCAACTATTCTAGGTCCTCCAGCTTCTACTCCAGTCCCCGCTAACAAAGGGACTGGAAAGGAAAGCTGGTCCTTTCCTGCCTTCTGTTTTATTATCTGCCCTGAAACAAACTCTGCTGTTTCCAACTCGTGGCCTCTCTCCCTTGCCAAGTGTTCTTTCAGCCAGTGATGTGGTTTAACTGGGTTAAATAAACCCTGGCAGGCTCCCAGCAGGTTTTCCAGATTATTTTTTGTGCATGTTTGTGTTTTATTACAACACAAATGAATGCCCTTTATCAGGAGAGAGAGAGAGAGAGCACACGGTTTCACCTCATTCTTTTCAGAGAAACTGGTTAGTTACAGCCAGAAAGATGGGCGAAACTGAGCTTCAACGCCTGTGTTTCAACCATTGTGTAACCTGATAGTTGTAATGGGATAGTTGCTGCCTGCAAAGGGATGGATGCTCATCTGTGATTGATGGCTGCATTTTGCCCAGCTTGGGAGTCAAAGCCAAGCAAGGTCACATTAACCTTATAACCACTTCAGTCTGCATTTTTGCTGAAACTTCTGGAACATCTCAAATTAATTTCACTGTGGTGCTACTTAAAATCATAACAAAGCAGATTGCTCTGGGCATCTGGGGCACTCTGTCAAGGATCTGTTTGATCTGCTCCAGTTAAAGGATGGAGAACTTACACATCAAGGTATGCACAAAACAGCTTGAATTTGAAGCTTAAGGGCTGGGTTGTTTTGGAGGGAGGGGAAGAAGGTATACGAGTTCAGGAGACCTTGCCTGAAAAAGTAACCAGGGTCTTACATTTTCACCAGAGAAACTTTTTTGCACCTATAATTTAAATGGATAAGAAAAACACACAGCCTGTTGGGAAGGATTGGTGACCTGCTCTTTGCAGAACAGACCTTTTTCTCTTGCAATATGATGCAAGAAGGATGCATGACGCTTGGACATTGGTTCTTACTAGAACATTGCACAGTTTTTATTTCTGGATTTGAGCAACTGAATATTCTTCATGAAAAGGGAATCTTTTTTGAGAATCTGAAAGAAGCAAGTAGCTGGGGGAGACAACATCAAGTTCCCCATCCCTCTCTCCCCACCCCTTTCTTCCCTTCAGTATCTTCTGCTAATGACTTGGTGGAAAAACTGCCCATTTGCCTAAGAGTGTGTCTTTTCTTCTGCAGATCATTGTGGCATGATTGGTCTCCTCAAATGTGTCAAGTTCTTTCAGCCATCATCAGAGTTGCTGCTGTCTCCTAGGCACTGCTAGGCCAGGCTTCTCTTGGCAGTGCTTTGGGTTTTTACCAGAAAAAACAGTTCTTCCAGTAGACTGGAAACCAAGCTGCTGAAGCAGGGCTGTTTACCTAGGCTGAGCTACCAGTTTCTGCAGTTTCCCTAGGTGTTAAAAAATGCTTTCCCAAGAAGAAAGGTAAGAGAGAAGAGGCAACAGTGCTGAGGAGGAAGAGGCAGTGGTATTGAGGAAACATTTGCTCTGGTATTGAGGAAACATTTGCTCTGGAAATAAGAACTGTAGGGATGAAAAAATATGAACTGTCAGAATAATAAGCTGAATATTTCAAAGATTGCACTGCTGTTGCTACTGTGTGCTTGTGGTCATTCTTGATGGAGCAAAGACAGTGAGATACATTCAAGGAGTCACAAAAAGATGCACGTATTAAGGCAGTCGTAAAAACGTTAGCCACAATCCCTGGCTAGTCCGTTACTACCTGTGTGGGAAATTATAGCATCCAGGAGGATGTTGTTATTTATGCTGTTAGAAATCAACTATAAAATTTACTCAAAATCTGTTGGAGATTCAGACAGCTTGAAGGCAGTTGTTTTTCATCTTACCCATTTGTAGTGCTGTTCAGGTATTGCCCAGATGGGCAAGAAGGCCAAAACAAGCCCTTCACAAACCTTACGTGTTACGAGCTAGCTTAGGTTGCAGTCCTGCCTAGGAATATCCAACCTCTAAGCAAACAATCTCATTTTATTCTTCAAAGAGGGGGATAGGAATTCACTTTTTTTACAAATTCCAGTGGCTGGCTGCAGTCCTAGAGTTGTCTGTTCACATAGAACGTTGCTGATTTTGTGGGGCTCTGCGAGCTTTCAAGGATTTAATAGAGAGGATCCAGTTTCAGAGTTGAGCAAAGTAAGGAGTCTTGGAAAGTCCTGTCCTGATAACTGGAATATCCCTATTGAGCGTTTCGAGTGAGCAATGAGACAGCTTTAGGAGCTGGAGAGACCTTTTGAAACCATGGGTGTTTACCAAAAATCAAAGAGTGTGTCTTCTCAGTTGTATTACAACTCAATCTAAAGTCCTTGATTTATTTGGGATCACGTTGCCTGTTAGAGAAGCACCTTGAAACTGTTCAACTCTATCTCCTGATAAGTCATTCACGGGTTTTGGTAGTTAGGTACTGGGGCAGAAAATAGAGCTTTAGACAATTTATTAAGTGGGTTCTGCAGAAGGTTTCTTATTGCCAGCACAGCCTTGTCAATTCTGTTTTCAGCTGCCTCCCTGCAGGACCTGGAGCCAGATTGAATGGGTGGGCAGCTCCTCCTTTTGCTGGAAGAATTCATTTTCATCGTTGATTGTTTCCAGGAGTGGGGTAAACACTGCCATTGCTCCTGGCCTCTGGCAAGCAGAAAGAGGTTTGGTTTCTGCCCAGCATGTGTGGACAGGCAGAACCATGTGTTTTTGGAGAATGCTGCCCAACTGCTGTGGTGCAAATACCATTGGTGGTTACATCCAAGCGCTTGTGAGCAATTAGTAAGTTTTGCTTATGTGGCTTATTTTGGTCTTTCAGGTAAGTTACTGGCAACCATAATGCCATGCTGGACCTGCTGCTCATTGAAGAGAAAACAGACCCTCTCCTAAAGGAAACATTTAGCTGTTTAAGCCCCAAAATCTTCCACAGACCCCTGGAAATGGGAACTGTTTATAAGTACATCTATACTAACCCTGCTGAGAGGTGGTTAAATGTTAGTTGGGCAGGGTCGGTGTCACAGCTTTTACTAAGGTGATTAGAAAAAGAGAGGAGGCAGAGAAAGGAGGGAGCCCAAGACAGCTCCCTCTGTCCATGATGCTACGGCAGCTGCTGGTCCTCGTGGGCTGTGGTTCCCAAAGGGAGGGCTGATGGGCATTGGTGATCATAGACTGTTATTTTTTCCTTGATAACAAAATGAAACTCTGTGCCAACCTCCTCTTTTACACAAATATGGGAAAGAGGAATGAGGAATTAGCTGCCTGGGGTGTCCTTGTACTGTAAATACTGAAAGCTAACCAGTCTTATGCACCTGTGAACCAGAGGCTTGTGTGTTTTAGGTAGAACTAGAATGAATTTTGTGAAGAGAAGGTTAAGGTTGGATAATAATGCCCCTTTTATAAGCACTCCTCCTCTCCATCCTCTCCCAACCTTCTGTTTTGTGCAATGCTGGCATTGCTTTTCATCCTCTGAAGCACGTTTTAAATCTGTCTGGATTGAACAGGTTGCCTGAGCCCATACCAGTAGCAGTTCACAAGTCAGGAAACTCCCCTCCAACTCTGCATATAGATATAGACTGAAATCTGAGAGTGAAAGACATGTGTGATTCCCCCCCTCCCCGCACATCCCCCATCCCTCCCTGTCACTCACACCTCCCCGTTAAGATCATGTTCACTTATGAAGGTAAGCATCCAGCCACAGATGTCCAGATTTCTTTAGGGACCTGTGGTAAGAAAAGGAAGAGAAGTTTGGCATCTGAATCTTCCCTCTGTCAGATTTTTTTTCCTCCACAGCAGCATGTTACTGAATTTGAATATGAATCCTTTGGGCACTCAGTGTCTTTCCTCAGTATGGCATATAGAGCAAGAAGAGCTACCTGTTTTGATCTGTAGACCCCTAAAGACATCAGTTTGAGACTCAGCGAGCAAGACCTTCACCTGATACCCACTGTGTTATCTATAGACCCTCTGGTGCTGCTGTGGGTCAACATTACTGCTGGTGTTCCTTGGCCTGTGATATGAAGATAATTCACCCAGTGAAAGCAGATTACAACATATCAGTGCTATAGGCTTGGGGGAGACTGGCTGGAGAGCTTTCAAGCAGAGAAGGACCTGGGGGTATTGGGTGACTGCTGACTGAACATGAGCCAGCTGTGTGCCTGGGTGGCCAGGAAGGCCAATGCATCCTGGCTTGTATCAGAAAATAGTGTGGCCAGTAGGTCTGGGGAGGCGACTGTGCCCCTGTACCTGGCATTGGTGAGGCTGCACCTCAAGTGCTGGCGCCAGTTCTGTGCTTCTCACTCCAAGAAGGACATCAAGGTCCTGGAATGTGTCCAGAGAAGGGCAGCCAGGCTGGGGAAGGGGCTGGGGGGCAAATCCTATGAGGAGTGCCTGAGGGAGCTGGGGGTGTTCAGCCTGGAGAAGAGGAGGCTGAGGAGAGACCTTCTCACCGCCTACTCTGACCTGACAGGTGTGTGCAGAGAGGCGGGCGATGGTCTCTTCAGCCAGGTGACAGGAGATGGGACAAGGGAAATGCCCTCAAGCTGCACCAGGGCAGGGTCAGATCAGATGTTAGGGAAAAGTTCATCCCTGAAAGGGTTGTGGGGATGTGGAACAGGCTGCCCAGGGAGATGGTTGAGTCACCATTCGTGGGTGTGTTTAACAGACATGTAGATGAGGTGCTCAGGGATATGGGTTAGCATAGTTCTGGAATGGTTGGACTTGATGATCTTAAAGGTCTTTCCAACCTTGTGATTCTGTGATATTGATGAGGAATTTCTGAAGGGTCTGTAGCATCCCAAATTCTCTGTACTAGATAATATAGGATGTTGACATAAAAACGTATTGCAACTGCAAATGATACTAGAAGGACCTTACCCAATGATGTCTACGAATGCTTTTCCAAGAGGCTTCTCTTCATATTGAACTCCATACTTTGCACATAATGACTTCACCAAAGGTTTCACCTTCCAGAAATTGTGTCGTGGCATTGTTGGAAACAGGCTTGAGTAGACATAGAGAAAATACACCTGAGAAAACTCAAGAGACTCACCCCAAGGGATGAGCATTGCTGTCTGCCTGCTCACTGGGGCTAATTATTAATGCCACCTTCTCAAGCTGTAGAAGCAGACACCAAGAAGAGAGGCATCGTTGCTTTACAGTCCCCTGTTTCAAGGATGCTTGTAAAAACTGAGTGCATCGATTTATCACCTCTGGAAGCTCATGGAACAGAGAAGCAGGTAAAGAAGAACTTGGGATCACCCTAAAATTCCCCTCTTTTACACTTTGCATTGTCACTGGCCACAGACTATCCATCTGATTTCAATATCTCTCCTGCAGGTTGGCACCCAGGATGTGCGTAGTCCTATACAGCTGCCACATGCTGTTGAACACTGACGTGCTTTTAGTTAGGGAGAGGAGATTTTGGAAATGGATACTCTAGTTCAAGTAGTTAGTGTAGTATTTGAGTCCGTAGCCACTGTAACTGGTAGACACATACCACTGACTCCTAACTAAACCCCCAAATTAAAATTGCCAGAGTTAAATATTAGTATCTGGTAGCAAGAAAGATGCCATGCCTGTAGGAATGAGCAGACAATGACCTGCTATAGCCTGAGAATCTTTCTTTGGCATACAGTAGCGCTCTGAAGATCCTGCCCCATCCCATGTATGCACCTTTAGCAGACTTTCCCTCCCCTCAAGTCCAGTGTTGTGACAACCACATAATGGCCAAATGATTCTGAGTCCATACTCACTGGTGCTCAATTTGGAAATTCAGGTGCCCAGTGAACCAGTCGTTGAAAAAGGACTGCTCGATGTTGCAAGTGGCTGCCAACTGTGAAGGCAAAAAAGAAGCTGTGAAGATTAGCGAAGCCTCACCCTAAAATCAGAGAGAAGCTCCTCCTGTCTGTGGCCGGGGCTGATCTGTGTCTTACTGCTCGACCGAGCTGGTGGCAGCAAGAGGAGCTTTCATGCTCCCTTGAGGCTTACTGTCAACTCTTGCACTGTCCATGCATCCAGAGGATTGACTGGTGGTAAAGGGGACAGTGTAATGAGGCAGTTTGTGGACATTTGGTGACAAATGACGTGTCAGTCTGTGTATAGACACCTAATTCTCAGCCTCTCCTGTTGAATGATGATTGGATGATTAATGAGTACCAAGACGGAAAATGGGAGTGGAAAAAATGCATGGACATGGAAAGCCAGCATTCCCTGTTCTGCTTAGCTGTTGCCCAGTTTGCCTTAAGTGCAAGATCTGGAAGTATTTCTTAGCTGTTCTTGCTATTGGTGATTATAATATCAGGTAGTGTTGAAACCCTTTTATACTCGGCTAAGCTGTAATTTCTGCATAGTTACTACAGGAGATACTCTCCTCATCCCCTGTGTAATGCATCATAAAGCCACCTCAGTGTCTGAGTTTACCCCTTTCTCTCTAGTACACACACCTGTCTCTCCCTCCCACCCAATATATCTCTCTTACCTTACCCCTCCACAAATCTCTCACTCTCACCATCTCTCTCTGCCTACAAATTCCAGTTGCATAAAGTGCTTACACGAAAGCTTGAGGTGAACATCTGAACACTCCCATGACTTCAGTGAATCTATTCATGTGCTTAAGTTTGAAAAAAGGCTTTGGTGCTTTCCTGAATAGCGCTTTTAGCAAAAGAGATGGAAACTGACTGCCAGGCTTTAAAAGGTCACCTTCAAGTTCCATTAACAAATACTAATTATACTAATTAATACATGAGATGATTGCTTCTCTCAGCTCAGTTATACTAAATTCATATGGCCAGTGTCTAAGTTGTCATTATTGTCTAGGTCTGAACAGGCCTTAGACTGAGGTAAGAGGTGTCCTTTCAGCAGGGTGGATTTGTATGACCAGGCATTGACAAGCAGCTGAGTTTCATTTCACTCCTTATTGCTGAAATATAAACTTCAGAAATGTATTGAACTCTCTCTTCAGCTTTGACTTTCATTGGGACTCTTCTATTTGCTCATATGTATAGGCAAAAAATACACCACAAGGAAAGCCACATCATGCTTCTTGAACCGCCTCAAATCTGAAAGAACCTTTTGATTGTCAAACCAAAACAGAAGTTTGGAAATCCATGTCTTGACTCAACATTACTGGCATGGGGAGGACATCTTTATGTGAGGGGTCATGGACAGAGACTTCACCAGTACATGAGGATAATGGTAACCCATCCGCTGTTTGAGTAAGTTTCTAATCTGTTTTGGGGTGAGCCAGGGGCACTTTCCCCCCTCCCAGTTACCTGAGAGCTAAGCCAGTCTCTGTGCTTCTCACAATCAATTTCCATTGGAATGTGATTCATCTGGGTGACCCACACAAACCAGTGACTCTCCAGAAACCTTCAAAAACAAACAGGTGGAAAGCATGACAATTGGTATCGGAGACCAGGGTAGGATACGGGCAAAGAGAGCGGGGTCCATGGGGAGCAGCAGGAGACATACCATGTGAGGACTGTGTTTCTCTGAGGTATGGAAGTAAACACCTTTCTAAGAGAACCCAGAGAAAATCACTTCTGTGATGAACTTCCCTTTCCCTCATTATACCTCTGGGACTGACAGAACTGGGATACAAGCAGGACATTATACTGGGTTATCCCTCTTCCTCAGAACTGGATTAACCTCTCAGGCTACTTCTGCTTTTTGGTAAATAACAGTGATCAAGCTACCTGAAAAAAACCAAGCCTTGATTTAGAAATTCTCAGAACTGTTTTCATCTTTCCCATTGCTAGATGGATATATATTTTTTAGACTCTGCCTGCCCATTGATGGTAGCTTTCTGGGAGTTACACATAGCACACCGGGGCTCCCAGCCTCCTTTTGCTCTCTCAGTGCCTTTACCCTAAGTCTCTGCTCTGTCTGGAGCTGGGTGTCACTTTAGAGCGGCTTGTTTATGAATTATTTCTTGTTTATGAATTATATAGCTGCGGTTTTAGCATGTGTACAGCAGCAATGCACTTCTCAGTACCCAAAGTAGTTTCTCTGTGCGAAGGCTTAGATGTGTGTTGGTAACGTAGCTGGGCAGAAGCATTCCTGTTCTGGTCTTTAGACCAGAATTCGAGGGTTTGCCTTTCTTCTTGCGCTTCTGGCTTAACTGAAATATTATTTGGAAATAATATGTTGGTTGTAATGTTTTTCCACTTGATTTCAGACTGAAAAGGTTGTCTGGGCACTTATACAATGTACATCTTTTGAATCTGTTTTTCTTAGGTCCAAAGTTGTTTTGAAACTTGGAAAACTTAAGTCATTAAACAGTGACATTAAATTTTGTGGAGGGAAAAGGGAAGGGGGTTGTACCTCTGTCACCTTTTCACTCAAATTATTTCTATTTTTTCACTGTGGTGAAATGTTTTCCTAAAACCCATGCTATCCTTTGGTCCTAAATGCTGTCCTTTGGTACTTTACAGAGTACAGGCCATGCAGTCTTCCACACTGGAGAAGTGGTGAACATTTCACTTCCTGGGAAGCACATACAGTGCTCAGGAGGGCTTGAGAATTACCTTTCCAGTAATCTGAGAAGAAGGTGGCGTGAAGTACTCTGGAAGAGTCCAGCCTTGACCAAAGTGGGAAAAAAATGCATAAATGTGTTGGGATTGGGCAGCATGTGGGAACAGGGAATGAAGAAAGAAAGGAGAATCGTGGCTGAACCATCACAGGGGCAGGGGAAGATGCTGAAGCAACGCTGATGAGGGGAGGTAGAGTTGAGCGAAGCAGTGGGAACATCCAGAATAACACACAGTCAGGTGAACGATTCCAGAGCACCTAAATAGGGAAGGCCTGTGCAGCACAGTATGGCTGAGACTTAGTTTGTGTGGCGCTGGAGGGAGGTGAGGGCAGCAGGGAGACCCTTTATCTCCTACCTGACAAAAGTGAGGAGAGACAGGGATCCCATAACACCATAGAATGGGATGTATGTGATGAAGTAGCGCATGTAGTAGCTGATGGCCCAGGCTAGGTCCTAGGGGAAGAGAGAAGACATTAGGCGTCACTTTGCCTATCTGGGCAACCTTGTGTAGATCCAGGCCTAAGGTTGGTGGCCCTGCCTGTGGCAGGGGGTTTGGAGCTCTATGATCCTTGGGGTCCCTTCCAACCCATGCCATTCTATGATTCTATATAACATGTCCTTGCTGGTGGTGTTAGAAAGACTGGGTAGTTAATACAGCAAAGTGAGACCTCTGCCCACTCGCCTCCTTCCCCTACTTGTGTGATTTCTTATGAGCAAGCTGGACCACATAGAGATTGAGGGAAGGTTTCACTCACCGCCCAGAACCTGCGCCTGATCATGGTCGAGATGATTTGGATTTGGAAATACACGGGGATGAGCAGTGGCGGGAAGACTGCAAAGCAAAGGGAAATGTTTTTGCCATCAGAGGGGTGGAAAGGCATGTGATGTGAGAGTGAGCCAGTGATTTAGGACTGGTTCTAGGGAAAGTCTGCCTAGCACTGGTGAGAGAGGTGAGATGAAGAAAGGAGGTTCTACTTCACACTCATTCATCTTGATTTATCAAAGAACATTGACCGTCAACATGCATTTTTTTCCATGGAGTCTTTCACACAGAAGTTATTTCCCAGTCACAGTTGTTCATCTTGCTTTACACGACCATGCTGACAATGTTCAGGATGCTTGGATATCATTGAGAATATACTGAACTGGTTTGGGGACCTAAATGGGGGATGGTGGTACTGAGACAGAGAAGAATGAGTTGAGACTTAACGAGCTGCTCTGCTAACATAGTAGGGCTGGAAAAGTCAACTGGCAGTTGGGGAAAAAGGAGGAGTACAGGGCAGATACTCACTGAGGAAGAAGTACTCGTGCTGGTGGTTGTAAGGCAGGTACTTCAGCTTCTTCTTGCCATACTAGGGGACACAGAGAAGAAAGCTCAGACTTGGATTATGACACTCATGTGTAAGAGAAGATTCTCTGTGATAGCTCTTTATTTATTGACTGGAAAGCATCAGTAAAGGTTAAAAGTGTTTTGGTATGGTTAAATGTCGACTTGTGCAATTGTGGTAGGTGTAAATTAACTTTTAAAAGTCTTCTGGCCTCGTATTCAGATAATGTCTTTTTACTTGAGAGCCTGATGGCATGTTAATGCATTTCCCCACCTCCTGCCATGTCTGTGGCAGTGGTAAGGGCTGCTATCATTTCCATCATTATCAATGCAAATGTGATAGGCATAAAGTCTGACCTTTGGTAACTCACTATGTGGGATACCACTGCAAGACATTGACCCTTGGGTAGTCTTCCATGCAAAGTGTCCCAATCACAGATCCTTTTTGATTTCTGCGGCCTGCAGTCCCCATGAACTCTTGCCATTAGCCAGCTTACTTTACCAACAGTGGGGAAACTACTCTGGGTCTACACACTACAGCTGTGTTACTACAGCAAGTCACACAGCCATGTTGAAGTCTATCATGTTGTGTCACTAGTTTGACATGTAAATGATAGGAAATAGAGTGCTATTCTTGAGAGCTATTCTGCACTGACTTCTGTATTACTATGGTCTCCTACACAGAGGAGGTACAAAGATGTTTCTCCAAACACAGGTTTGGACCTTGGGTTGTTGCCCGTTTCTCTTCATGGAGAAGAAGCAGCCAAGAGCACCTGGTCTCCTATCCTCATCTCCTTAGTGAGATATCTAGAACTATACAGAAGTGTCTTCTTTTGAGTTCTAGGAGCGTTCACACAAGGAGGTAATGCATAGAGAACCTGGATTGCTGTGAACTTGCATTTCTGCTTCCATTATAGCAACTTCCCAATGAAGGTGAGTGTTGTACCACCAATAAATCAGCCACATCATTCACCCTGGTCTAAGCTCTGAAAGGCTGTGTCCTTAGCATCATCTGTAAAAGGATTATATACTGATAGACTGATGCTGACCTCATGCTTCAGATATTTTGTAGGAGGGAGATCCCATTTTCCTTGTTGCCATAAATTCATTTTAAGTGGTCGAACTATGGTCTGCTTTTAAACCCAGTTATCAAGTGCAGGGTCTTCCAGTGGGCCGTACCCACACATTTAAGAGCATGGTACCAATGGCTTTTTATACCCCTGGAGAAGGTCATAGATAAGAGCTCTTCTGCCTCTTGAAAATTCTGTTTGTGCAAGGCATTGTCTATACCAGCATATACCAGCATATGTGTCCACTACATGTGTCTGGAGTTACTTTCTCAGTCTAAAAGCTGGCTGAGAAACCATTAACTTTTTAATGTTATATTCCCCATGTTGTACTTGCTGCAGGAGTGTCTTTGTTTTCTTTGGTTTGTTTTTAAAACTAGAAATCTTTGTTCAATTGTAAAGAAGACTAAGGACAGCAGATACTTTATGTCCCTTGTGTAGGTTTTTATACAGTAGACAGTAAATATTTGGGCTCCAGAAGGGCAGATTGAATTTAGATCCCTCAACATAGCCTGTTATTTCATGTTCAGCATGTCAGTACATGGTTAATGTAAGAAAGTATTATACAAGCAATATTCCCTCAACTGCATGGCAAATGCTTCAGTGCAGAGATCTTGTACAGATTATCTGGGGTACAGCTGGGCTGACTAATATTGGAAGATATTTTCTGTGGAAATGGAAGACCAGCGTTGAAATGTTTTTGATGATGTACTGGGGAACACCATATTTTCCCCTCATGTTAATATTTCAAGCAAGCAGGATGAAGTTGTCTTTAACAGCTTTCTACTTTCTTTCCAGTCCCACCTCATTGCTTTTCCCAAGCTATCCCAAAAGATTTTTCTCTGTGGGAAATATGGGAAATGGATAGGGAACTATCCATATCTTGCTCTTGAGCCCGAGGCTTGTGAGGATTCAAGAGCCAAACTCCTCTTGGACAACAGAGACAGATTAAATCCCTGGATGATTCATTTCCTTTTTAGCATTCCAGAAAGTCTTGACCATGTATGTCATATCTACCAATACTGGCCAACTCCTGGTATTCCACAGCATTCTCTGAAGCCCTTTAGGACAATGCTTTTCCATGTTTTACCCACTTTGCCTTACCTCAACAGGCTGTGTATCTCCAAGGACAAAAATATGCAGCATGTTCACATCTGGGTCCTTCTTGAATATGTTTGGCTTGGCATGGTGTTGGAAGTGACGGTGGTTCCACCAGTTTGCAGAAGCACCCTGGGCAGATACAAGAACAAGGAGTTAATCCATGGGAAAGTACAGTTCCTCTGATGATAGGATTACCTTTATATAAACTAAACCTGGCCAAACTGTGCTTCTGAAACAGCAATAAGCAGTAAGTGTCTCTGCTGTCAGTTGCTATGAGACTACTGCTTTCAGAGAGCTGGTTTGCCCTTGCCAAGGGTCATTCATATTGGAAGGACAGGCAGAAAATACATCCTGAGTGAGTTGCATGTCACAATGTCTTCCCACATGTGAAGTTGTTCTCAGAAACTAAATCAGAATCATAAAGTCATTTAGGTTAGAAAAGACCCTTAAAATCATTTACCTAACACTATGACATTCACCACTAAATCCTCCTTCTGCCTTGGTGATTATTACGCCACTTTATCTCTATAGCCTGTGCCTGTGAGGTGGGTTTGGGAGAACAGGTAAAGCTATGTCCCGCCCTCTCTAAGTTCCTTCTGCAGGTTGATGCTGAAATGCCTGGGCTGCACCAAACCTTGTGCAGGATACAAGTTCTGAAGGCATACTGAATAGATGGGATGTAGCAGGATAAGACATTTGAAAGAGATCATACCTAAGCAGAGCACGTGGTGAAAATATAGCAGGGTTTTATGCAATGTAAATAAGCTTTGTCCTCAGCTGCTATAAATTGGTGTGGTTCCACAGAAGCTTGTGGAATTCTTGTGTTCTCTACCAGCTATGATTATGATCTCTGATCTATTCTGCACAACAGCTCCGTGTGCAGTGGTTGCTAAATTCTCCTCTGTGCGCTGCTCACTGGAAGGGGTAGAGCTGCAGTTTCCTACTTTGACATAGTCAAAGTAGCTGCACCTGTTTCCACAGTGTTCTGGGTCCATCATGTCCTTTACCTTCAGGTGTCCAATGACAAACTTGTGGACAATGTGGTTCCAGGAAGACTTCTTAAAGACAGAGAGGTGTCCAAAATCATGTTGAAGCCACCCTGCCTGAGCCTGGAAGGAAAGGAAATCAAGCAGTTAGGAAGCCGTTGAAATCAGAGTTAAGCAGAAAAGGAAATGGATATAGAAGGCAAGTTGTGAGTGTGAGGGAGAGAGGGAATTAACTGAATTGAGAAGGTAAAGATCTCTGTTTTCCTTCTGGAGGACAACATAAAATCATAGCATCATTCAGCTTGGAAAAGACCCTTGAGATCATCAGCCGTAAACTAACACTGCCAAGTCTGTCAATAAGCGTAAGAAAAGGCCAAAGAGGTGAGAAAAAAGAATGAGCCACTCTTACGGGCTTGCATGGCAAGGTTCTGGGGGAGGAGGGGGTGGCTGCAGGGGTGGCTTCTGCAAGAAGCTGCTAGGAGCTTCCCCTTGGTGAGATGGGGTAAATATCAGCTGGCTGAAGGACAGACCTGCTCTGACCAAGGCTGACCCAATCAGCAACAGTGGTAGTGCTTCTGTCATAACATATTTAAGGGGGTAAAAAACCCACAAATGACTGCTTTTTGCCACCAGAGAAGGGAGTAAGATATAAGAAACCCTGCAGACACCAAGGCCAGGGAAGAAGGGAGGGAGGAGATGCCCCAGGTGTTGGAGAGAAAGATGCCCCTGCAGCCCATGGAGAAGACCACTGGGGAGCAAGTTTTCATAGTGTGTTTGTGGTGTGTGTAATTAATTAGATGGGGTTTTTTTATTCTGTGCTGAATCTTGTTTTGCCCATTACACCAATTGCTGAGTGATCTCTCCCTGTCCTGAGTCTCTCTATCTGTTTTCTCCCCTGTCCAGCTGAAAAGGGGGAATGATAGAGTGACTTTGGTAGGCGTCTGGCCTCCAGCCAGGGTCAAACCACCAGAGTCTACTGTGATCAGCAGTGGATAGGGGTGGCCATAAGACACTGGTGGCAGGTATGCTGTTAATATTTTTCCCTGGTGTGAATGTTTTGCACTGATAATTGATCCAATATGAAAAGCTTAGCACACACTGGCCTTCTCCTGAGTAATTTGCATAGCCAGTATGTACGCTCTGTGCTAACTGCTTCTCACCTGGGAAGTCGTAAGGATGCAGGCGAGGATGAGAGTTGTGATCCAGCCAGTACCAAAATATGAAACCATTAACCAAGCCAAAACTTCCATTACAATAATATGGCCCAAGTAAAGAGAGAAGAACACGGGGTTTGCTCTGAACAGGTCCATGTCCTCTGCTGTCTTCCGTAGGGTCCTGAAATCCTCCACCATCTGGGACTGCAAAATAGACATGCAAAACACAAAATGCAGCTTCTAAGTAAGTCTAACTGTCTGAGGAAGGGAGGCCAAGTTGCATATTGAGGACCCTGGCTGTTTCTTGCATTGGTTGGCAACTCCAGAAGTAAGGAAGTACCTGCCTCTATATTCACGTTGTATTCTAACTTTTCGCAGCGCTTTCCTATGAATAAACATCCTGGTTGGTCTGAGTCCATGTCCTGACCTTTTATACCTTCAGCTGGGAGAGTAATTCGAGCCTGCTGCTGTGAATCAGCAGCACTACGTGGCTCTCTTGAGAGTTACATCAGCTGATGACTTCTCTGAACGAGCTTTACAAGTATTAAAGGCAACTGGAGAAAGAGAGAATTCAGTCCTATTAATTATGCATAATTGCAGAGACCTGATGATGAACACCCATTATCAGAGCTTCCATCGTTTATTTAGTATGTGGGTCAGCACCTGGACAATCATTCACGCTGAGCTCCCTGGGTTAATGCGGGTTAGCGTCATCTCTTCTATTGTGATACAGATATATCATAATCATGGCCAGTCACAAACAACAGGACAGGATTGAGTTTCATGGCAAGAGCTGGTCATGCCATACACTGTGTCTGAATAATGAATGGACTGTCTGGGAGGGAAGCAGAGCTGCCCAGAGGATGCAGAGTGGGTGGAAAAGGTATTTTCTGGGTTGCAGTTCCTTAAACGCAGCCACCAAACTGAAACCTCTGGCTCACCTCACCCATAGGTACCTACTGCTCATGCCATGCATGGTATAAATGTGGCTGCTCTCCAGAGCTTTGCTGGTCCTGGATTCAAAAGGATAAGCCAGTCTGAGGCTCAATGAGGTATTTCCCTGGGAGTAAATCTGTCAAAGGCAGCTGCAGAGCAAGCAGTGAAAGAGGTTCAAGTCTTGTTGAGGTGGTGAACAACTTGTTCAGAAGTCTTTTCAGACTTCTTTGCCTAACCCTTCCCTGTAACAGGGAAGTGGTGACGTGTTTTAGAGCTTGGTCACGAGGGAAGGACTAGCAGGAGCCACCTTCCTCCCTCTCTGGAGCTCACTGCAGTGAAGAGACCTTTATAATCCGCCTGCCTCTGACCCTAGAGGATATCCCAAGGAGGAGTGTGGGGGAGGGTGGGGTGAGCAGAAACTGGTGGAACCCATCATAAACCCCAGCTCAGAAACAAATACTCACATTTTTATCTCGATCCTGGCTGGGTTCCCCAGGTGCAAGCTCTCCAATAAGTAATGGCTTGAGAAACTTTTGCACCAAGCTGGGATTGATATGGAAGGCCTGGAATGCATCCTGCAGTGGAAATATAAGTAACTGTGAGATTCAGGAGTAAGCTGGTGCTTCTGACTCACGGTGTCATTCCCACCCAACTCCAGAATTATCGTCCTCAGTCATCCCCCCCATGTTACTGTGAAAGGCTGGTGCCAGATGGACTTCCACCTCTGTGATCATTCTTCAATGCAGTACCTCTATGAGAGGCTGATGAATTTGCTTATCTAGTTGAAAGTGAATGGTGAGATCTGGGATTCTATCCAGACATATGGTAAAAGGCACCTCGAGAAATTTTTTCTAGGCAGCTAAATACCTAAATCCTTTTAATTCCTTTAGAAGGTAGCCAGAGAGTAATTTATGCAAATCCCTACTAGGATATAAATACTCTTGGAAAGTCTGCTGCTTGGAAGCGATTCAAAAGGGGGGGATGTGCCCATGGTGATTCAACCTGGACATGACTGCCGATACAAAAAGTATTACTGGATGTTTTTGCCAGACCTGTAGATCCCGGCACTATCACAACTGGGAAAGAAGTGGTGACTCTTCATTTTGGAGACTGTAAGATGACTAATTGAATGCTGTCTTGACTCTTCTTTTTTTTCTAGAACCATATTCTAGCTGTGTAGGCAACTCTTATCTCCATGTAGGCACTCTATCTCCATTCTCCTTAGAAAGGAACCAACCCCAAAACTCAGTTGTCTATCAGAACTTTAAGCAACAGTTTTAAAGTGCTTGTTATCAAACGTTGTGGTGGCTAGGTGTCCATTCAAAAAAGCACTTATACCAAAAAACAACTTTATTCATTACTCTGAGATATGTTAAGGAGTTTAACAGTCTTGAATATAGCTACCGATATACATGACATAGCTGTTTCTACTGTGCTATGGTATACGGCTGCTGATCTAAGAGGCTCATTAATCTTTTGTGAGACTACTTGCATATTTTGTTTTCAGTACATGCCTTGAATGTTAGGTACATTTTACTGAAGTCTCTCTAATGCGTGACAATAGAAATAAATAGCTTGGTAAATTTCAGCATCAGAATCTAATTGAGGGACGAAACTCAATGTTGATGGAACACATGAACTAAATCCTATCCCTTATACTCTTGAGGCTGGAAAAGCAGGAAAGCCAGCTGGAATAATATTTTTCTTACATATTTTCAAGTTTTCTTCTAACCTGGAAAGTCAATGCCTTGTTTGTAGAGTCTTTTTGATCCTGGCATTCATGAGTTTGCTTGGCTCTTCTTTTCCTGGACTCCTTCCCTTTCCATATGTCATTGTTTACCATACCCTATAGATGCCCAATTAAGACCATGTATTTAATGCATCGGCTGCTAGTAGTGAGATCTTGCACACCACTCCTTTCCCAGGGCATGGCTTGAATTTTAACCCCAAATACAGTGATATGGACAGAAGGCTGACTCTTACTCTGCCCTTGCCCTTTTCTTACTGCACCAAATGAGAGTTAGCTCTAGAAATTCACCTAGGAAAGCAGTAAAACTGTAGTTCCATGAGGTGCTGGGACTGGTACTGAAAAAAACCCAGTCAAAAATAGAAGTCAGGAGTACCATGCTTCAGCTTTTCCACCTTTGTCCCACTGCCTAACAATAGTAGGGACCAATGAAAATCTCACTTCTGGCTCTAAACAGAAAGGGCAGGCTGGAAAGTGATCACTGGATCCAGCTGACCCCTTCTGGGAACTGACTTCCATCAAAAAAACCTAGTTAGAATCATAGAATCACCAGGTTGGAAAAGACCTTTGAGAATATTGAGTCCAACTGTACGTATCTGCTACTAGCCCATATCCCAAGGAATTTATCTACCCATCCAGGGATGGTGACCCAACCCCCTCCCTGGGCAGCCTGTTCCAGTGCCCGATAACCCTTTCAGGGAAGAACTTTTCCCTAACATCTGATCTGAACCTGCCCTGGTGCAGCTTGAGGCCATTTTCCCTTGTCCCATCTCCTGTTCCTTGGCTGAAGAGACCATCGCCCACCTCTCTGCACCCTCCTGTCAGGTCAGTGTAGGCGGTGATAAGGTCTCTCCTCAGCCTCCTCTTCTCCAGGCTGAACATCCCCAGCTCCCTCAGGCACTCCTCACAGGATTTGCCCTCCAGCCCCTTCCCCAGCCTGGTTGCCCTTCTCTGGACACTCTCCAGGACCTCAATGTCTTTCTTGTAGTGAGGGGCCCAAAACCGAACGCAATATTTGAGTTCTAGTGTTCAAAAGCACTAGCCAACAGCCTTGGTCTCAAAGTCCACCCAAATCAATAGAAATTTTCACCTGACCCAAGACTTTGGATTGAGTGTCATAGTAAAACTCTGACCATAGGTTTGCTGTGGGAGTCCTACAAGGAGAGTGAAAGCTGACCTAAGCTGTTTAACTTGAAGTTAACCATATAGGAGAAGGTAGAGATGCAGCATTGGTGGAGGTGGAGCAGGGGGGAGGAAAAGGGCTGCTACAGGTGCAGGAGAGAAACAAAGCTCTGTGGAATTAAAGATTATAAAAGCCATAAAATTCCACAGGATACGGGGAAAGAAATAAGGAGGGTGGGAAAAAGGTCAGTTCAATGGAGGAGGCAAACTGAAATGCCAGAAATGAAGCTGAGGTGCCCTTCTGTAACATACTAGGATCCCCTAATCACTCTTAGCTAAGCTCTCAGGCCAGAACTGAATTGCCCAAACTATCCCTGTTTGTAACTAATTCCAGGGACAAAGTGATCCCTGTTACCATGGGGGGAAGTTTGGATCAATTTGCCCAGGTCCACTCATGAAGACTGGATCACCAGCCAAACCTTTTCCCAGCATGAGTGAGACCAGTGCTTTGTGGCTGCATTTGGTTAGTCACGGGTGTTACTTTATGGGTGCCAAAATTAAGATGAAACTCTGGGGCCAGCAAAGCTGTTTCTCCAGTCCTGTGATGCAGAACATTTGGCGTTTCCTGTGCAAAGAAATCTTTGTCCTGAATCATCAGCTTCCTTCTCCAATGTAAGGAATTTAATTTGCTTTACCATTTTTTCTGTATGCTTCACCCTCTCTGGTTTTATTCTTATAGCTCGTCTGAGGTTAAAATAATACAGTCCTCTGCCTTCTGCAGACAGGGACTGGTGCACTGAAGGACTGAATTGTCCAGGGTTACAACGCAGGGCTGTAGCAGAACTGGAAGCGCACCAGCCCTAAGCCTCTTGTTTCTAGTGCTCCAGTTATTGTAGCATATTCCACTCTTGGAGCCATAGATGTGACACTGAAATATTAGCTCTAGTTGATGGTTTCCTTCCCTGATACAATTTGCAGGTGATGTGAAAGAAGACATAAGGGGCAGAAGGAGTGGGGAAGGGAACAACTGACTATACCTGCTTCAAGGTTTTGCAATTTCGGGGAAAAAAAAGTGAGGAAGAAGGGGAAGGAGGGAGAGGGCGAACACATATGAAGCATTAATCAATGCTGACTCAGTACTGTTTAAACTAATGGGAATGGGGGGAAGTCTTTGGTGATCTGACTGGGTACCACCTGATCACTCTGATGGAGATCTTGCTGCTTTACATTGTTTTAATGGGGTGTGATTCAGGACACCAGGTTCCGTGTGACCACCTAGAAGGTACTTTTGTCTACCTGGGGCTTCTGTACCAGTGGCCCATCTGTTTCCTAAACATGCTTAAAAATGCTCTATCGTGACTTTTCCAGGGAGAGTTGTCCTCTGCCTCTGAACACATCAGCCTTACTTCTTTCCAGATGGGATGAAAAGCAATCACGCACATCAAAACACAGTTGTTACTCAAAACTACACTACCTACCACTTCACTGCTATCTGAAGACTATGCTGTGAAGAAAGTACTGGCAGCAGGTAAGTTTTACCTTCACTGAGAAGTAATCATAGAATCATAGAATGGTATGGGTTGGATGGGACCCCAAGGATCAGAGAGCTCCAACCCCCCTGCCACAGGCAGGGCCACCAACCTCAGGCCTGGAAAGTAATACACATATATGTCATCAGTGTATGGAGAGGACAGGCTTTTTCAGTACTGGAAGACAATAACCTCTCCTGAATACTCTTACCATCATCAGACAGAAAGCTACAATGACAGAAATACTACTATTTTATTAGCTACATCTCATGCATCTCCTTTACCAACAGATCCCAACTGTGAGATACTGCCTGAGTTTTGGACTTGTCCTCAGTTCTGTACTTGAGGAGATAAAGCACCAAAGATGAAAAGACTGGCTCTGGGAAGTGCAGTGCAATGTTTATACCTGTCCTCCTAACTTTGTGGTCTACTGGCCAAAGAAGCTCAATTGTCCTATGGGAAATGGGCAAGTGGGGATTATTCCATCTGCTTTTGCTGGGAAAAAGGAAAAAAGGCTCATATTTTGAGGTCTGAACTGTACCTGAGCTCTGAAGTGCAGTCAGTGCAAAGATGTCCTTTCACATCCTTGAGCACCTCTGAAACAGAATTTGCACGCACCCTTGCACACTCCTTGTTCATTTTCTGAAGGCAGCTGTGCATGATATGATACCAGAATGGGTTGTCCCAGACTGGTATGCTGTCTCAGCATGCTAAACCACAACCTAACATGAATGAATGCTCAGTGTTGTCAGTACAAGTAGGGGAAATTCGTGCGTAAGCTAGCCTGGGCACTCCTAATCTGACTGGCACGAGCTGAACATGCAGAACATAACAGCTGCTGTGGAAGCTTCTCAGCTATCTCGTGAGCATCCTGAGATTAATTAGACAGTATGTCACCAGGCAAGGTATCTTTAGGGTTGCCTGGCGTTATGCGTGGAGTTCAGTGAGGCTGTCGGCTCGTGGTAGATTGTTACACATGGTCCTCTAGAGGGTTGGTCCATGATAAATGGGCGAGATGATGAGGTTCCTTTGGTGAATGGTTGCTGGACTGGAGCCCCTAACTACCTGTAGTGCCAAGGAGAATGTGAGAAAGATGGGAGTCATGTAAGACCTAGGAATGTAAACACATTACACATCTCATTATTTATCACTGCCTTTTCTTCCTCCCAAGTTCTTCTGGTTGTGGTATCTTGCAACACAGAATGAGACCTCCTAGTTAAGCCCTGACAGGATCAAGACCAAAGTTTTCTCACTCTGAATAAGACAGAGGGGTTTTTTTTTGGCAGTAAACTGTTATTCACCACAGGGAAGCTGGAAACCATACGCCAACTCTGTTTTAGTGCTCAGAGTGTTGATGAACAATTTCAGAGCGTTCTTAGGACTGTGAGTTCACAGAGAGTGCTCTGAGTATAGCGGGATGCAATGAAGCAGGGGATGTAGGTGGGAGGAGGACCAGCAGCAGTAGAATCACAAACCTGTGTTTCGGTCTCCTCTAAATATTCAAGATAAATGCAAGTGCAGATGCTCTTTGTTTTCTAGTGGAGATACTGGAGTTAAATTCTTGGGGGCAGGAGTCAAACTCCTCCAGATTTGGCAGGCCTGCGTTTAAGCAGTTGAAAGTAAAACCTGGCCTATCTTTGTGACAGAGAAAGTTATTCATTCAGAGGGTTTATCAGACGGGGATAGGAACACCAACACACATCTCTACTTCGAGGAGAATAACAGAGAATAACCACAGGCAAAGGGAGTCATGGAAAGCGTCACTAATTCCTGCCAATGAATTCTCTCTCACACACATACACACACTGTCCTTACTAGGTGTCTCCATAGGAGACGAAGAGTTAATGCTACAGCTTTGTCTCTCCGGCAGCTTACCATGCACATATTCGGAAAAGCTCCGAGGCACTTTAAATTTTATTAACTACAGGCTAATGCCCTGGTGGGCGCAGGGGGGGGTGGAGGGGTGGGTGCGGGGGGGGGGGGGGGGGGGGGGGGGGGGGCGGGAACTGCACTTCTGGCAAGGTGGCTTTGAGGGCAATTTGCTCCTTTTGCAAGGTTTTTTGTGTTTGTTTTGGTGGGTTTTTTTAAGTTGCTGAAACATGAGAGGTAGCTGAACCCAGCTATGAAGTTCAGGAGCTGCTGGAGCAGCAGCAAATAGGGCGGGATTTTGGGGTTTTTTTTAAATGTAGAAACCTGTAGCTAAATTCTCTAGAAAATATCTCCTGGGGAAAAAGCTAAAAAGCTCCTTGTTTTAAAGGCTCAAGCTCACACACACACACACACCCCTTCAGAAGCAACTTTGAAACCCAGAGCAGCCTCTTGTTAACCCTGTCCTTTGCTTGGCTGCTGTGACTCGGCATGTCCTAAGCTACGCACCGAAAAGGGGAAGACTTGGGAAGGCTTCGGTCACAGATTCAGATCTCCAGACACAGCACAAACAAGAGACAAAGGCTCAACAGCAGGACTTAAAACCTGAGCCGAGCAATCTCTGCCAACCAATCCTCCAGATGCTGTGAACTGCCATGGCTCAAGGGAGTTGGCGTCAATTTGGACCAACCTTTTCGCCCCTAAAAGCGGCGAAAGAGATGAGCTGGGTGTACAGCAGGTGTTAAGAGAGATGGGGAGAGGGAGGCAGGCTGCACAAAAGCCGGCTCGTTTCTCAGTAACCTCCGGGAAGGCAGGGACCTGTCAGAGGTTGCTGGCGAGCCGCCTGCGTGTCCGTCCGTGGGTCCTTACCGTAGCATCTTCGCCGGCCCAGTGGCTGATCACTCGCTGACCCCCCGGGTGTCTATTTGCCCACCTGGTGACATTATAAACCTTTCGCTCTATCACCAGCCACTTGTCGGTCCTCAGAGTGTGCTTCTGGATCTCCTCCCAGGTGTAGAAGCGGATCTGTGCCTCCGGCTCCCCCGACTCCCCTCCTTTCTCACCACCTTTCCCCATGGGGCCACTTGCTGCTTTGTCCTGCTGCCAAAGGGCGGGGGAGAACCTGCCCCTCCACTTCTTAGGGATGTGCCGGAGGAGAAGAGCTTTTCTTGCGTGGTCTAGCTCAGCTGGTGCCCTGTTCGCTGTTGCTCATGTCCTGGCTTCTCTTTGTCTCTCGCTGCTCGGCCCTTGCGATCTCTCCGCTCCGCCGCTTGCTCGGAAGTGCCCCCTAGGCAGGTTTCCCCCCGTTCTGATGCACTTTCTCCTTGCACACAGCCCTGTTTTGTGGGAAGCTCGGCCCCTTTCAACACCCCCACCCCCGCCCCCGGCATCCTCCTCCAGCATGCTCCTCCATTCAGTACCGGTGAGGTTTCCACAGGGATCAGCAGAGCTCCTGCACCAATCCCGGCCCTCCCGCCGCCGAGCTGGTCCCTGCCATTGGTCCTGCGCGATCTTTCGAAGGGCAAAGCCGGCTGCCGGCCAGCGCTGCCCGCTCCCCCCCGCAGCGGGAGCCGTGGGACAGGGGTGCGGGCACCCTCTCTCTCTTCCCCGCCTCTGCCCTATTTTCCTTGAGATTTCAGCTCCTGCTTTAAAAAAAAAAATCCTCCCCACCACCCCTTTTTCTTTTTAATTCCCCACCCCCCACCCCTAAATTTTCACCTTCCTTTTGAGCGGTGCACTTAGAACAGAGATTTGGGTATTCTGCCTGAAATTAGCACTGTTTTGCTCCGTTTTGTCATGCTGAATTACTGACTCGATGGCTGGTCCCACTTAACAGTTTTCTTTTGTCTCAGCCCGCTCATAGCTCCCAGCAATGCTTTTAGGAAGGGGTGGGGCAGTGCCATCTCCCCATTGCAGTAGGGTGCTTTATAATGAAATAATTCCCCATCATTAGGTTACGCAAGGTGTTGCAGTGCAACAGCAACAACAAACTGCTTTTTCCCTGCTGTCTTTTCTCCTCCCTGAGGGCATCCAGGTCTAGGAGCTGTGAGGTTCTCCTGGTGATAGGTATCTTTTCTTGGGACCGTTTGGTATTAATAAGTGGAAGGCTTAAAGATACAGGAGGGAAGGTTTAGGTTAGATGTTAGGGGGAAGCTCTTTCCAGGGAGAGGGGTGAGGGGCTGGAACTGGCTGCCCAGAGAGGGGGTGGATGCCCCGTCCCTGGGAGTGTTCAAGACTAGGTTAGATGGGGCCCTGAGCAACCTTGTAGATCCAGGCCTGGATGTTGGTGGCCCTGCCTGTGGCGGGGGATTGGAGCTCTGTGATCCTTGGGGTCCCTTTCAACACAGTCAATTCCATGATTCTGTGATTCTCTGAATCGTGTTGCTGAAGGATAGCATAGGATAAGAGCCCACCCTCTTCAGTGAAAGCAAGAAGTGCCCCCCAGTCCTGGAGCTGTTGTGCTTCTTTCCGTACCCAGCCATAGTTCAGAGCGGACACAGACAAGGTTTTGCCTGCTGCCATTAGCCTGAAGGAGCTGACAACAGCGAATATCTAAAGAATTAAGTCCTCCTCTCCGTTTCTCTACCCACACTCTCTACATAGGCAACAGGAACGGAGACTTCACTTCAGAGAGAATGTGCATCACTTTTCCAGCAGTGAGGATCGCTTTGTGCCAAGGCATGCTATAGGCTTCCCCTGTTCCAGCCCGATCTTACGGCTGTGGGAGAACTTCAGCCTATTAAATAGTCTCCTCCTGTGATGGTGGGTGATGAAAGTCAGCAACAAAAGGGATGTTTTCCTAAGGCTTGCAAGTTTTATTTAGTTTGGGTCAAAATAGACTTCCAACAACGATAATAATAGATGTCAGCAAGACACTAACATTAAGGTGGACCTGGAGCTCATGGCTTGTGTTGTGGGAGAAGTTTGCCATGCTGCTTGCTGTGCTGAGTTCTTTGAATTTCAGTAAATGATTCATCCTCTCTTACCCATTTTTTTTACCCTTTGCCTTGCAGCTTTTAGTTTAGAACTTTAGTGTCTACTAAAGTAATTTACATATCAAATAATTACTGTCTCTACATCACATGTGCATGGAGCATGCAGTTCCTGTACCTCCACAGGTGTGCTCCACTTAGTACTAATATCATCTCAGGCAGGACCAACCAGCACTGAGTTTAATTGGGAAACAGCACACATCCTGCCTTTATTTATTTTAATGTTGCTTCCAGATCATCACTTCTCCACCTTTTGCATCCTGTAGATCTTTTTTATAAGGCTGCACAAACAAGGAAGCTGAACAGAAGGAGGTAGGGCAGATAACATGGCAGAGTGTGTTTAATTTAATGACCTCACCTTGAAAATCACTGCATACAAAGATCTATTATTGCTTTTCAGCTGTAATTTATAGCACATCTCATAATGAATTACTTGATATTTGCATTTCAGGTAAGCAGTTCGGAACAAAGACCTAATAGCATATCTTGCTTCTGAGGAGTACAACTGTAAATTGGTGAATCTCAACGATTTTCCTGCTAATTGCACCTGAAGATCTGGATCTCTGAACTCAATGACTGTGCTCAGAGGGACAGTAGCTCTGCTTTGTGCTATGAGGTCGGACTATAGCCCTCCAGAGGTCCTTGGCAAACTATGTTACTTTATAATTCCATATAGAAGATTGCAAGGCTGAAGATTGTAACGATGTCTAAGAAGATGGAGGGGACCACTGGGCAGCACAGAGAAAAGAATAAGAAAACACACTAGGAGTGATTATCTTACAGTACATTTCTTCAAGCTTCACTAATGATTGGGTCGGGACAATCCCTTTTATCCATACAGGTTAGGAGATGATATGCCCTGAGGAAAAGGACTTGGGAGTACTCTTGGATGAAAAGCTGGACATGAGCCACCAATGTGCATCTGCAGCCCAGAAGGCCAACCACATCCAAGGCTGCATCACCAGAAGCGTGGCCAGCAGATTGAGAGAGGGGATTCTGCCTCTCTGCTCTGCTCTGGTGAGACCTCACCTGGAGTGCTGAGTCCAGCTCTGGAGCCCTCAGCACAAGAAGGACAGGGACCTGTTGGAATGGGTCTGGACGAGGCCACAAAAATGATCCAAGGGCTGGAGCACCTCTCCTATGAAGCCAGGCTGACAGAGTTGGGTTGTTCAGCCTGGAGAAGAGAAGGCTCTGGGGGGACCTTATAGTGGCCTTCCAAGTCCCAGAAATGTGCCCATAAAAAAGCTGGGGAAGAACTGTTCCCAAGGGTGTGTAGCGCTAGGACAAGGGGTGATGGGTTTAAACTAAAAAGGGGAGATTTAGGTTGGATATTAGGAAAAAGTTCTTTACTTCCACGGTGGTGAGACACTGGCACAGGTTGCCCAGAAAGGTGGTAGAGGCTCCATTCCTGGAGACATTCAGGGTCAGGCTTGATGGGGCTCTGAGCCACCTGATCTAGGGCAGATGTCCCTGCTCACTGCTGGGAGTTGGACTAGATGGCCTTTGAAGGTCCCTTCCAACCTTACACGTTCTATGATTCTATATTACCATTAGAATGCAGGAGGGATCAAAAGTCAGATGTTTTGAAAGGGATTTAATTTCCACATCCACGACGTAGTTTTGTTCAGTTCAGTGTCCTAATTAAAGACTGTGTCCTCTATGTCCAAAACTTGATCCAAAGCCATATGCCTTCTTTTGACTTGCAGAGATAAAGATAGGAATTACTGGTAACTCACAGTATTATCTGATGGTCATACTCCATCGGGTGACTGCTCCACAAAAGGAGTGTGTTAGTGTTACTGAGATCGGTGGTTGTTTTGTATACAGCCCGCTTTATCAGTCAGTACATGGAAGTGCCTCCTTCAGAGCTGATGACTTTAGGCAGCAGATAATATATGCAGGGCTGACTCCATATGAAAATGCTGGGCTTGAAGGGTCTATTTGCCTGAGTGTGCCATCCCTCCTGAGAAATGAACTGGGAAAGAAGTGGGCATGGTTTGGAATTGGCTCTTGTACCTGTTGGACATAGATGTGATCATGGGCTACTTAGGGACATGGTTTAGTAGAGGACAGGTATGGTTGGACTCAATGATCTTGAAGGTCTTTTCCAACCTTATGATGCTGTGATTCTGTATAGAGGACAGGTATGCTTGGACTTGATGATCTCAAAGGTCTTTGCCAACCTAGTGATTCTGCAATGTCTGCACACACAACTCCTCACCTGGGCATGTCACATCAATAATTGTGTAATAACACAGTGACAAATCATTGAAAGGTGCCTAGGAAAAAAATAATCCCATTGCTGTCATCTTCTTGCAGCCCAGTCTGTCACAGCTTCATGCGGCGCTTGCTCCAGGTTTTGTTTGACTCCTGGGGCACAAGCCAGCCATAGCAATGAGAGGAGAACAGACTCTCTTCTGTGGCCAAGTAGGTGAAAGGCTGTCTTTGGTGCACGGTGTAGCTTTGACAGCACAAAGGGCTTGTGTAAGGGACATAAAAGTCCTGAGTTTAATTGGGTAGTCATGTGATGGGACAGGAAGGAGAGCGTGGAAAAGAGGAGAGATGGAGAAGTGGAAAACAAGGCAGTTTTTCTAGGGCCCACTCATGGAAGGGGTATGTCTGCTCTTTAGGGTCATGTAAAAATACTTAAGCTGGCTTGAGTAAGTGGAGGACATCTTGCTGGGAAAAAAGGGGGGGCAAATTGGTATCTCAGGTAGTTTATCCAAGCCTTTTAAAAGTGTTTTAAAAATGTAGTAGAAATCACAAATGTTTTTTGCATTTATTTTCTTATCCCTCATAGACTTTTATGTAGGAGTTGGTAAGATCAGAGAAGGTTCTTTTAATCTGTCTTTTTGAAAGGACTAGAGTCTCTATTAGTACCTGGAGGATGACTTTGACAGCAGCACTCAGCACATGGAAACGCACTGTAACCGCATAGCAGTCCTCATGAATGCTGGGAAAATCTTTCTTGTTCCCCAGTTTAAAAAGCAGGAGACCCATCACTGGCCACTGGGTAAGGCTGGAGTGCTCTGTGGCACATGGTGGGAAAAGGAGGGGACAGGAAAGGAGTGTCTGAGCGGTGCGTGGGAAGGACACAGAACAAGGGTGTGAAGGGGAAAGAAGGGATGGGAACTGAGAACATTGGGAGAAAACTAGGAGTGGAGATAAGATTTACTTGCATCTTTAGATCTGTAGCTACCTGTAGCTATTCTGCCAAGGAAAAACATATGGAGGAAAGAAAGGACTCCAAGCTTTCCCTCCCTTTCACTGGGAGGAAAGGCTGAGGAGCCCTGAACTTGGGCCGAGGTGGGTGAATAATAAATTCAGACACAGTGGGACCCAGCAAAATGATATCCTGACTGGGGGAATGGATGCTGGAGCATGGAGCCTGAGGTGAGGGAGCTCAATGGTTAGGTAGGGATGCCACTGCAACATCACTTTAGTAACAAAAGTAAAACTTCTCCTCCTTCCCTTGGGGGCAGACACACACTCTTCTGTCTTTCCTAACTTTAATCAGAAAAATATCTATTGAAAAACAAAGTTTTCCATTTTTTGCCCCAGTTATTCTGTGTAATGCTGGTCATTTTTGCCTCCTCTGCTGTGTTACATAGCTCATAATCATGTGTATGTTAAGGCTATTGCAATGAAGAGAAAATTATGTCAAAGATGTGTTTGATATTTTCCTCTGACATATTCTAGCATTTTGAAGGGAGGGAGTGACATTTGCTCTGGCTGGGGGGAGTGGCTGAGAGCTGACTAAATGTACAAGACGACCAACCAACAAACAAACAGAACTTGCCATTGTATTGCGATCGCTGGCATGAATTCCACATTCCATAGTGAATCCTGGATATGGCCATGTGGGATTATCTGGGTCAGGGCACAAACTGGTCTGGATGCCAAGGAAGCAAAGTACATAATCACACTTGTTTGGTACAGAAAGGAGTAGACATTGCAAGTCAGGGCAAGAGTAAGGAGATAAATGTTCTCAATGCTGCCTTGTCAGTATAATCTCATTTGTAATAATTTGAAATGAAAAGTTCCTCCTGTTGATATTCTCCTGTTATCATCAGGCTCTTCCCTTTCCTCTTTGCTCAGATTTTCCCTTCAAATGTGAAAAACTAAACAATTACTGCCTTACTCCCTCAGTTACTAGTCTTAAGTAACAACTTCTGGAGGACAGAAGGAACATCAGCAGCCCCATTCTTTATGTATAGTGATCCCTGGTTGCTTCTTCTGGCAACATGTAAACTCCTCCCAAGTCCTCACTATAACATATCCTTTCTCTCTGTCACGTATAATTTTGGCATCTGAATTTCAGCAGTCAGTTGGCAGAGCAGACTACTAGGGCAAATACTCCATGCAGCTAATATGGCTTGAAGAAACGCTGTTTTTATGCAAAACTGAGAATTTATTGTCACTATAAAGTGTCAGCAAGCCAAAAAGAATAGTTCCAGGTACAATACTAACTCATCTAGTCAAAATGATTCAACTACTCCATCTCCTTCCCAATCACGTGAGCTGATGAGAAGAAAGGAAATGTATCTAGGATCTACCCCTTTTCCTGGTGCTATGCTAATCCTTCCAAGGCACCTGTGGATCCTAAGCTTGGTGTGGGAGCTGTGTTACAGTGAGCTCTCAACAGTTTCAAGCTCTTTGGTGTGGGAGCTGTGTTACACTGAGTTCTCAACAGTTTCAAGCTCTTCCCTGTCAGAAGTTTGATGGTAAAAATTGGTGGATTCCTCCTGCATTTGCTTCATCAGCATAGCTGTTTCAATTGCACTGGGGGCAGCCTGCATCTTGTAAATCTTCATATGGCAATTCCCATGCACCCCCCATCTTAGGCTTTCTTTGCCTGAACAAAAGCCAAGTACTGAGTCTTCTTTTAGACTTTGTTATTTTAAGCTGTTTTTCAGCATTTGTTAGTTTTCCTTTAAAATCTCCTGTTTTGTATGGGTCCAGACCTCATCATCCATTATTCTAACTCATCTTTATTATTATTCTAACTCATTCTTTTTTCATCTTCAGGATGGTAAAAGAAAGGCTGCCATCCTTTCAGTCCACCCTCTCTATCTCCCTATATTTCTGGTTTTGTCACCAGATTAATAGAATCATAGACTGTTCTGGGTTGGAAGGGACCCCAAGGATCACAAAGCTCCAACCCCCTGCCTCAGGCAGGCACACCAACCTTCAGGCCTCAATCTATACAAGGTTGCCCAGGGCCCCATCCAACCTGGCCTTGAACACCCCCAGGGACGGGGCATCCACCACCTGTCTGGGCAGCCCGTTCCAGACCTTCACCACTCTCTCTGGAAAGAGCTTCCCCCTAATATCTCATCTAACCCTTCCCTCCTTCAGCTTCACTACATCCCCCTTGTCCTGCCAGTGTCTGCCCTTTGAAAAAGATTCCTTAGTACTTAGTGATCCCTCACCACCCGGGTCACTTACGTCTTTCAAAGCACATTACAACCAAATCCCAGTAGGGATATAAGGAGTTTTAATGTATTTTTGGTGATCTCCACTCATCTTGGCTGTTAAGAGCGAATCACAGGAGAGCCAAAGAGTGACTCTTATCTTCCCTCAGATTTCCAGTGATCCTCAGTAGCTGAGGAAGCTGGGGCACAGCTGGATAAGGAGAAACGAAGGTGGAAGTACTGAGGGTAAAACAAGGAGTCAGAACACCAAAAAGAAGAAAAGCTGTTGGAAAAACAGTGTAGCCAGGTCTGGTTTGACTTAGTTAATTGTTTTCCTGCAAAGTTTGTCTCTCTTAATGCCAACAGTCGCAGCTGGATACAGGATGCTAGTGAGTCTATCACGGCAGATGGTTTTCCCTTTCAGTCATTATTACAAAGACATCATTCTTGCCTCTGTGAGACATGCTGAGATGCTGAGTAGGGCAAGTGCAGGAGAACCAACCACTCTTGACAACCGACAGCTTGTAGCAGGACACGAAAAACTTCACTGCTCAGAGCTTGGATGTTCTGAGCAGCCGCAGTTATGTTTTATCTTGGGCTGAATTATCTACTGAGAGAAAAAGAGCTGCAGATTTTGTATCAGGAAAAGCTTTGAGGTAATTCCAAGAAATGCTGTATCATTTGTCTGGGAAAATATGTTAATAAGGTGTTAACATCCCTCAGAGCTTCTGGTGCTGCTGAAACCAGAGGAGCCATATGAGGAGAACATGACTGCAGTTTATCAGGCTCAGTGATGCTTTTGGCTTGTTGATGCTTTGGTTATTGTTTCCAAAGGTTTAACATGTGTTGTACAGGAAAAAGAAAACTGACCAGTGCCTCCTGTATTCATGATGGAAAGTCCAATTGCAAATAGCACCTAAATACAGGACAATTATTCTTTTGTGCAACAATAATCAGAAAAAAAAATCAAAAAAGGGGTACTGTACTAACTATAATGGTTAAATTTTAAAAGCTGGAAGATTTTCTTGATGACTTATGGTTATGCCTGTGAGATGGTGAGTGGTCAATATGTAAAACTTCTGATCTTTGCTGAGATGGGTCACAGTGCCAATGTGTATAAGCAGGGATGTCTTACTCAGTGCATTAGCTGTGGCATTGCTACAGGGAAAGAAACAAAAGGTGTTCCACCCAGCGTGTTGCAGGCGAAGAATTCCGAGCTAGAAATCGGTGATGTAGCGATCAGGTGATGTTCAGAACCAGAAGGGATGCGGTCTGGTGGCTCTTTGTTTCTATGGTTACGTTCAACTGGAATTGCTGTAACTAGGTCAGATTGGAAGGTGTGAATGAAAACAAAGAAATAGGGAATCCATAAGGAGAGTTCAGGAGTGATGGGAAAGTAAGAATGGACCCGAATGTGGAGACAGGCATTTTAATGTACATGCATGAAATCCCACACGCATGGATCTGTCTGCTTTAGCATAATTCACTCTTCTATGATTATTCAGTAGCTTATTGTATGAAGAATCAGCCACAGACCACCAGCAAGCCTGTGTGTCCTGTGATATACCTGCAGTGACACCTCTCCTCCCTCTGGCTGCATATCCAGGGGGCAGGAGCCAAATGTATCCATAGGGACAGAGGAGGCTGTGGCAGCTAGCAGGGAGATGGGACAGATCGAAGAGATTTGCTGGAAGAGGGGAAACAAACTCAAGGGCAGAGATGAGGCATTCTCAGTCCAGAGAAGTGAGGAGGAACAGGTTGCAGAAGCGGTCTAAAGAGAAGCAACTCGGGTGTGAACCGCACGGCAGAGCCAACACATTGTTCCTGTGTTGGTGGCTCTGCTCCTTGGCTTTCCTGCTTTCCCCAAATCCTGTATTTGCATTACATTGTTATAAACGGTCGTGACAAATTTACAAAGTTTCCAAAGATAATTTATTTGAGCAAGCTATCAAGCAGGCAAAACAGCGCTGGGCGGCACGGGAGACCCTTGCTCCCTCCAAAGGCGCGTGCTTCACCCCGCCAAAGCTCCCGGTTTTATAGTCCAGTAGCTCTGGGTATGCATAGCACATCCTGATAAGCTCCTGTGGCTGTGCATGCTGTTACTGGGGGGTCATCCTGGTCCTGGTGGTGGTAAAGGTTGTGGTCTTCCTCTGCGTTGTGGGTCACTTTCCTTATTAGGTCATGTTGGCCCAGTGTAGAAGAGTAAGGAGAGCTATGTTGATTCAGCAGGATGTCCCCACTCTGAGATTAGGTATCTTGCCACCTTCTCAGGAGGTAGTCTCCTGGGGTTTTGCCCATTAGCAACTCTAACAAAGACACAAGGAGCAAGGGGGGGATTTCCCCCCCTTCCCCATCCGCTGGTTTGGAAACAAATTCCTTATATTTTTACCACAACATTACATTTTCCCAGGCTGCGTCTCCGTCCGGCACTTAACACTTGATATTTTCACCCCTTTCCCCTGCTTCTTTGTCTCCTCAGGGCAGGACCTGGCACTTGTTTACTCCTGGGGGAGCCTACCCATCTTTCCAGCGCTCCAGCACATTACTCGCCCCCCAGTTTGGCACACCCAGAAAACCTAGGGAGCGGTTGGACTCGATGATCCTTTCCCTGGCACCAGCATCCTTCGGGAACGCGTCTTGGAGCTGCCTGCGTTTGGAGCAAGCCGGGACAGGGTCCAGAGGGTGCCCTTCCATCTGCTCACGGCAGCACCGGACGGTATGTTGGGCCCACAGCGTGTCACTGCCCTGCAGCCGAAGGTGCCAGGGAGCTGCCTGTTGCAGGGGCCCCGGGAATTCCCCCTCTTCCATGATTTTCCATGCTTGCAGCCAGGCTGCCGCATCTCCAGGCGCGGGGGTCCCGGGGAACACGGCGCAGCCGCCCCGGCCCCGCTCACAGCACGGAACCCGGCGACGCCGCGGCCGCCGCTTCGTGCGCGCCGCGGAGGCCACCGCGCGTCCCCCCAAGGGGCGGGCACAAGACGCCCCGGGGCCAATGGGCGTGGAGGATAAGGGAAAGGCGGGGTCTGAGCGAGCGGCCAACCAATGGGAGGCGGGCTAGCCTCCAGCTTTCGAATGGAGGTTGGGAAGGGCTGCCGAGGGGGTGGGTTTGGGCGGTGCTGGTGGGGAGGGTCCGGCTGAGGGGCCGAACCGAGCCGAGCGGCACGGGGCCGAACGGAGCCCAGCCTGGTCGAGCTCAGCTCAACCCAACTCAGCCATGGAGGGCTCCGAGAGCGGCCGGCAGCTGCGGCGCTTCACCTGGGCGGAGATCGGGCAGCGCACCGGCCGGGGGCCGCCGCCGCAGGAGCGCTGGCTGGTGATCGAGAGGAAGGTGTACGACATCAGCAGCTTCTGCCGGAGGCACCCGGGGGGCTCCCGGGTCATCAGTCACTATGCCGGGCAGGACGCCACGGTGAGTGGCGGGGCGCCTGTCCCCGGTAACCCGGGGAGGGACGGGCGGAGGATGCTCGGGGCAGGGGCGGGAGTGGTCCAGGCAGCGCGAGGTGGGGTGGCGAGAGAGGGAGGTCGCGCCGGGAGGAGGGTGGCGGGGTGATGGGAGACTCGGCTGTGTTACGCGCTCGGTGTGAGCCCGTCTGCTCACCCGAGGGGTCCCTGCGTCCCCCGTGACCCGTTTTTACGGAGCGACGTTCCCGAAGGAATAACTCAAGCGCCAGCGGGGGGTCTGCAAGCGGGCGTGAATCTGGGGGGAAGCCCGAATAGTTTGCACACAGGACATAGGAGTACTCTTGTTTTACACGTGCCTAGCCACAGGCCAGACCTGATCAGATACTCCAGGTGTTCACAGTGGCGCTGCTGTGTGCACAGGTGAAGTAGCTGTTAGCAAACGTACGAACGCAGTCAGTGTCTCCTAACTCTAAAAACCCATTGCAGCCTTTCCAAGAGATGGCACAAGTGGAAAATATTACTGGAAGTCATGTTTTGGTCTCGAAAAAAGCCCCATGAATCGTTCACATCTGAATGCTGATGACTGTTGCAAAGTAATTGCCATTCAAATTGGCAGCAGGGTGGGGGGTAATTTTTCCAGTGTATTCCCTTCCTTTACCTGTTTATGTCTCTTACTTTTCTCCAAATACAAGTATTTAGACTCAAGGGCAGGTATGGGATGGTGAAGCTGCTTCCATAGTGGTTTTGATGGGTGATATCTCAGTTCAGTTTTATCCCCAAGCACAAAGGGTGGAACTTGAGATCTAGTGCTTTTCCATAACTTCCTCTGATTTGTATAATGTAAAGCTGAAGGTAACACATGAGTTCACGTGTACTTCACGAGGTCAGGATGCACACATGCATTTTGGAAGCTCTGTTGTGATAAGAAATGGGTAGTCACAGTGGCCAGCACGTAGGGCTGAACACAGATGCTCGTGTTGTAACCAACTCTATTCTTTAGACGTTATCATCTGTGTCGCTGCTGGATACAACCAGACTGCTGACTGCTCAGGAACCCAAGCCAAGTAAATTCCAGTTTTTTCTAATGGTTTTGTCCTGGAAATGTGAAGAATCAGGCTCCTCAAACCCAGAAAAACTAGGAAGTAAAGGAAGAACAGTTTTAGTTTGCCCAGTGCTGTGAGAGTGTTCAGATTTCCAGAAGGTGCAATCAGAGGTCCTTTAACCTCCCGTCAGGATTGTTCTGCCAGGTTTTAGAGCCTCCACGGAAAGGATTGGTCTAAATGAGTGGTACCATCCTCCTCTGATCTGACCATATACTCCTCCCCCGTGTTTTTCCTCTGCCAATGAGAAAATGCAAATGTACACTCTCCTCCTCTCTTCCTTTCTATTCACATAAGCCTGAGTAGAGAGGATGCTACCTCTGGAGTACAATAGGGTTCACCCAGAGCTGGCAACATCAGCTGGATTTTTAACCCCTTTCTTGACTAGAGATCTCTTAAAAGGACAATTTATTTTAAAAGCATGCAACGATGTGCTACTAATTACAGTTCTGAGCAGTCCATGGTGCAAGAAGCTTCCAAACTGATATGCAGTGGGAAAATACTGTCTCAGAAGAGAAAAAGCATCCTTAGGCTGAGGGAGATTATAAAGTATACAGCTTATTTGGACAGAGGGAGAGAAATATGCAAAAGGAAGTAAAAGCGTATCTTTGTTAGTGATAACAATCCCTAGTGATTTTCTCATCTGGCTGCCTGGTTGTCATAGATATTGACATTGGCCTGAGGAAAAAATAAGGTGGAAACTAAAGATTAAATAAAGACAGAAAGTATGTGGTTGAGATGATGTATCTTGAGATTCAGCAGGGTATGAAATTATCAGATTTGGAAGTAAGAGGGGAGTGAGCCCTTATTTCTTGGTGATTTGCACTTGATATGCATCCAGATAGAAAATGATACAGAGAATTCAGCTTCATATGATCGTGTATGGTGTGAAGAAAGCAGTAAGATTTGTGACAGTAGGGTCGGGCTCAGCTACCTCCATAAGTTGGGTTGCTTTCTTCTGACTCCAGGATATCATAGAATCATAGAATCATAGAATGGCAAGGGTTGGAAGGGACCCCGAGGATCATAAAGCTCCAACCCCCCTGCCACAGGCAGGGCCACCAACCTCAGGCCTGGATCTACACAAGGTTGCCCAGGGCCACATCCAACCTGGCCTTGAACACTTCCAGGGATGGGGCATCTACCACCTCTCTGGGCAGCCTATTCCAGCACCTCACCACTCTTTCCGTAAAAAACTTCCCCCTAATATTCAATCTAAACCTTCCCTCCTTCAGCTTTAAACCATTGCCCCTTGTCCTGCCATTATCTGCCCTTTTAAAAAGTTGATTCCCCTCCTGTTTGTATGCTCCCTTCAGGTACTGGAAGGCTGCAATGAGGTCCCCCCACAGCCTTCTCTTCTCCAGGCTGAACAAGCCCAGCTCCCTCAGCCTCTCTTTGTAGGGCAGGTGCTCCAGCCCTCTAATCATCCTTGTGGCCCTCCTCTGAACCCTCTCCAACAGTTCTACATCCTTCTTATATTGGGGGCCCCAGATCTGGACACAGTACTCCAGGTGGGGCCTCACGAGGGCAGAGTAGAGAGGGACAGTCACCTCCCTGTCCTTGCTGGCCACCCCTCTTCTGATGGAGCCCAGGATACCATTGGCCTTACGAGCTGCAAGAGCACACTGCTGGCTCATGTTAAGTTTCTCATCCACAATATAATGAAATTAATTTCTTTTGCTGCCACTTGAATGATTGTTTTTACTATCCTGTAAAAATATTTGTATTTCAGGACCCTTTCGTAGCATTTCATCTTGACAAGGCACTAGTAAGAAAGTACATGACCCCACTCTTAATTGGGGAACTGGCACCAGATCAACCCAGCTTTGAGCCCAGCAAGAACGTAAGTATTTTAAAATTTTGATGTTTAGGTATAAATTGTGCTATTTCATGTCTCTGCTAAAGGAAGAATTGCCCAGACATAAAAGTTGTAGTATCTCCTAGAATCACTGAATTGGTCTTAAACTTCGTGTCATGAGAAGCCTCAGAGAAGAGGGTGGACCCTCTGGTTTTCCCCCTTATAGCTTCTTCAGAGGGGAAATTGAGCTCCAGTTTGAGTTTCTGGAGGCATTTTCAGACTCTTGGATCTCCCCACAGAAAAAGCTGGTAGAAGATTTCCGTGAACTCCGTGCAACCGTTGAGAAGATGGGGCTTCTCAAGCCCAATCGCACCTTCTTTATCCTGTATCTCTGTCATATCTTGATGTTGGATGTTGCAGCTTGGCTCACCATCTGGTATTTTGGAGCATCCACCGTGCCTTTCCTCTTCTCCGCGGTGCTTCTAGGCATTGTCCAGGTAAGCAGCTAGGCAAAAAGAATCCCCAGAAATACCACACCCCCCAACCCTTTGAAACATCAGTTCTCACTGCTATAATAAGCACACGATGAATCTTTGTGGACTTCCCAAAATTCACTCTCTCCCTGGGTTCCACTGAAGGGGCAGAACTGCAGTGCCACAACACGCATCTGCGATAGGGACGTCTTTGCCTGGCTTTTTCCTTCCCGTAGTCCCTCAAAGCACTCCTTATTCCCATGCTGGGCTTCTGAGGTCCCTTGTGCCAGAACTCCAAGGCACTGTGCAGGGGCCAAGCCACCATGTTTCCATGGGAACTTGCAGTGAGTTAGAGGAGAGGGCAGAGCAGCTTTCAAATCCCCAGCTATTCCTCCTGTGGCCAGCTGATCCCCTTGGAATTCCAAGTACTCTGAGGAGGCAGCCGCAAGTTGCTTCTTAAAGGAGACGTTGTTGCCGATTTCAGTGCAGTTTTGGAAGAGAATAAATGCTGTTTCTGAGCTCCTTGACTTTTTTTTTTCCCCCCTTCTCATTATTTTTCTCCTTCCTGAAAGCAACTCTCTGGGATGAAAAGTCCATAGGAAAAGTCCAGATTGCACTGGTATATGGCAAAAGATTAAGTGTTTGGATTATTTGTAGCAGAAGTGCTCTTACTGTCTAGGGATCTGTTGTGAGGAGGGTGGGAATGGGAGAAGAGAAACCCCTTTTCAGATGCAGAGCCTCCTGACTCTTCTTTTTTCCCTAGCAGCACCTTTATTTTTCTTCTATTTTTTTTTTCCCCCCCTTAATCCAGGCCCAGGCTGGCTGGCTTCAGCATGATTTTGGACATCTTTCAGTCTTCAGCAAGTCCAGATGGAACCACTGGGTGCACAAATTTGTGATCGGCCATCTGAAGGTGGGCATTCAGTGCTGACCGGGACTGCTAGAGCCTTGCCAGGGATGCTCTGCAGTCAAATCCAATCTCAGTATAAGGAGAAAGCAAATGCAAGGGACTGCTGGGGAGGGAAGACTAAGGGCAGAAGATGCACCTTCTTTATGGCACTCTCTTCTCATCCCTTCCTGCAGGGAGCACCAGCCAGCTGGTGGAATCACCTCCACTTCCAGCATCATGCTAAACCCAACTGCTTCCGAAAGGACCCCGATGTTAACATGCACCCCTTATTTTTTGCTTTGGGAAAAACACTCTCTGTAGAGGTGAGACCTGGTGAAAGCTGGGAGGCTACAGTGTTAGGATTCAAATTTGGAAAGCTGCAGAGAGCTTGGAGACTTGTGACCAGTTGGTTTGATCAATGAGCTGTCTCAGTAATTTTGAAATTTGGAGAAGGTGCAACTCAGCATTAATGGCCTTTGAAATTCAAGAAGAAAAAAGATCCTGATGCACCACTAAGCTTCCATATACTTAATGCTGCAATTGGGTTTTTTTTATATAGTTTTGCCCTAAGATGGTCTTGCTATGGGTTGAAATTTTCCAGATTTATCCTGGAGGTTTAAACAAACTCCACTAAACTGCTTCTGTAAAATGAGAAGTGATTTGAGTTGATCTGCTGGTTTATACACTGCTGCTTTGCCTTCCATTAGTCCCAAAAATTCCTTAGTAACACTTAAATACTTCTGAGGTCTTTTACATTCTTAACATTTCAATAGACATTATTTTTTGCTATGTTTTAAAATAAGACTGAAGTATTGGTGACAACTATGAGTTCATATTTCTCTGATGAGAGACTTGTGGTTGTGTGAGTGTAAGGCTGCAAATTGTTCTCTTTACCAAGGTCAGCTCTGGCTAACTGTAGTGTTTTGGATAATGAAGCAGCAGATGACAAGGACTATCTGGAACATTTACATTTACTGATCAATGAAGCTATTCAGTGGCCTCAGTTGACAGTGGGTCTCATCTTGAGTCCAACTCTGGTATAACCCTGAAGTTAACCGAATGTCTTTAGCACGTGCTAGTCCATTAAACAAAAAATTATATAAATTCATAATGTCATCTGGCTTAAATGCACTGGAATTAAGGGAGGGCTGTTATTTGGAATTGGTTTGGACATGTACAGGGATATAATGGAGATCCTCAGGGAAGTCAGTGATGTGATCAGTTATGTTTATACAATGAACACTGAAAAATTAGCAGTCTCAGAGGGAGGATAATCTAGTCACTCCTGTTCCTGTGGACACAGTTTGACATCCAGATGCCCATTTCTCTGTTCTGGAGACCAGTTGCAAGTAGATGGGAATCTACATGCTGTCATCTTTAATAACAGTGTTGTAGGGTTTTTTCCTGAAGCTTTGTGTTGGTGGCAAACTGTTCTTACTGCCTCACGTGGTTTTCAGTGTGTCAGACAACTGTGCCCTCTGTAGGGAAGGAGCTTCCAGTGCATGCTGGGTTTTGCGGTGCAAGGGACTACCCAGCCTCTTCTGCATCCAGGGCAGGGATGGCTGCATCCAGGGCAGGGATGGAAACTCATCATAGCACTCATAGACTGAATTTCCAGGGGATGATGCAGCCAATGGCATGGTGGATGCTGGCATGGTTTGATAGGACATCTCTCTCAGAGGTTAGGAGATAGCTAAGTATGGATTACTTTGAATGTGGATGCAGAGATGTCTTTAGCTGTCTTCATGGCCTGAGTAATTTGCTTATTTTAACAGCTTGGTGTACAAAAGAAGAAATTCATGCCTTATAACCACCAGCACAAGTACTTCTTCATCAGTGAGTAACCCTACCCTTTTGCAGTTCTATGGACAGAGTTGACTCAACCCCTTCCTTTTCCAGTCTGTCTCACTGGGGTAAGAGAGCACAATTAATATCTCTGCAATCTATTTCTCCACTCCAGTTGGACCTCCAGCTCTGGTGCCCCTTTACTTCCAGTGGTACATATTCTACTTTGCGGTGCAGCGGAAACAGTGGGTGGTAAGTCATCTCTGCTTTGTCAATGGTGACTTCTTCTTTTACAGACTTGTTTAAGTGCAAGAAATTGCTGGAAGGACTGCTGAGCTGTGTATCTCTTCAACAAGGGTTGTATGTATGTGATCTGGGAAATAGTATTGGCTGGGGTTGAGGAGTGAAGGGTTCCTTCCGCACAGCCCCTATTTGTAATATATCCATTCACCTTTGGGTAGCAGAAGATGTTCTCTCATGTTCTGGCTTTGTCCAGGATGTGCGACTGTCTGGAATGGCTGGAGAGAGTCTGTGTGTCAGATTGTTTTGTGATGGGAACAGGGAGGAAAAATGTATCAGTAGAAGATATTCTAGTAGGTTTTAAAGGGTGTGCCGCATAGAGTGGACGGTAAATTCAGAAGCCAGTGATTCGTCCTCATAATGAAATTTTATCTGTTCCCTGTACTACAGGACCTGGTCTGGATGCTGAGCTTCTACATCCGATTCTTTCTCACCTACTTGCCCTTATTGGGGGTGAAGGGTATCCTGGGCCTTCATCTGTTAGTCAGGTATTATTCAACTTAGAATTCCTCCATTTTCTCTACACAGTTTCTATAGATCCTTTGTGTCAGCTTTTCTTCAGGCTCCTGATTCTTTCCCATCAGCTCCCTATTCTTCTTTCACCTTGTGCCTTTCAGTGAGGTAGAGGTTGTAGCCTGTGAGGCATGTGTCTTGAGAAGGCAGAAGGTGTGTAGGAGATGTTTGGGGTTCCTGGTGTTTATTTTATCAGGCAATGACTAGCTTGTATGCATACAAGTGTTTTATAGTGACTTCTTATGGCATAGGTGTGACATCAGTAACGGCTTTGTGTGTGTCTGTGTGCACAGGTTTATAGAGAGTAACTGGTTCGTCTGGGTTACACAAATGAATCACATCCCAATGCACATCGATTATGACAAGAATGAGGACTGGTTCTCTACCCAGGTAAGATCTTCTTTCCAGACACCTCTGACTTTGAAGGTGAGAATTTATAGTTCTGGGTACATAACGCCCAAGAGAGCTGGTTGCAGAAGTGATGGGAACTGAGAGAAGAAAACATAAGCAGCTTGTCCTTGCTGTGTGCAATGAGTGATTGGTGCAAAGATAGAAGGTGCAGAAGTGGGATGGAGGCTTCAAATGCATCAAGGACAATAGAGATGCTACAGTGCTTTTCAGATAGAGCTTTCTGTGCATGAAGGATGCAGATCTCTTATGTGCTCTGTCTTATTTTAGTTCTGAAACCATTACACATTTTTTTAAGTGAAGGAGGTGAAAATCATGGTTGTTACGGCCTATCTCACTGGGAAAATAAATCTGTTCTCCTAAATTGTCCCTTACAATTGTATCTCACAGCATGGCCATCTTGTGACTAGAGAGCTCTTGGAGTTGCTGTATTCGGCCAGAAGGCACATGATGATAAGGAACTTGTACCTGTTTAACATTCTGTTTGGCACATGTAAGAGGAAAGGGGCATTCCTAAAACAACACTTAAATGTTACTGTTTTTCTCACAGCTCCAGGCAACCTGTAATGTTCATCAGTCCTTATTCAATGACTGGTTTAGTGGACATCTGAACTTCCAAATCGAGCACCAGTGAGTTGAAGCATATGATGGGGATGAGAGGCAATTTCAAGGAGCAGTAGTTACACTAGGTCTGAAGAGTCTACAAGGTCCCTGTCTCTCTAATGCAAGACCAATAGATAGCGTGGGTAAATTTTGTGGGTTTTATATGGGGATGGTATGGGAACTCCAAGTGATGGGTCAGAAAATTTTTGGAGCACTGGTGAGCACCAGTACCCCTTTGGATATGCATAGCATGGCACAGGAGTGAGAATTACCTGCTTCAGTAGAGATTGTCACTGAAGTGACAATGAGAGGGACTACAAAGAGCAGTAAAGGCTATGGGCACAAGGGGAAGTTGAGGCACTCCAGGGCTCAGGCATAGAGGAGGGGCGGGAAGGAATTCTGCGGGGTGATCATGGATGCCACTGAATCGCCATACTCTTTTTCCACACACAGCCTTTTTCCTACAATGCCTCGACACAACTATTGGAAGGTGGCCCCTTTGGTGAAGTCCCTGTGTGCCAAACATGGTATTGAGTACCAGTGCAAGCCATTGCTCACCGCCTTTGCAGACATAGTGCAGTATGTATCAACCCACTGCCTTCCCTGAGTGAAAGGTTTTTCAGTATTAGGGAGTGGGCAAGTGAGGGATGTGGGAAGGGGGAGGGGCAGCCAACTTATATCACAGAAGTTCTGTGAAGAGCTATAGATAGCATGGATGAAAGGGGAGGGGACTGTAAAACTTTGGCCATGGTGCTGGTTTCAGTAGCAGCAGGCAGAAGGTGTCAGTAGGAATGACCTAATGGAGAACTCCTTTTCTTCAGCTCTGAAGAGTTAGAGGTCAGTAGGATGCCAGGCAAAGAGGTGTTTTCATAAAGATGAGTTTGAACTGTCATTTATTCTTTATTTTTTTCTTCCTTTCTTCCCCTCCTTGCCCCCCAGATATTTCTTATTTCGTTTAAAAGTCATGTGGCTCCCTTCTGCCATGCTTGCTCCTTTTGTTTTCATTCTAATTAAATTGTTTACTTTAGCTTTCTGGTCTTTGTCTAATGTAGCTGTAGTCTACATTGCCTTGCTTCTGAAGATCTCTAGCTACAGATGTCCTTGCTCATCACAGGGATTTTGGACTAGGTGACCTTCAAAGGTCCCTTCCAACTCAAATCGTGTTATGATCTCCTTTGCTATAGACAGGAGTTCTGCCCAGAAGGTCATGTTCTCTGGATGCTATATGTCATTACCTTGTTTCTAAGGAAATGTGGTTCTCTCTTGGCAGCTCTTTGAAAGATTCAGGGGAGCTCTGGCTTGATGCCTATCTGCATAAATAAGCAGCAGTGGATCCTTATGGATAAGTTCCCCACCCTTATTGCCTCCTGTGGTGGTCACCATGAAGATACTGCACAGAGGAGAGCGAGCTGGCTAAGCCAGAGGTGGAGAGATGTTGCAGCCTAATTCCATGGATGAATGTGATTCATATGATTTTTTTTTTTTAAAGATGTGTTCTTAATTCTTCTTGTGCTTCTTTCATTCCTTTTCTCTGGTGCTGAGTTACAGGGAAAAGCTGAATGGAGGATGTTATGTTCCACCAAGCTGGAGGCAGCTGTGGGCCTGGGAGCAGATTCCTTTTTGACTGCTGATAACTTCATTTGCTGAGTATATAGTGGGGAGGCTCTTACCTAACATAGTCTTTTGTGAGGTGGCTCTCATTCTAAATGTAGTAAGAAATTTGAGACCATATGAGATTGAAGAACACAGGAGTTATTAAACGTGGCAGCAATAAGGAACTGTGTAGGTACAGTATTTTCAAATGCCTATATGTAATTAACAGAAGTGCCCAAACCAAGGGGCAGCGGGGAGCATCCGAGAGCACAAACCAATTTGTCTGTGTGTGGGTGAGGTGCAGAAGATGCAGACAGCGGTTCTATAGGAAATAAGCATGAGGAAAAAGATCTAATTATAGCCCTAATTGAGGTAGAAAGACAGGAGAGTGGAGGATATTCCCCAGGCATGTAGATATGAAAACTCGGCATGCCATATTATGTGGGAATGCTGCTCTCTGCATCTCTTCTGTGGTGAAGGCCTTTGGGTTATTTGCACATTTGTAACCTCCCATTGGAGTCTCTGCAAGTGATTTCCCCGGTGATGGACTTCTGAGAGGTACTGAACCCATTGCAGAAAGTCAGAAGAGACAGATATACAGAATGTCCATACCTGGGTTCCCTACAGGGCTGACTAAGGAAGCAAAACGATGATCAGGTTGTGGTCACCTGAAACTTCACTCTTCTTTGAGTAATTTTTTTAAGTGGAGAGAACTCATAACTTGTAGTCCACGGAGGTGGAGGTGTTCCTGTCTAAGCTGCAGACAAATGAAATGAAGTTGTAAAAGTGTTAGGGGTTGAGGTACTGTTTAAACATGTTCAACTTTCAATCAGCAGAAGTCAGCAAGCTGCTTACCCATAGGCATGCATCAAAACACACAGCATGTGTGATTTATTTGATTTATAGCCTTGCTGCAGTTCCTGGTGTCTTTTCATTCACCACACTTACGGATGCCAAACTAGGATATAGCACTCATAAAGATGATTCCATCAACCTCTTACCTCAGTAGCAGGCGGTGGTGTCTCCAGTGGGATGGGTTGATTTTGAGGAAGATAACAGTGTTTTTTCTGATTTACATTCAAAAGGAGAATGTCTTGTGAGGCAATGAAAGAAGTGCATCTTCCCAGGCCAAGAGTGTTGTTAAGTGCAGAATTGTATTGGGAAAAAAAGAAAATAGTAATTAAATTCTTGATACCTGTTGATAAAGAACACAAAATGGGCCTTAGTTCCTCTTTTGCCTTATTACTTATTTTCCTGCTCTGTTTCTCTCCCTCTTATTAGTAGAACTGTTGATGGAGGAAAGTCTAATAATAAAATTCCTTATCTTACAAATCATTGCTGTTTCAGAGTAAAATATGTCTGCACAAAGGGTTCACGCTCTCTAAAATGTGGAACAAATGCCTGTCCACTGTTGCGGAGAGAGAAGTGTCATGAACCTCAGCATTTGTATTTTGGGGGAAGGGAATCAGCATTTGTGAAATATGCAGCATAAACAATTAAACTCAAATTAATCCTACCAGAACAAAGCCATGCACAAGTTCTTCCTACAGAATGAGGAAGAAAGGTTTGAAAATAAAGCTTGCTCCTGGTCTCTTTCTGTAGTGCAGTGAACCTTTAATTGGGACATGAAAGTTGGTTTCAATAGGCGAGGAAATCACTCTTCTTCTTCATCTAGCCACAGACGTACTACTTCCAAGGTGTTTTAAAAGAAGACAGCTAGGCTTCAGCTCAGTTTGTGAAGCTTTGAAAGTACTTCCCAGCCAGATTTTGACAAGTGAGGTAAGTAGAAGAAACGCTGCATGTAGCAGAAGTGGGCCATAAGTGTTCAGCAATATTGAGGTGCTTAGTGTTTTCCAGCAAGTCTGCTTAGTTGGGTTTTTTTTAATGCTGAGTCAGAACATTAATTATCTGGCTGTTAATTTTGAAAATATAAATACATTTAAGCAACCTCCAGGGCTATATGTTGAGGTTTGAAGAGAATAATGTGCCTAAGTTTCACCTTAGCGCCTAAGACTGTAGAGACTCTTGTCTTTTTTCTCCACCACAGTAGAGAGGAAACATCCACAATACAATACCAATTGCCTGATTAGCCAGGAAAAATAATGTGCTGAACTGATCCACAGTCCTAAAGGTTAAGACCGAAAAGTGACCAGAATCAACATAAGCAGATCAGCTTCTGTTGAGTTTACTGGAAGTTCTCCAGGTCTATGACAGCTCAGTAGGAGAAATAAGCTGTATGACAACTTCAATTTCTGTGAGCATTCTTGTCTGCTTAGAGGCCACAGTGGCAGATTACTCCGAGGCTTCTAATATTGAGCTTTTATTACAACACCTTTCAGGATCTCTGAACATGTATTGGGATACACCCTTTGGAATGACACCGTTGGACCCAAATTTACCATTTAGTGGAAGTCCTTTGACTTCACTGTTCAGCCTTAAAACATGGAACTTGAACATTGTGAAACAGCCACAGGATGGCAGTCAGGCATCAGAAGGGAAGAAGGGCACACAACCTCACTGGCAACTAAAGCATGGGTGTTCAAAGGCTCCTGTCTTGCTGCTACCTTCTTTTCTGTTCACTTAAAGGAATTACATCGGAAATTAATGCATAGTTCAAAGCAGCTTTTAACTGATGTGACACTGGAACTCCTCACACAAACCAAAGCATCATACCCACTTCTCACCCTCTAGAATAGGCAAGCCTGTTAAAACAACCTTTGTCTGTAAGGGGGAAAGGCTAGTGGACTTTTTGTGTCTTTATTTTAGTTCAGCCTAAATGCTGGGAAATGAAAGGTGTATTAAATATCCATTACAGCTTTAACAAGTATAGATATTAATTCTCTGAAGACGTCTCCAGGGGATCTGATCATGAAGTAGGGGAAAGTAATTAACCTGCTGTCAGTAACTGTTCAAAGCCAAGTGACTGCTAAGATGGTAGTTCCAAATTTTTGTATGTTGCATTACATAACAAGCTCTTTTTCTGCCACAGTTGTGCCAGGTTAGGCAATCAAGTGTTTGAATTGCATGCTGTAAGGAGAGATTTAATGACTAGGATAATTGTTAAAATAACCCAGCACTGGAGCAAAGCTTATTTAGGGATGAAGAGAGACCATTTACACCCAAGGTGAAGCTTCTTTAGTCTTCAGTCTCTCCACGGGATTTGGATGTTGGGAGAAGATATGGTCCTGAAAGACCGTAGGAGAAAAAAAATCACCAGGCATTTGTGGTCTTAACCACCACAGCCTGAAGTTTCCAAGGCTTTCAAGATTATCCAGTGAAGTATCATTGGACGAGGAGGTGTCTCCTGCCCAGAAGAAATGAGTTTTTCAAATCAGGGAGAAACGTTTTCAGCAATGGGATAGCTGGAATTACAAAAGCATTAGGGTACTGTTAAAACAATTTAAGGGTGATAGGGTAAACTGGAAGAGGAAAGTGCTGTAGTTTTCCTTTCCCACCACCCACTCCTTTTGGCTTTTAAATGTAACAAATGGTCTGGATTTGCAATCCTTGCCCAACCTATGCATTTGTTTGCTTCCATTATCCTGAATTCCTGAAGAGGTAGAGTGTGATATTTGTAAAAAAATCCTTCATCTTTAGAAAAAGGGCAATAATGATAACTGTATGTCCATACAGGATAGCTAATGGATGCAGCTGAGCACTCAAATCCAGCATGATTTGTTGCTTCCCAATAAAGGTTCTTTTATAAGGAACATAAAATGATTTCTTAACAGAGCAGGTGAAGAAGACTAATGTATTGATGCAACACTACTCATGGGTGTGGAGAGACGATTGTGTTGCAGTAGAAGAGTTCGTTGGCCTGAATTGCGATTCCTTTGTGATTTACATCTGCTACAGAGACTAAATTAAAGTGTTGAGAAAATGGCAAGGAATTTCTACAAGGAAAGTTTTGAAACAGCAATAAAAACTAATGCACAGATGAGTGCTTATATGAAAGGCTGATTATGAGGGTATCCTTTACACAGGTGTTTGCTTCTGTGAAAAGCATAGTTTTGTAAAGTCAGAAGATCAAGTGACACAAGGTTTGTTCAGGGAAATTAGCTTTAAATATACCTCAAATTAAAAAAATATATAATTTAACAATCCAATTTTAGTCACTGGAATGCTTGTTTAGGGACAAGAGAGTGTCCAGAATATCAGTTTTACATGTGTCTGATACCTCCACTAGATGTTCTAGGAATACTGTGGATACGTAGTCATGGTGAAAATTGCCTTTCCATTTTGGTTGCTGGAGGCTTCGTTTCACCGGTTCTGTAATACAATGGTAGCAAATTATGATCTTCCACCAGAGATAAAAGAACTGGCAGGTAGGTATCAGAGCTACGTGTCCCAGTTTAGCTACGTCGGGATTGGTTGCTGATTTTATTTGAGAGCAAAATTTGAAAAATGAAAGAACCTCCTAGAGTAAGGAGCTCAGCCTAGAGAAGCGAAGGGTGCAGGGGGACCTCATTGCAGCCTTCCAGTCCCTGAAGGGAGCAGAGAAACAGGAGAGGAATCAGCTTGTTAAAAGGGTAGATAATGGCAGGACAAGGGGATGGAGTGAAGTTGAAGGGGGGAAGGTTTAGATGAGATATTAGGGGGAAGTTCTTTACAGAGAGAGTGGTGAGGGTCTGGAATGGGCTGCCCAGAGAGGGGGTGGATGCCCCATCCCTGGGGATGTTCAAGACCAGGTTAGATGGGGCCCTGAGCCACCTTGTGTAGCTCCAGGCCTGAAGGTTGGTGGCCCTGCCTGTGGCAGGGGGGTTGGAGCTCTGTGGTCCTTGGGGTCCCTTCCAACCCAGACCAGTCTGTGATTCTATGATTTTATGACGTGAGTATGCAGGAGTCTTCGAGTGTTAAACCTTTCTGGGACTTAACATCCCTAGCAAGTAGGGCAGAAATGAACTCAGAGCATTTTGGATTGATAAGGAACTATCACTGAGACAGAGTGCGAAGAAGAGAGAAAAAGTCATAGAAGTGCCAGTAGGAGCTGCTAAAGTGTCAAAGAAAATTAAACTTTGCAAAAGAAGTATAAACAAGTAGCAAAAGCTTCTTCAGCCATATAAATGACAAAATATGGCTGACCTCCTTGTGGGTAGGACAGGATGCAGATGTTTAAGGTTGGTGCACAACTCTGAGTCAAAATGCATATGCTACCCTGCTAACAATATGCACCCTAAAATGTGTCTGAGGAAGAAGGGTGCAAGAGGCAGATGTTGAATGGCTGGGAATTGAATTATTATTTGAATAGTGCAGGAAGCAAATGGAGCAGAATCCCTGCCTCATATGTTGCAGAAATTGGAAGGTGGCCCAAGGCCCATAAAAAGGACAGAAGGAAGAAGGTGTTCTGTGTGTAAGCTGTGGAAATGCTGTGGGTGTTTTAATCCTTGCTTATGCCATGTTGTACCTAATTGGTGTTGCATCAGGCACACATTAAAAAAACCTGAAGAACACACCACCTTTCAAGCATGGTCACATTTTGTAGAGTCTTTTCTCAGTGGATGCATAATTTTCGATTGCTGCAGCATTCAGAAATGTGTCTGTAATCAACAGGTGCCCTGTGCTGAGCACAGAAAAAGCTATAAAAATGGGCTTGTTCAGCTTAGAGAAGAGTAGGCTGTGGAGGGACCTCATTGTAGCCTTCCAGTCCCTGAAGGGAGCAGAGAAACAAGAGGGGAATCAATGTGTTAAAAGAGTAGACAATGGCAGGACAAGGGGGATGGAGTGAAGCTAAAGGAGGGAAGGGTTAGATTAGATATCAGAGGAAAGGTCTTTCCAGAGAGAGTGGTGAGGGTCTGGAACAGGCTGTCCAGAGAAGGGGTGGGTGTCCCATCCCTGGGGGTGTTCAAGGCCAGGTTGGATGGGACCCTGGGCAACCTTATGTAGATCTAGGCCTGGAAGTTGGTGGTTCCTGCCTTAAGCAGAGGGGTTGGAACTCTGTGATCCTTGGGGTCCCTTCCAGCTCAGACCAGTCTGTGATTCTACGAAAATGCTGAAAAAGCCAATCTGAAATATATGCCACTGGAAAACCAAAATGGCCTTCTTAGAGCTTGAATCATTTTGTGTTATTTCCCTCTTTGTAACAATATATAATGCTACCTGTGTGCTTAAGAGAGGCTTTTTAACAACTTTTTAATTTAGAATTTACAATGTTAGACCAGATGAATTTAGATCAGAAGAACCCCTGGAGTTCTGCTGCCCCCGTGAAGTTGGAGAATCCAAAGGATGTGTTTTGTAGGAATAGTAGGTTAAATGAGATACACAAAAGAGAACTAGTAAGTACACGGTGATTGTTGAATTTAATATTGACCCTTTTTTAGAAAGAATCTGGGTGTGCATTTACATATGATGTGTGTATGAGAAGGCATATTGCCATATTGCAATAGTGAATCACATCAGTTTCATTGTGCAGCATTGCAACATCTGTGTAGGGGTTTTACTATCTTCTGCAGAAGAAATTTATATAATATAGTTCAGTGTCTCAATGCAACTTATTGTTCTGTGGGGATTTTTGTATGAGAGGGTTCACAATGCTTATTACAGAATCTGACCTTACACATCCTCAGAGTTAACATGACATCCATCTGGGGATTTCTATTGTTTACCCATAAAATGCAGCTCAAAGCTAGGAGTGAAAGCAAAGTTTGACACCACCCAACTGGTAGTATTTCATAGGTGTTTTCTCTCTTTTGCAAAAAGATATAAAGATTGCTTTCACAGTGGAACCCCCCCCCCCCCCATGTGTTAACTTACAACTGAAATCTGAATTAAGGAATGAAACAAAGTTAATACAGACTTTGAATATCTGAGCCAACTAAACCTCTCAAGGCAGTGAAGAGAAGAGAACCTCTACGACAATCTTGACTCAGTGCACTACAAAAACCCCCCTTGGTTTTTCTTTTGGTTTCTCTTCCAATTTCTGAAAGCAGATGATGTTCCTGAAAATTAGCCCCATCTGAGATACAGGGTGGTGTCTCATTAATTCAGGATGTACTCAAAAAAGGAAAACCTGGTCCTTTTCTCCTCCTGACTGACATCCCATCTTTTGATGTTCTTATCAAGTAAGTAGTTACTGTTGGGGTTTTTTTTCAAAGCAAAATTTTGCAGTCTGCAAAAGTTATTGTCTCTTGGAAAGACTGAGGAGATGTTTCAGACTGTAGCCTTGTCCAGTTTGTGCAGGGGGGGAAAAAATGTAACAATTTTGATTTCCTTGCTGTGCCTGGAAAGAGGGATGTCATAGTCATATATTAGTCTTGAGTGAGAGTCCATGAAAACCATGGAGGAACATTGTCTCTGTCTACAGGAATGGGAGGAGATGGATGGAGGTCAGCTCCCTGCCAGAGGTCAGAGTGTCTTTAGGGCAGAGGGTCCATGAGCCCTCCACAAAGGCAAGGTGCTGTTTCATCATGGCTTCAGACTGGACAGGGCATAGAGTCTCAGGCCTGCCTACATAGCAAACTGCAGCTCTTATTGTAGATGCTTACTCCCAGGATGACATTTTTCAAACTCCCTGTACTGTTGACATCTAACCTTGGAGACACATACAACCAACCACATCTGATTTGATTTTGTTACATCTACATTCTCCTTCTGAGTGAGACCATACAGCTTGTAATGTAGATGTTCTTCATCTGGACTTGCCCAGGAGCCTCACTTGATAGGTGTTCTCACAGCACGTGTGATGGGCTCCATGCAAAATTTAGTTTCCCTAGAAAAGGTGGTCAGAAGAACCATATGTGGCACCCTGTGTGACAAAACTATGCACAACCCAGAGGATTACTCTGGAATAAGAGATTTTCTTAGGAATAAGGTACTTCAGTGTATTT